>CM031677.1:25222816-25315316 GCA_006182925.3 Reinhardtius hippoglossoides
TGTAGGTAAAGCCGAAGTTTAAATAAAAACCTCCGTCCCGTTTGCTGTCAGGTTATTTGCTCTGACATCTGACCTGTTTATACAGTACCTGACTGGAATCATGGGGCTGGAGGCCTGTTGTCAGAGAGAGGATGACACATGAAGCATTGTTGAGCAGCAGCAAGTGACCTACAGGTGATATAAGATTATCTAAAGGTTGAAAATGTCCTCTGTCCTCCTCTCGTCAGGGCACCACTCCCTGTGCGTCCAGTCGATGGACGGGATGCTGATGTTCTTCGAGCAGGACAGTTACTCCTTCGGCAGATTCCTCCCTGGCTTCTTGCTGCCCGGGCCTCTGGTCTACAACAGCAGGACAGACGGCTTCCTGACCGTGTCCTCCGCACGCCAGCTGGAGAGCTACAAGTAAGTTTGAATGCACCCACGTATTATGGTTATGTCCCACTCTTGTGAACACGATATCTCAAGAACACCTTCAGGGAATTTCTTCACATTTGGTACAAACCTTCATTCGGACTCACTGAAGAACTGATGAGATTTTGGTGGTCGAAGTTCAAAGTTAAACCCCCCCCCCACACACACATCTTCTGCCTTGTGATATCTCAGGCTCCAGGGAATCCTTTCAAATTGGGTACAAATGTTGACTTGGACTCGAGGATAACCTGATTAGAATGTGCAGTTAAAATGTCATGTTCATCGTGACCCCACAAAACCCTTTTTATGTCTCGTGAGTGCATTATCTGAAGAACCCCCCCGAGGGGAATCCTTTCAAACATGGCACAAACGTTCACTTAGACTCGTGGATTAACTGATTAGATCTCGGTTTATCTGAGGTCAAGGTCGCGGTGCCTCTTTTTGTTTGTGCCTCTTGAACATCACATCTCAAGTCTGTCTTGAGGGGGCTTCTTCAACAGTTTGACCGGTTTAAACTGATTCGATTTCAGTGGTCAAAGGTCACAAAGGTCACAGAGACCTCATGTGAGTCCGGAAAGAAAATCGTGTGGATTGAAACTGCACCGGTTGACCGAGGCGTACTATTTCAGGGGCGATAATTCTAGTTCTCGCTCTGGACGCCCGAATACGTACACTTCACTTTGCAAATGCTAATCCATTGGCTGCGGCAGCTTTGAAGCCATTTGGGGTTATCTCATGTTGTTCACTGTCTTCATGATCAGCTGGTCGTGGTTACCGAGCAGCGCTGACTAAAGCTTCAACATCTCAAAGGCATCTGCTCTCGCTCTGTCCCTCGTCTGAATGGACCAGAACAGACACACACATGCACGCTGCTTTTGATCGGAAAGTACCTCACTTTAATTTAAGCTCACGCACACTTCCCCAGTTCCCCCCCCGGCTGAGGCATGGCAAGCTTTTAGAAGTCTCACAGTCCGCGTGGGTGTACATTGTGTGTGTGTGTGTGTGTGTGTAGCTTTCTCTCACAGCTGTTTGTTATCTGTGTGCCCCCCCCCCCCCCCCCCCCCCCCCCATCAAGAGATTCTCCAGACGAGATATCACCGTGGAAACGCTGACTTCACACTCAAACACGCCCCTGCAGAGCTCACACTGTAGTAAATTACACGGCAGACACAGAGCACCTGCACATACGCAACAACGCTTTGAGCTGAGGCTGTTTACAAAGATGGACGACATGGCAGCTCCCTAAAAGTGAAACGTACACGTCTTGATCGCCCCCTGCTGGCTGGCTGCAGTACACAGCCGTTTTCATGCATGATCATGAGAAACACATATGATCCCGCTGTGTTCTCTCGTGGGCTCACTCCAGACATTTCCCAGATATTCCACTTGGGTGCTCTCTGGAGAAGGACATTTACGTTCTCACATGCAGCCATCTCATGTCTGTAAGCAGCACAAGTCATAAACCCCGTCTTCTACATGCAAGGGATGGTACATGGATCATAATAAAGAAAATATAAGTACATAAATAAATAAAAGGACTTCGGGTGCAAATGACGCCATCGACACAAAATGGCAGCGTTCGTATCCGGGATATTTTGGCCTCATTTCGGGAAAGTGGGAAGAAGTGGAGATATGTCGTCCATCTTAATATATACATTCTATAGTGTTCAGAAATTACACCTCATTACAAAAACAGACCCAATATTATCACCTTCCTCTTGTAGCCGATCAGATTCACGTCTTCAAAAGCTCTTGTGCAGAGAAACCCTTGATTCCCCCGGCCGCTGGCGAGCTGTGGCCTCCAGGCTGTTATATCTCACATGACGGGTGAGGGCTTCACTGACTGTTATACATGTAATATCAGATGACTGGTCAAACTGTTCTGCCGCCCTCAGTTTATTTAGCTTGTTGGACCTTCTCCGGCCCTGATGAATGAGAGCTTGATTTCATCCGCTGTGTGTATGTATGTGTGTGTGTGTTGGCGTCAGCTTTGAGATTTTTAGTTTGTGTTTATCCATGGACACTGGGAGGGTATATGCATGTAGTGTGTGTTTGTATAATTTGTGTAAGTGTGTGTGTGTGTGTACGCTCTGTATATGTTTGTGTGATGTATGTGCTGAAGGTAAATGAGTGTATTTGTTTGCCGACCTCTTCAGAGGGATCGACTTTCATATAAATCAGACGAGCGTTTCCTCAACCTCAGTGTCCTAAACTCTGCTTGATGACTGATATGGCCTGCACATCACACACACACACACACACACACACACACACACACACACACACACCACACACGCACACGCACACCCGCACACACGCACACGCACACGCACACGCACACGCACACACTGGTCCTACCTCTGCCCATGTGTGAGAGAGCTCAGCATAACACTGAAATTACGTTAAAATGCCAAAGAAAGAAAATGTTCCCAAAAGTTCAGTATGTTACGGCAAATTGTGTGTTCATGTACTTGTGTGTGTGTGTGTGTGTGTGTGTTGTTCTTCCTCCTAATACATTAGTCATGTAGGTGGATAATCATATATCATATTGGTGGTTTATGAGTTTTCTCTTTTATACACAGGGCTTTGTGCAATTCTTTAAACCATCTTCCATAACACTTACATTTACACGCACGCACGCACGCACACACGCACGCACGCACGCACGCACACACACACACACACACTGCTGCACATGCATGTACAGTTTTTAATTCATTCTTGTTAACCCCAAACCCATCATTAGTAAAACATCTAAGCGAGGGGTGGAATAGAAAAACCCAAACATCGTGAAAGAATAGTTATTTGATGGTGTTGTCTTCGTATTATTAGTCTGAATTTAATCCATCCATCCATCCGGGACTTGGCCTGTCCATCGGCTCAGTGCCTGCTCTGAAAGCTCAGAAGCTCTGACACGTTTAATATATTTTTCAGTCCGTTTTCTTGCCCAGGAAACGGTCACGGTGCGATGAAAAGGTTTCTTTACTGGCGGTCATCCATAGAGCCGCCCGTTAGTCTGCCAGCCGGTTCTCACCGAGGCTCGGAGCTACTGTACAGATGAGTTCAAAACTGTAAATCTTGTGTTGTAATGCAAAAAATTCAAAGTTTAGAACGTTTCCATTTTCTGTTTCATACTCAACGTCCGGGGGAATTAGCGTCACTTTTAAATCTGCTCATTCTGCAATTTCTTCTTTTACAGAAAAAGTAATTAATTAGAAAATAAAAGAGATTATATTCACGTCATATTATGACTCATCTCAATTACAACTTTTTTCCATTCCGAGTCTGAGTCTGTGCAGCCGGGATCGTGGTATGGAGCCGACTCTCGACCAATCGTGAGCCAGTCTCAGCTGTCAATCGTGACCTTTTACCCAGTTTCTATATCATCAGATAACTACTTAAACAGAACACAAGCAGACATGCTAACATGCTGAACGTTAAGCATCTAAATGCAGTGCGTTGGCATGATAACACTTATAAATACGTGTTAAATACAAATTAGACCTGAGGCTGGTGGGAATTCTGCAGGTATTTGTGTTTAAACTTCCTGCAGAATTAAAAGTATTACAGGCAGGTATTACAGGTGGAAACACGAGTCTGTAGGCGGCAGCCATATTGGATTATGGGCCTTACGGTTTAAGGTACATTTCAGACACGACAGGTTTGATTAACGGCAGGTTTCTGGTCCAAATGTGCATTGGTACGTGTAGAAAAAAACCTGTGAGTGGATAAATCAGAGGTTATTTGGTGTTTGGTCTGCGGTTCCGAGTCGGGCTTGGTTGGGTCGGGAGTTCTCCGTTCCTCCAGGTGTTAGAGCTGAAGGATAGATTCCCGCCAAGCTGCTTCCTCTGCCAGCTGCTTACTGGAAAACTCCTGATGCTGAAGATGCCAAAATCAACCGACCACAGATCAGTCTGACCACTTTATCCTCAGCAGTTTGCCGACTGCTCACTGATTAAAACTGATAGACCACAGTTTTGGGGGAGCGGCGGGCCTCCTGGCGTGTTGACTGACCTGACAGAAGCTGTAAAGGAGAAGGAGAATATAAGACTCTAGTCACGGATTTATTTAATAACCAACATTTCACAGTGTTCAACTTTATTTAAAGGCAAACGAATGAGGCGCAGGAGGATTTCTGCCCCGGCCTCGCAGATGAAGTTTCTCAGGAGAGTTACGGATGTTGTTGTGGTCTTGGGCTGGTGGTTAAAGAAGCAGAACCTGTAACCAGAGAGTCACTAATGTGAGTTCTTTGACTGGCTGTGGAATATGTGATGGGAATACTTCAATGAGAAGCGCCCTCTACGCAGTGCAAGGTGTTCTTGAGCAAGGCGGTTTCACTTCCAGCTGTGCCCGGAGGTAACACCGACCAACTGAGATAAATGTTAAACTTGAGGCGACAAACAGCAAAGTGATTCTAATCTAACAGCGTTTCGATTGTCATCCGCAGACATTCTTCAGTTTGTGTAAACACATGTTTGTGTCCCTCTCAGGTACGAGACGCTGGCCGTGGCCACAGAGGCGGAGAGTCGACAGGATCCTGACCAGCCCGTGAAGACCGGAGGCAAGAGGCTGACAGTGAGTCGTAAACACAGCAGCTGCCAGAGATACTCTCACAACTTACTATTACAGTTACACATTAATGTTCTTTCATACGTGGATCAAACCAACTGGAAGATTCCCTGTCGTTCTCACAGCAGCATTTTAATGCTATGACCACATAACTTTTTAATAGTCCAGTTCATCAGATCAACACCTTGAACAAAACCTTTCCCACATTAGTACAAAAGCATTAGAACCGTGAATCCCAGGGTTCACAGACATATTGTCCTTATTCACAGAGCTTACCTGCATTTGTCCAGATTCATGAAGTGTTTTGACTAAGTTAACATTTTATAAAGAGTGTACAGACATGTGTCACTCATAGTGATGGTTTAAACTTAGAGAAATAATGAGGACAGTGTGGTGTAACAGTGGTGTTAATGTGTGTGTGTGTGTGTGTGTGTGTGTGTGTGTGTGTGTGTGTGTGTGTGTGTGTGTGTGTGTGTGTGTGTGTGTGTGTGTGTGTGTGTGTGTGTGTGTGTGTGTGTGTGTGTGTGTGTGTGTGTGTGTGTGTGTGTGTGTGTGTGTGTGTCTCTACCAGCCTGACTGGACCTTCGTCCTGGGAGAACAGGCCCTCGACCTCTCTGTGCCCTCCTTCTCCCACTCCTCCTCATCGATCTTCGTCCTGGGTGAGAGGAACCTCTACTGTCTCCGAGACAACGGCCAGATTCGCTTCATGAAGAAGCTGGAGTTCAGCTCCAGCTGCTTCCTCCCTTACGCCTCAGGTAAGCCACGACCCTTCTAGCACAGGGTTGACATAGTGCACCAGCTGACTGTATTCAATGTGTGATTTGACTTTCTCCATTGTTTAGCTGTGGTTTATGACCTGTACTGCCGCCGGCCACCAGGGCACGATCGAGACACCGATCGAGACACTTCGGAGCTGCCATGGCGTCCATCATTATAAACAGTCTATGATCTTTGCCCTCAGCATTTTGCAGGAAATGCCATAGGTTGAAATTTAAAATAGAAACGGGCCAGAACAGTTGTTGATGTTCCTGAAGGAACGTGGACACACGATGTCTTTCTGAGAACTGAGAGCTGTGTTGTGCGCGGGCTAGCGTCACATTTAGCCAGTGCAGCAGCGGTGAAGCTCAGATGTGTTCCCCCTGGTTTAAAGTGCAGGGCAGCAACACAAACCTCACCATGCATCAGTGCACCTGCCACAACCAAACGCCTCAGAGCAAGTGAACAAATACACAAAAACAAAGCGTCCTGTGCGGAGGCCCGGTGCCACATGAGCGGCGCTCCAGGAAGCCGCCTTTGGCAGAACATGATGGAACAACTGCAGCAGCCCTGCTACATGCATTAAAACACAAGCGAGCAGACTACTGAACGATCTGTAGTGCATAAACACATGGTGCAAGATGAATGAAAAACCTCATAAAGGCAGACATTTTAATGTGCATGACAGAATTGAGATATACAAAGCTGTGGGCCTCCTTGGGTTTTCTAAGAAATGAAAGGATTCGATGTTACTCTACGGTGTACACTTAAAAAAATACCCCAAATTCCAAAACCCTTAAAGAATATCCCAGATTCACATGCTGACATCTTGCACATTGGGAGTCTGTGTGGGAGCGATGGGGGGGCGGAGCTGCGGCATCGTGGTCGCACAGATGCCGACCAATCACGAGTCAGTGTCAGCTGCCAATCACTATGTCACCCCATTTTATATCTGGAATAAGTAATTAAAACTTGTTTGGTCCATTTCCCATTTGCTAACACGGAATCAAATTCTTCTTCTGCTTCTGTTTCTTCTTCATCTTCTTCATTTTCTGTCTCTTCCTAACCCTCGTCTTCGTCTTCGTGTTCTTTTTCGACTTTGTCTTCTTCTCCGTCTTATGCTTCGTCTTCTTTGTCTTCTTCTCCATATATGTCTTCTTCTTCTGCTTCTTTTCCTCCTCCTCCTCCTCCTCCTCTCCTCCTCCTCCTCCTCCTCCTCCTCCTCCTCCTCCTCCTCCTCCTCCTCCTCCAGCGACATCATGGTGGGTTAACAATTGGTTTCTCATCCTATTTGTTATCGTACAGCGGCTGAAAACCACACCGCCCTTGAAACCACATTTAAATTAGCTGGAATTAGATCTTCTCTGCACCGACGCCTACCAGGGTTGTTTCAGCTGGTCTGGGTGATGTAGTGGTTTCATACACAACTGACATGACTCAGAGATTTTCTTATATGTTCTCTTAAAACCTGTCTGGATCCTAAAATCTGTTTTATCATCTCTGTTTGAGAAGTCTTATTTCTCTTTTATTAACACGTGTTTCTGATTAATCTTTGGACGAGAGAACTGAAATGCTTCGACATAATCTCAATCTGTGTTTCTGTTCATTTAATTTACACTGACATCCAGAGACAAAAGCTTTATTGTTCCATCTTTGAAACTAACATATAAAAATGTTATTACCAAGATACAGCTGCACGTTAAAGCAGAATGAAAACTCTCGGCGTAAACTTATTGAACGTGAAGCAATAAACAATCTTTTTATGAGTGTTTTTTTAACTACAGAAAAATGTTTCTGTCTGTTTCGGTTTATGCAGCAATGAACCGTAGAAGCATTTCTGTTGAGAGTGTTGCACTTGATCTGAAATACACCAGAGAGCTGACAAATGGAAAGAGAAAACAGGATGTGAGGAGAGTAAAAAATAGACCGGAGGCCGGATCCAGAAGGGAGGATTGATGGAGCGATCGCGAAAACAGCCGGGAGCGTTCTACCAATATCTGGTTTCAATTTTAGAATTAAAATATCTCGGCGATTTCAAAGTGTTCGACACTGTCGGTTCCAGACATCATTTCGATTATTTAAATTACTCTTGGAAATTGCCCATAAATTCAATACATGATGTGCCTGTGCAACAAAAGCAGCTTTTATTGGGACATGATTGCTGTCAACAATCAAAACCGCATAAAAGTTCCCACATGGTGGAAAGACGGACGGACTCCAGGGATCTGGCTGCTGCTGCTCCTGCAATCGTCTGTGTCCATACTTCAGTTTCTTGTTAGGAGGCCAACGTGCAGTGACTGAGTGACTGTCGGAGCTGCCACCCAGCGTTCAGTAAAGACTCGTTATTACAGATGAGGATAGACGTCGCTGATCTCCCGTGTTTCCTAACTCGTTCCTCCTGGCCCTCGGCCTCACAGCTGCCTCCGCTGGAACGCTGCCCTCCAACTCCCCGTCCGCCTCCCTCCCTCCGTCTGTCTGTCTGTTCCTTTCTGTCTCACAAAACTTTATTGGCTCCACTAGCTCAGCTGAAACCTTGCAGCCAGAGTTCAGGTCCCACGTTCAAACCACAATAAGATGCAAGATAACTTCCTTTGGAGATAAAACTATACGAGTCCAAAACTTCCAGAAACACGACAGTGGAGTGACAGATTAATTTAGATTAGGGCACTCACTGTGACGTGGATCTTGAGCGATGAAGTTATACGAGGGATTCTACAGTGCTCATCTCTATTATCGGCAAAACTACTCTTCTTCATCCTGAGATATTTCTATTCTTCCAGTTTCACCTCCGTCACTTGTTAGAAACCTCATCAACACGTCGCTCACTGGGAATCTCTTTTCTCACATGGACTCACTCTGACGTTCTTCATCGTTCGTATCCAGGATGTTTCTGGAAAGTGGGAGGAAGTGGAGACGTGTCGTCCATCTTTATTTACAGTACATGCCTCCTACTTCAGTCAAGATGGACGGGAGCAGAGGAAAGCGTCAGTGAATCTACACCTTGGGGCAGATGGTAGAAAAAGAGACCAGATTAGAAGAAGCAGGTGAGAATAGGCAGGAACATGACAAAGGAGGAGGCAGGAGAAGGAACCGCGGAGGAGAGAGGTGAGAGGAGAAAGAGATGAAGGGGATGTGGGGATGAGAGCGAAGGGAAAGGGTAGTAACAACGTCCTGAACACCGATCGGACCTTTATAATTAGGTTGTAATTATAATGCTGATGCCGAGATGGAAGGTGTGTGTTTGCTTTGATGTGGCACCGACACACACTCTGTCATTGTGACCCCTGCACTGCACCACCCTGCTGACCGCTGTTACTATATTACGCCTTGTGTATTCAAGTGTGCGTGTTTGTGTTGCGTGTGGCCGTCACCTCAGATCTCTCTAGGTGGTAAGTGCACCATTGGTGGGATCGACTGGACGTGTGTGTCTGTGTGTGTGTGTGTGTGAAACACAAGCAGTAAAACAAGAGTATTTATATTTAATGTTTCTAAGCATGAGTCACAGGAGGAGGTTTATATGTAACTTCATATGTAGACCTATAAAAACTGACCTTGTCTCAAATTGAACGATCTACATGAATAAAATCTACGTCCGAACCAGATGGGAGACGCACGGAGACGATTTCTGTCTTTGCAGGAGCGTTGCACTCGTCTATAAGGGCCACGCCACCCACCACAGGAATTTGTTATTTCTGTTATTTCTGCTTCATGGTTTTTTGGATATGTGAATATGTGCCACTGTTTTCCAAAACCAAAAATCATAGACAAAACCCTCGGATCTGTGCTGCTATGAAACTGAGGCTGGGTTTCTGACCATAAATGACGAAGTTCAATCATCGCTGTGAAGCACGGTTTCTATCGCAGGACCAGTAACGAGCATGTAGCCGATTATAGACCTCGTCTGGGGGTTTAAACTCACAAAGAAATCTTTATTCTCATTATAATTTTTACGAGTTTAAACTTCACTGGAATAATCCATTTTGGTCCTTTTTGGCACATAATCATACTAATGGTTTCACCCTCTTTAATGCATATACGTCTGAAACTTGTTCAAACCTCAAACCAGGCTTATGGAAATACACCTTTTCCTAGATTTCAATACTTAATTGTCCTTCAATGTTTTGTTATATGTTATGTACATGAAGCTGCTGTTCAGTATGGAAAGGTTTATTTTTATGGAGGGAATTTCGTTCTGTTTGTTTGTAGGATTGTGCAAAAACTACTCAACCAATCAGTTCAGTGTATTTAAGTGTGGTTTCAAGTTTCTTACGAGGTTAAGATTTCCCGAAGTGAAGAGGAGGCCGATAGAGGTTTGTCTTCTTCTGACTTGTTCAGTCCTGAAAGAAGGTTTCTGAGCAACAAAAATAATTCAAGATGTATATATTTTAAAATCTATGCACATCTTTTCCTGCCTTGTTTATTCTGCAAAGTAAATGTTTGTTTAACAAGAACGACGTTTCATCTTCTTCTTCTATCTAACAAATCATTTAATCTCCTCGTCTCCTCCAGTGACGGAGGGCACGACCAACCTGTTGCTAGGCAACCACACCAACATGCTGCTGGTGTACCAGGACGTGACTCTGAAGTGGGCGGCCCAGCTCCCCTTCGTGCCCGTGGCCGTCCGCATCGCCAACTTCCCGTACGTACGACCCCGCGACAAACGTGTCTGTTAATGTTTCTTTAAAAAACGAACTCATCAGCGCTACTTCAAGGAAGAAACAGATAATCTGTGTTCCAATGTTGTATAATAATAAACACACGCAACACGCCGATAAAAAAACACACATGTAAACGCTCACGTACACACAGCAGGTATGTTACTGCATTTATCAGCTTGTGAAATCCTGTGTGTTGCTTTCGACAGGAAATTGCCCAACAGTATCTCCCAGCTGGCCAATCAGAGCAGAGCAGGGAGGGGCCAGCTGTAGCCTTTTCCAAACAACTCCAATCAAACCGCAATTTGATGCAATTACAACTCACAACTTGTGGTGTGTGTGTGTTTTAGATACAGGAGATAGTGTGTGCCTGGGTAGCTGTTTGGTTTAGTTTGTGTTGTTTTAAAGCTCTTGATAGTCATCATCTTGTTCAGTGTGTTGCCAGGACCCTGCACCGAGTGTGGGAGAGAAACGCACACACACACACACACCAGTATACACAAAACAAACACACACACAATGGCTCCAGCAACTTTCTGTGGCTATTGGTCATTGACAGCAGCGTCCCACGAGTCGACACAAATTATTATTTTCTAGATATTTTGGAAAATGTGTTTTATAAGCCATATTTTTGTTAACCTTGACCGTCTTGACCCTCCTGCAGACAAAAGAGTTGTCCCCGTAGTTATGATGCAAAGCAGTGTGTTAACTTCATTGTTGCAGAAGAAGTTTATTTGTCTATTCATGAACATAAATATGAATTCAGCAGGTTTTTATAAAGATCAGTGATTAGAAAAGAGCAGAATCAGCCGGATCGCCCCCGCTGCTAAAAAACGATCGTTGGGGAAACGCAGTATTGTATTTCATTCACGTATAAATAGCTATAATAGATGTTTTATGCCGCAGTGCTTAGTGTCATGTACAGTTTGTTATAATGTTATAACTACAGCCGACATCTCCGACAGCAGCTGCTGCGAGTTTCCTCTTTTTGTCCGTTCATATTTATGATCGACAGTTTTTCTCTGACAAGTGGTGGGAACTGATTTTCTCAGAGGGTCGGGGGAAGTGTGTGTCAATGTGTGTGCGTGTGTGTGTGTGTTTTATTGAGTGAGTGAGTGAAAGCTGTCGTTATGAATGTGTGTGTGTGTGTGTGTGTTTGGTCATGTGTGAGTGAGTGTGTGTTTCCGCAGCAGTTAAAGTGAAAGCTTTATGCCCCCTCAGACACCCTCCTGTGCAGGTGTGGAGTCGACTGCTGCTCTAGACCTGAACCCTGTGTGTGTGTGTTTGTGTTTGTGTGTGCTTGTGTGTGTGTTTGTGTGTGTTTGTGTGTGTTGTGTGTGTGTGTGTGTGTGTGTGTTACTACCTCACGAGTCTCAAACTACATCACATCTGCAACCAGTTAATATGCTCATACCTCATTCTTTTCCTCCCTCCCGCCTTCTTCCTCTTTCCTCTCCCTCCTCTCTCTCCTTCTTCTCCTTCTCTCCTCTCCTCTCCTCTCTCCTCTCCTCCTCTCTCCCTCTCTCTCCTCTCTTCCTCTCTCCTCTTCCCCTCCTCTCCTCTCTCTCTCCTCTCTCCTCTCCTCTCCCTCCTCTCCTTCTCCTCTCCTCTCCTCTCCTCTCCTCTCCTCTCCCTCCTCTCCTCTCCTTCCTCTCCTTCCTCTCCTCCTCTCCTCTCCTCTCCTCCTCCTCTCCTCTCTCTCCTTCCCTCCTCTCTCTCCTCTCCTCTCCTCTCCTCTCCTCCTCCTCTCCCCCTCCTCTCCTCTCCTCTCCTCTCCTCTCCTCTCCTCTCCCTCTCCTCTCCTCTCTCCTTCTCTTCCCCTCCTCTCCTCTCCCTCCTCTCCTCTCCTCTCCTCTCCTCTCCTCTCCTCCTCTCCTCTCCTCCCCTCTCCTCTCCCTCCTCTCCTCTCTCCTTCTCTTCCTCAGGGAGTTGAAGGGAGCGGTGGTCAGTCTGAGTTCAGACGGTCACCTCCTGTGCTCGTACATGGGCACAGACCCCTCCTTCTTTTCCACGCCCAAGGTGGACGCCAGGGAGGCCGACTATGAGCAGGTGGACGCTGAGATGAAGAAGCTCCAGAAGTTCATCAGAGATGCCACAAGGACTCAGGGTGGGAGTCCACACAACACATAAGATTAGCTGCACTGGAATCACAATAATGGATTTATGAAGTGTAATGTTTGTGTAATTCATTTTTGGGGATAAAACTCTGTGAACTCTGTTGTTATTTCAGACATCCTCCCTAAACCTGATGCTGAGGAGGACCTGACTATGAAAGCTTCTGTGTCCTCCAGTGTGGACAGTCCATCGGTAAACGCACAAGAACACACACATTTAATGAACACACACAGAGACACGGTAGATTCATCTCTCTTTTTGTCAACAGCAAGCTCTGAATCAAGATATGGACGGTGTGCCCGTCCCCTCAGTAACCATACAGGTGAGCTGCTGGTGTCCTCACGTACTGCAACACCTGAATTTGTCTACGCTCTACGTCTGAGCCTTCATGGTCCTGTATCTTCTTTATGCTCTCCTCCAGGTGAAGGTGAAGGCCTGTGGTGTTGTGTCGTCCTGTAAACTGAGTGTTGCCGTTCAGCCTCCTCTGGCCGTCACCCAGGACCAGTTTGCCCTCGAGCCGATGGGTCAGTCACTTCTTGCTTTTCTTTGTCTGCGTGTGTTTGTGTGATTGGAATTTCTGCGTCTTTGAGCTAAATTCTGAATAAATGTGCAGATTCTGTCGGCGAGGGACAAGACTCTGTGGCAGGAAACCTTCTCGTTTGTATTTTAGTTTGACCGATCACGTTTCAGCAGGCTTTGGTTGCTGGCTGCTAAATAGACTGAGGTGAAAGAGATGAACTAAATGTTGCCTGGAAGTGAAACACCTACAAAATGTGTTGTTTGGAGAAACGTTTGTGATTTCAACATGATGAGAGAAACTAGAAATCTCTTTTGTTTTTCCCGGCCTTTTTCTTCCACTCTCTCTCTCTAAATCACACACACACACACACACACACACACACGCACACACACACACACCGTCCTCCATCACATCCTCCTCCACAGTTTGAACGCACACACTCCCGCTGACAGCTAAGGAGTGAGAGGTGTGGGTCTGCGTGTATTTGTTCAGCCCTTATCAGTCCTTCTCCTGTGTGTTCCGTCGTCGAGCTGTTGGTGTGTCTCGGTCGCCTCGACCAGACGCCGGCAACTTTGATCTAAATCACCCAGACACCACGTACACACACACAACCTCACAACCCCAAACACTGCTATCTGCTGTCGGCTCGTTAAGAGAACATCAGCCGTCCTGCAACACAATGTCAACCTTTCGCTTGGAGCTGTTGCACGGCCCCTCGTTTAACCTTTTACATTTGTGGAATTATACAGTGTGTGTGTAATGTAAACCAGTTAGGGGAGGCTTTTATCACAGGATACATATCGTACCATGAGAACTCTGATTTTCTGGGAGGGAACCCTCTAAAGTGTTGGTGCCTTGCACTGCCTGTTGGCCTACATACGGAGCGTGGGGCTGTGCTTTCTATTGAAGGACCCGTCTTTAGTTAGAGAATCAGGTTCCACCTAAAACTGGATAAATCATATTTTGGATTAAATTAGTGAAATCAAAATCATTCATCATCGTCCCTCAGGTTCTAGATTCAGACCCGTCCTGCATCTCGTTGCTGTTTCCTGTTACTGTGACAGTTCTCTAGATCTTAATGAAAGAACAGGTTCAATCCATCTCATCCCATGTAAATGCTTCTTCTCCCATCTGAGCGTCCACGGATGTGTCCGTCTGGGATGAGGCGTGGTCAAGTGCATTGTTGGCGCATTGCTGTTTTGCAGCAGTGGAAAGCGGTTGCAGGATTGACTAACTAGAACCTGGTCTGAAGTTACTGGTGCAGTATTTTACATACTACCTGGCACATCTGCCATTAAAGCACCAAACTGCCAAGATGCACTGGTTGCACCTCTTAAACCACGCAGCTGAGGCAGCAGCCAGTTCTCTGCCTGAATTCCCCGGCATCATCATCTTGTGTCTTTCTCAAAACCTCTCTCATGAAACTGGTCACGTTCCCAGGTGTGATTGGTTCTAATTATATTTTGTGTTGTAGCCGAGCCAAAGCATCAAGCATTAAAATAATGACAAGGATCTGACACAGAAGAAGAAAGAAAGGTTCTTTAAAAGAAATTGCAGGTTGGATGTAGATGGTATTCGGGTTTTTGGCACGGGCATGTGTTTCATCGTCAATACAAGGATTCTTTTAACTGTCTGTTGGTTGGAAATTCAAAGTTTACAATACATATATATTATTGTCTTGCACCTCACGATGAGGGTAAGATTAAACCAGAGATTGTTGGTCTAAGGTCAAATATCAAAGGAAAAGCTTCAGGTTACAGTAATTTAACCTGGAAGGTGTCTGCAGTTGTTTTCAAATCCATTTACACAGCACAGCCACAGAAGTTGGAAAAGCACCAGAGAATCTTTTTTTTTTCCTCCTCTTAAACTTCTCCCTACATTTGCTGGAAGCATCATCCATCACGGAGGAGTATTCACTAGCTTCTCTGACACGGACCAGTATGGATTTTGAATTTATGATTTCAAGATGTGAGCAGCGTTCTCAGGCGAGTGGAACGCCATCCGTTTATTCCCAGCGCTGAATCAAACTGACCACTGCTTCCCCGTGATTAATGCAGAAATGTGATGCGTTTCACCGCAGTGCATTCTTATCTGTAAATACACCGTACGTGACCCCGACAGCTGTTAATCCAAACACGATGCCTTTCTCTGCACAACACGCAGCGTGTTTGCTGAAAATTCTTTTTTCGCCGGTTTCCTATTTTTCATACGACTTGCGTTTCATATTTTGACATATTTTACACTGCACCGCACATGTTTTAAGTTTATTTCTGTGCTTTAATATGTCCACGTCCATGTAGTCAGTGCATAATTCTTTTATTTCCAGTACCCTAACAGTTGTAATGTGCACTTCCCGCAGTATTTTCATAATACTTTTCACCAAATACAGTTCTACAGCTGTAAGTATAAGTATAAGTCTGCAGAACCCTAGCATTGTTTTCATTCATTATGCTAGTCAGTAAATCAATATTGTGTATCCAAGAAAAATCTATATTGTAATTGAGAAACCTGTTAATTAGGGCATGAGACCTGATTGTGAGTTGATGATGAAGTAGTCGTTAAACATTATGGATATTTTAACTGTCCACGGGCTCACTTAAATGCATTACTATACTATTAAGTATCACGTGTCCAAGCTGTAGGCTGAAGATGTTTGTTTTGTTTTTCGTGAAGTACTTAGAATGAGCCAATGATGGTTTCCACGTCTGAACAGAGAATGAAAAGCAAACGAACAGAAACTCAAAACTAAATCAAGTCATTGAAGGAGAAGCCAAAACAAGGATGAAGGCAGAATAAGAGGTTTGGGATTCGTGTGCTGGTTTTGGTTTTTCTTCCCAGTCGCTGCTCTGAAAGATTCTTGTTTATGCAGGAGATCAGAGGCTGTGAGTCACTGCACCGTCACGTTTACACCACTGAAGAGCGGCTTTGTTTACATGGGTTTAGGTAGCGGTCAGAAGGGTCAGATTCAGGAGCCTGTCACAAGCAGACACACACACACACAGTCCCAGGGATACACACCCAGCTCTTATAAATACTTACACACACATAACCAGGGACACACAAGCACATGCACGTGTCACTGACTTACTGTTTAAATATAGACACACACACTCAAAGTAGAAAGTAGCTGTGTATGTGCGTGTGTGCGTTTGCGTGCGTGTGTGTGTGTGTGTGCGTGCGTGTGTGTCTGTGTGTGTGTGTGTGTGTGTCAGGCTCTTTTGTCTTCCTTCTCACAGGAATCTGGCACCGCCTTTCACTTGTCAATCACCAGCTCTCTGTAGTGAAACACGAGATCTACAACGCACCCACTGTCTGTCCGTCACGTTGCGCTCCTCTCCCACCTGAGTGACCCCTCACTGGCCCGGCTTTGGCCCGGAGTCGGCCCGGCTTTGGCCCGGAGTCGGCCCGGCTCCGCCCCGTAGCAGCAGGACCACCGTGGCTGACCCCGAGTGTTTCACATCCGCAACAGTTCTGGAAAATTGGGGGAGGAAAATGAATTAATGGAGGCTGATGATGTTTTAATGAACGTCGGGAGCTGGATCCCAGTCACGCAGCCAGAGTTTACTTTATGATTTTGTCCAGAAAATTGCTGCCCAGGTTATGGATTGCAGGGGAAGTGGCCGCGCTGTAGTTGGAATAATGCCTGGTGTAAACTACATGTAAGTACAGAGTACACGGTGATGTAAACCATGCAGACTATCACCCATAAAAATACAAAGCAGTGACAAACGACCTCTCCTGCTTTCCACTGCTACACTAGAGACAGGAAGTCGTTTTTCACTGCCAGAACACAAAGGTTACCAATTAACAGCGTTGTTGAGGTTGTTTTAAGTTCACTTACAGAAATAACAACTCTTAAATCATCATACTTAGTTGGTTGACATGATTGACAATAACGTCTCCTAGCAACAACGGGGTTCCTTTTACATTTTATGGGTTTTATACATATATCGTAGACAAATTTACAACGTACACTGAAGAACATCACTACACTGACACACACCACACACACCACACACACACACACACACACCACACACACACACACACACACACTATGCACAACAACACCTCCCAAAAGTTAAACTTTGGATAAAAGGAGAACATCTGCTCTTCTTCAGCTTCTGCTACGTACACAGTCGCCATGTTGAGGCTCATTTATGCTTTTTACGTTTCTAATTCAAACGACTTCACGTGCATCCTTTACGTTTCGTTGAGATTTCAGAAAACGTGCACAAATAAGTACAAACTGAACTCAGAGTATGGGCAGAAGTTTTCATATAACATTGAGCATGAATCTTTATACCCACAATCCATGTTGAACAACTCATGTGATGTGTCAACAGTTATCGGCGATACAAATATGTACATATCACAGTAAATATGAAAGAATATATACAATGATAGGGTACAAAGGTAAGTTGTACCTGATTTACGGCTTCACACGAGTTAATCGCCCCATTAAGGAAGGAGGTGAAAAGCTCTGTGTTCTCCTGACGGCTTGTCAGACCTCGTCCGAAGCCAAAACTATTTATAGCAGTTATGAGCAGCCACAAGTGAAGGCGTAGTGAAGAGTCAAGCCGTCGCAGGGAGAGAAGAGTAATGATAGCTGTTCGAATGGGGATACCAGCGCATGTTTTCACTGCTGGAAGAGATTCACAGAGCGCCGCACTCGGCTGCGCACGTGAAAAGTGACGGGAGTAGAAAATGAAAAAGGAACAGTTGAGAGAGAAGCTCAAACTCTTCATAAACCTCCTGCCCACTTGTTAGAATATGAGCTGAACGTCTGTTTCTCTGGTGAATGTGAACCCTCGGTTTCTCCTTCACTCTTTTTTTTTATCCCAATGTCATTTGAACTTATTGTAGACAATATTAACAATAGGAAATAAAAAGAACAGACTCGAGTAGTGGGCAGTGACGGGTGAATCCTCAAGAAACACCACAACACTCCCCTGTCTGCTTTTCATCATCACTTTGTTCCTGCACTCTCACTCTCTCACTTCACTGATACTGTGCACACACGTTCCCACACAGATGCAAACACACAACAAAGTTCCTAAAATGTTCACACTTAACTCTCACGTGTGCGTGTGTGTGTGTGTGTGTGTGTGTGTGTTTGTGTGCGCTGCTATTGCTGCTCTCCCACATGTCTTTGATTATCTGGCTCAGTGAGGTGTGTCAATTCGTGTCTGTGTGTGTCTGTGTGTGTGTGTGTGTGTGTCTTCAGTGTGAAAGACCACTAGTGTATCTTTGCAGGGATTTGTCCAAAGCACTTCACAGTAGAGAAAGTGATGATGCGTGTGCGTGTGCGTGCGTGTGTGTGTGTGTGTGTGTGTGTGTGTACGTGGGGTGGTAGCTGCTTCGGACTTTTATTGTTGTTCCAGTTTTTATTCGTCTCAGATGGCGACTCAATCCCCTGTTCACCACACACTGCCTCCTTTGTTCTGTCTCTCTCTCCTTTCTCCGCTCCCTCCCTCCCTGCTTCCTCCTCTTTTCCTCTGTCCATCTTTTCTCCTTTCCCTGCTTCCTCCCCTTAAGCTGTCATGTCGTCCCCCGATATCTTTTTTTATCCCCTCTCTTCTTCCTTCTTCTGCCATCTTTCACGTTACCTCTTTCCTCTGCCACCTGTCTCTCTTTAATTTCCGTCGTTTCTTTCTTTCTGTCTCGGCCTGCAGCGTTACTCCTCTCCTTCCTGTCTGTTATCCTCAAACTAATGTATTTAATCCTCTTGCTGGCAGAACCAAAAAGTCTCTTGTCATGATTCTGTAATTTATAGAAAAATCTAAAAATGAAAGCCAACCATCCGACGATCGAAACCATCGACTGTAAATACAGAAGGACGATGCATCCTTCCTGAATATCGTCTGTGCAGCAGTGATGTGGAGTAAGGTCCTCGCTGGAGTCGTCCCAGTTGTCAATCATCATTAGAACTATACCTACAATGACAGACACACACAGAAACATTTATTTGAAGTGTACTCTGACTTCTAGTTAGGGCTACGTCCCGTCCACTTACACGGAGGAGGCAGAGTTTATGACATTCTTCATCTTCTTCATCTTAGTGCAGTAAGTTCTGACCGTTTGTGTAAACTAACCATTAAACCATCGTCTTCGTCACCATCTCACTTCACACGGAGCTCCCAGTTTGTCTCTAAGTGAAGATTGGTTTTGTTTAAGGAGCCTGAACAGTGATCCGACCCCACTCTGACCTGCAGAGGTCAAAGGTCAGTGTTTAACACCACTTCCCTGTTCGCCTCGGGACATGACGAGATCGCACACACGCACACACACACACACACACACACACACACACACACACACACACACACACACACACACACACACACACTTAAACCAGTGGCAGGACAGGAATGTCACAGGACAAATAACAAATTTCAAAGTTTGTTTTTCTCTCTTTATATTATTTGCACATGGTGACACACAAGTGCACACTTGCCCCTTCCCCATCTCCTTGTGGGGCATAGATCCCCATCTCCACCCCTCTTGACCTGTGACCTCCTCCAAACATTGTGAAGTCAGTTTAACCTGAGCTGTCAGTTGCTATAACCTGAACCCTGAGGGCAGCGACAGCACTTAGCTCCGAGTCAGAAGGAAGTCGAGTCCAGCGGTGGTTCACAGGGAAACCTCTGAAATCTGATTTTCATTAAATAACCAGCTCTACTTAACTTGTGAAATAAAGCTTCATGCACTCCCTGCCCTGCTCCTGGTGAACATCGTGCAGCAGAATGCAGCTAAAGACCAAAGACAGAGTCAAAAAAGAGGAAATATTGGACTTAGATTCATCACTCGGATGCATACTTGACTAAAAATGAAATATAGGGTTAAATCTGCAGTGCAAAATCCACCGCCTCATAATGGCCAAAAAATCCATTTGAGGTTTAAAGGGCATTTGCATGCGCACAATGACTACTTCACATATTTGATGAACTGCAGCGCTGTTTACTGGATATTGTCATCGTCCAGTTACACACATAAATACACTGTCATGTACCCACTCTTAAAAGTGTGTATATAAATAGCTATACGGGGGAATTCCATAAAGAAAGAGAAGGCTGGAGAGAGTGGAAAACAGCAGGAGGAATCCGAGTGAGGCTCGATCCTTCACTTCAGATGAAGTAGAGGGAGGAAGTCGGGGATGAAAACGGGGCAGAGGCGATGAGAAGTTAGAAACACAGAACAGACGAGGATGAGAAGAAAGTTAAGAGATGGAGAAAGGTGAAGAAGGAGAAAAGGGGGGGAAATGAGGTGGAGGAGGAGAGGTAGTAAAGTGGGGGGGGGATTTCAGAGTCCCTGGTGGAGTTTGTTTTCGTTGGCTGTGGTGTTAATGGGTTAATGTGATCTCGAACACTGGGACCAGTCTGAACAGTCTCACTGGGTGGGACCTCCAGGTCACAGGGACCTACATGTTACCTGGACTTCCACAGCAGCTGCCCCCTGACCCGTCCAGATGTGGCCTGAAATGCACAATGAGAAGAGGCAGAGATGGATAGAGAGACAGGAGAGAGAGAAAGAGGAGGAGGAGGAGGGAGAGAAGGAGTACGAGGAGGAGGAGGAGGAGGGATTACTTTGTGTCGTCTTTGGTTTGTTTGTTGGTCTTAATGGGCCTGGGAACACTTAAAGCACTTAAACCTGTCTGACCAGTTTGACCTCCAGGGCGCGGAGGTTAAAAGCCGTCTGCTGACGGACAGGATGACAGCGAGGGAGAGAGTGAGGAAGGAGGAGAGGAAGAAAGTGAAATGAAGGGGAAGGTGGAAACAGGAGAGGGAGTAAGAATGCAGTAGAGAGAGGATGGAGAGAGAGAGAGAGAGAGTTCATCCTGGTTGTTTTAGAATCAATAAAAACTGAGCTTTCACAAAACTCCTCCCTGGGGGAAGATGTTCAGTTTTCACTTTACGATGTGTTAACAGGAAAAAGAGATTTCAGCTTGTGGCATCATCGTTTTTTTTATAACTTAACAATAACCTATATTCCCCAGGTTTCTGATTCTTCAAAATGTTTAGGGTTATTTCATATATAAAACCCATGTGGACAGATTTTTCTTTTTGAATAACAAAGGAGGGAAAACCCAGAGGAGAACACATGAGGATAAGAGAAAGACTTAAGAGTAGAGGAGGTGGAATATAGTTATATAATATAATATAAAACATTTCAGCACATAATCCCAAAAGACCATATTTCCTATTTTGAGTTAATATTACAGATTTACACTCACCACACACTCAATAATGTATATACAGCATGTTTTAGTTGTATTTGCTATTTTTCTTTTAATATATAAATGTAACACGTCCCTCTCTGAAGCTTGGAATTCAGTTGTGAACGTATAATGACTAAATTTGATATATAATCATGCATTTCTCTTATTTAATGAATTAATCTATGTAATTAAACATATTTAACATAATTAAATGTACAACTGCAAAGGTTCAAGGTGTTAAATGCAGTCAGTCAATCAATATTGGCCTGTAAATGAAGAAGGGATGAAGAGAGAGCAGATGAGTAGAGGAAGAGAAAGGGATGAATGTTGGAGAGGAGTGTGGGAGCAGATGAAGGCAGAGCCGAGGTCACGCTGTCATGGCGTCTGACAGAGTGTGGAGAAAGTCTCTCTCTGCTTTTCATCATCCATCTTCTCCTCGGCCCGTCGGAGAGGGGGGGTCTCTTCTCCTCCTGCTCTGTCCATCCTCAAACCCGAGAGGACTCGTCTCCCCGCGGCCTGTGTTTGAGTGAGAGTGAGTGCACGGGGGGGTCGGCTCTAATGGTTCTAATGTTTAATAAATTCACCGTGTTAGACAAGAGTGCGATACTTACAAACACACTCTGTCTACACACACACACACACACACACACACATACTTGGGGTTCGGTCACCTGTAACGGGCTGAGCTCAGGAACATCACGCCCCATTACACCACCACACCGCCCTCTGTGTGTGTGTGTGTGTGTGTGACTGCATGAAGCCATTAGCTGTAATATATCCTTTCCTCTCTGTCTGTATTTGATCCCTGCTCTTTCTCTGCCGCCGGTTTGCTCTCTCTCTCCCTCTCTGTTAGTTTTGGGGTATTTGAAGGGAAGCGACAAGTCATCGCCCCGTTCGCATGCTACATATAATTTCAGTGCGTGTGTGTGCGTACTTGCATTTGAGTTAAAGTTCTGGCTAATGTTGTTAGTCCTCTGTCCTCACCTTGCCTGGGGATGTTTAGTGTAAGGGTTGCTGTGTGTGTGTGTGTCTGCGCATGTGTGTGTGTGTGTGTGCGTGCATTGAATGGTCTGGTTAGTATTGGTATTGCTGTATCCTGTCCTGTCTACACCTCAAAAATGCTGACTCTTTGTGCGTGTGTGTTTGTGTGTCAGTATGTGCGTGTGTGTGTGTGTGTGTGTGTGTGTGTGTGTGTGTGTGTGTGTGTGTGTGTGTGTGTGTGTGTGTGTGTGTGTGTGTGTGTGTGTGTGTGTGTGTGTGTGTGTGTGTGTGTGTGTGTGTGCGTGTCAGTCTGGCTGCCTTGTCTCTTTATCCATCACTCAATGTTTTCCTGTAAAGCCTGTTGCAGTAAAAGCGGAGCTTCTGTTCTAGAAATAAGAAAAACCTCAATTAAACTTACGTTTCCAACAACACATTACTTAACTTTCTTAAAGGGGAACTCCAGTGATTGAACATTACACTCACGGGACATTTAATAAAAGCAGGAGATGTTGACTTTTAGTCCCGAGTATAACTGAAGCCCTGAAAACCTCAAACCCACGATGACTGGAAAAGTAACAACAGCAGTGTTGTGTTTTCTAAAGTCATTAGAGCTCCAGACGACCTTATACACATTTAGAGAGTAAAACTCCTCGTGACATTTAAATTCACTAGATCCTGATTTTCTCCAGATTTTTATTTATTTCAGTCCCCTAAACATGTCAGATTTTTCTTATCAAGATGCATGATTTATTATCTGAGACGTCAATGAACATTTGAATGCCCTATCTCGCAGTCATAAAGAAAGAGGTTCTTCCTTGGGTCTTTAATGGAAATGGGATTGAGTAGCTTTTGTGTGGTCCTGCTTCATGTCTTTGTAATTTAGGGAGTTTACTAAAGAGTTGTGTCCTGTTGTTACCACCTACCTGCGTCTTATTAAATGATCTCGTTCTCTCCTCTCTCCTCTCGTCCGTTCTCTTCTCTCTTCTCAGTAAAGACATGAATGCACTCAGCAGCTGCTCAAAGTGACCGAGCACTTTCTCTCTCGGTTGGCGATGTTGACATTTATCTCTTCTCTCTCCTCAGGTGTCGGCTCCTCCACCGTTGTTAAGTTTTCGGCTTTCCTCAACGGCGGCTACCCCCCCGCTGACCTCACCGGAGACATCACTGTGTCCTACAGCTCGCCAACAGGTACAAATACCTACAGGACACACGTTTCCTCCACACGTGTAACAACGATCACCTGAACTCTCTCTGCAGCTCAGATGAATTAGGCTCTGACATGTGTACCGATGGTACCGGTGTGGAAGGCCGGTGTATTCTCTCTGTGATCCGGTCGGTCCGGTGTGCACCTCCACTGTAACGCCGCTGAGCAGCAGCTGCTGACTTGACGTAATGACATTTGGTCTCTTTCCAAACAAACCCAGTTCATCCCCCTTGCTGCCTCCAGGCATCTGTTTCCCGGCGCTGCAATATTTCTGGAAGATATTACTTTCCCCTGAAAACCAACAAAACCACTCTTTATTTCAAATGTCACAGACTTCCCTTTTGAAATACTGATTTCAGCGTGCGTTTAGAAAAACCCATGTTTTCATGCTATTGTTTCCTTTGGATTACATTTGCTTTGGCAGCGCCGGGCGGTGGAACCGTTTTCCCTCCCCAGAAGCACTTTTAATGTGAAATGTCTGGAAAACTTGTATTTTTTTTGCTAAACTTTATTGTGATGCTATAAATAGCTGAAAATATGGAGTCTGGTGTTTTTCAATAAGCCTTCGACGCGAAGCAGCTGGGGGAGAGTGTGAAGCCAAACTCGTGTTTTGGACGGGACTTGTTAGTTTGGAGTTAGAACCAGAAGAGGTTTATTCTCGGTTGGAGGAAAAAGAGACACAGCAGGATTGGAAAAACGCACAGAGGTGTGGTACCCTGAGTGAAACAAGGGGAAGCAGGTGAGGAGGTGACTTACGCTCAGTCGGGAGGAGAACAAGAGAGAAAATGTACATAAGCTTGGGTGGAGAGTAAGGAAGGGAGGTATTTTATACTGAAAAGTTAAAGGGCAGGAAGTAGCCGTATGCCAGGGTGAACATGAGTGGAGGGAAACAGGGAGGGTTTAATAAGGTGTGGACCAGCATGAAGCTGGGACCTGGCTGCAGTGGTTCGCTCCCAGTCAACGGCAGGATGATGGATGGTGTTAAGTCAGGTCACAGCTCCGTGCAGGACAGTAAACTGGGACTTGACTTTCAGGCCAAACTGCAGGAAAAACATTTCTTTATGGATCTGGCTCCGTGCACAGTGGCGTTGTTATGTTGAAACAGGAAAGCGTGGCTCAGGAGGAACAGCAGTGTAATCTGAAGGTTCCTGGTTTGATCCGTGACCTCTTGAGAGGCGTGTGGAAGTGTCCTCAAACACGCCACCACAATATTTTGTTAATCTAATTTCTGTGCAAGAAATTAAACCAAATTCTACCATTTGGAAAAAACTGTGTTGATTTCAGCCTCGTCACCGAAGAGAAGGAGACATAAGCATAATAAATGTGGCTGACAATTATTCCTGAGCAACAGAGGATCCACCGGGTCGATCTTTCTCTCCCAGAATTCATCCAGCACCAGTGATGAAGCTAATGAGCTATGCAGATATCACATGTCGGTGCAGTCGTCGTCACGGTTGACATGTTTAGTGCGTGTGTGTCCAGCGTGAGGACGGGCACGAGCCGGTCTCCACCTTCTACGCCCAGTAGACCGACTCCTCCTCCCCGAAGGACGTGGCCCCTGAATCTGGACCCAGCCATCGATCAGCAGTACAAACACACATCCTCCGTCAGCCGCAGCAGCCAAGTGGATTTAAAAAAAGGTCTGTTGGGCTAACCTGCAACGATGGACCACGGTGTAAAGTCCCGTCTGCCCCCAACTCTGCAAAGTGGTCACCTTAAGACCTTTTACATAGCTGAGCATCTGCGGCTGTAGCTCGGTGGCTGTGTGTTCCTGCGGTGCTAATCTCCATCCTCTAAATGCTCTCCTGGTATGGGAGGAATGCATCACTTTGTCTCTATGTCTCTCTCTCTCGCTCCGCTCCCACCCGGGGGCGATGATTACGCCCTCGCCGCCGCCCGCCCCGCACAGCACCGCTCCACCCCGTGGTCGCCGAGGCCGTCTGTAAACCCTACAAAGGCCCTGACATTTAAGAAGGCTGCTGACTCCTTAAGTCCTTCAAAGGAGGCTCGACGGTCGCTGCAGTCGTTACAATCTAGAAAGAATTTCATTAGTGTCCTCTGTGATTTCCCTAACACCCCGACAATGGGGCTTTACACAAACACACTTCAGGGGGATCGAGTGGTCAAGCTGGCATTTACAGTACATTGTTACCTCACACACAATGGGAATTTTCAACCCAGCACTCGCAGATAAGTTACGACTGCGCGGATAATTTCCGTAAAACACGGCCAGCCATGATTCATCGGTTGCTAAGCCAATTCGTGTGGAAGCCTTGGGAGCTAGTTGGCAGTCTGCGGTGTTTTCTCCTGTTTCGAGGAGATTGCCAGAGTGACCAGCATCTCCACATGTCCGTGTCTCTGGGAGGCTCCGGTGGTTTCCTTAGGTCTTTCTTTGTTTCGCTGCCAGGTCTGAAATCTATTTGAAAGAGACTTTTGTGGGGCAGCTGATGTTGTTGGTGTTGTTGCTAACTCTCTCCGTGCCAAGCGATCCGTGTCCTCGGCCCTGTTGGTTACTCTTCACCGGAGAGTCAGTGGAAAGCTCGGCCGCCGGCCAAGGAACAAGTGATTCATTTATCGAAAAGGATTTTAGTTTTTCAACATCGTAATGTAAAGACTCATGAGCTGCAGCACGTGAAAGAAATCCGGCACGTTTCTCTTTTCTGGTTTGACTTTGTGGGGAATTTATTGCACATCAAAATTTGTCTCAACGTTTTCTGTTATTAACGTAGTAAAGTGACAGAGGCTCCGCCCAGACTCCACCCCTCCGCCTGAATGTTCCCCACATTTTCTAGATTCATGTATGAAACACTATCGGTGATAAAATCGCTGGTTCTTAAATTCGCAGGTGGATTTCTTGACATGACTTTACAGAGAAGATGACGTTGGTGCACTTTGTTGTTCTTTAAAAAGCAACTTCCTTAAGTTTCTCAGTTATTATTTGTAAAATGCGGAGTCGTGATACGCTCAGCAGTTTCTTTTTGCTGCTTCACCAGCTCATGGATCCAGAATTTCACTCACTTCTCCGCCGTTGCAGCAGATTTCAGAACAGGAAAGACTGATTGAACACTGGCTGGACGGCGGCCAAGCCTGGCTACCGTGTGTGTGTGTGTGTGCTTGAGTGTCTTCTTGCTCCATTTGACATGTCCTCCACGTTTAACTGGAGCTTTCACTCACTTTCTTTCTTTCTTTCTCTCTCTCTCCTTCCTTTTTGTGTTGGTCTAGCCTTTTGATTTTTTGGCGCGTCTTCCCTCAAATTCAGCTTTTTATTTCTTTTCTCTGGCACCGCACGATGCTAAGAGGAGATGCAGAGCAAGTCGGAACAGAGGGGAGCATTGTGGGATTAGATAATGCCGCTAAATGTGAACATATTTTGAGAGTTTGTCGGTTTATTCGTCAGAGGGGATTTCAGCCAGAAAAGTCCCAATGTGTTTTTTATAATTCTGTTTCATCGGTTAATGTAATGCACTAATCAGGCCTAAAAAATATAGTCTATATTTGGATTGTTCTAATTTACAAGTTTAGAGTTTATTGAATAAATGTGATGTTCTTGGCATGACGTGATATTAAGTATGAGGATATTTCAATAAAAGGCAGAATTACGACAGGAGAGGCAGCTTCACCTCAGGAAGAGGAGAGACGGCGGAAAAGGAAGCAGGACTTTCATCAGGTTTAATAACCCGTGAACTGTCTGACTCAGCACCTCCGTGGCTTTTCATTGGCCCGCGCGAGCCCATCTGCTTCTCGTTCACCTTCGCAGGAAATCCACTTCGACCAATCAAACCAGAGCCTGATCTGCCAGACCTCAATTGCGGCGGCCTAAAGGTTAGAGAAGCAGGGGGCTGATCCCAGAGCAGCTGAGAAAATCTGGCGGCTGAGAGGAGGAGGATAAGAGATGGTCGACCTAAATTTAAAAAAACAAATGACCCCATAGTTCAGTTTTACTTGTCTGTAAACGTTGCTGCTTCATTTGATGGATCTGTCGTTAGACTGAAATTGTTTACTTCCATATCAAGATATTTAAAAGTGAATATACACTCCACAAAAATGCCATAATACATAACCCTAACCCTATTATAATAATTATTCCCTGGGAAATTGGTTAGAGTCATTGATACAAATATTCCTGGATCTGCCACTTTCTTTCCAGATGCCAAAACGTAATGAGGTCGGATTCCAAGTCTCAAACCAACAAATCAACAAGCAGGGAAAACATCACGTCTCTGGCCAAACGTCAAAATCAATTTACAGAATTCAAAACCATTGACAGACGCAGCTGCAGATCCGATGAAACAGAAACACCAGTGATCAGACTGGTTTTCATTACTCAAACTTCTCTTGGAAATGTTCACGTCCATCCACCTGCCAGAGCATTTCTGGTGTCAGTACGACTTTATCAAAATTAATTTTGAGTTTAACAAAGTATTCTCAAGTAGCTTCTCTTCTTTTAAACTGATGAAACTCTGGATACTGATAATTATATTAGGTTTAGGTGCCTTTTCCCCCCAGATCCCGTCAGACCAAATTTCATACTCACCTCTTGATGAGCAGCTATTTCACTTTGGGTTTGGACAGTTTATCGTGGTGCAGCCGAACGTTCCAAGTGTGTGGGAAGAAGAACCGAGACTTTTTCTACTTTATTTGGTCTTTTCTGTTTATGTCCATATGAGGTTTTCCCAGGGAACCCCCCCCCACCACCCACCCACCCCCCAACCCCCAGTAGAACAGCTTCGTTACTGCGCTGCACAGAACACAAGTAGACAGGAGTGGTACCTCTTTCTTCTTCTCTGTTTCTCTGTCTGTTTTTTAACCTTCACTTCTTCTCTTCTTCTTCTTCTTCTTCCTCTCCACAGAGCTAAACCCCAAAGGTAAGTGTTTGGATAGAAGTGCTGGATAGAATAGAAAATAAAGTAGAAACACACAACACACACACACACACACACACACACACACACACACACACACACACACACACACACACACACACACACACAGACACAGACACACACACTTTATTAAAAAGACAAACCTGTAGACCTACTACTACATTTGCTGTATTTTGGGACATTCCCTCCAATATGCAGTCGTAAAATCATAACTGCACCATATATATATATATATGCATTCCAATACACACACACTCTACTGTATATACAGGAAGAGACCACTGCCCACTGTTTATGTTCCTGTAACGTGATCCTTGGCAAGAGTCTGTACACACACTTGTGCAGATACTTGTGCGCACATATACACTTCCTCACTGTGTGGAATAAGTAAATATCCATTTTCCTCTTTTACTGTGTGTAGTTTACACAGAAATATCATCTGTCCCTCACACACACACACACACACACAGAGAGACACACACACACACACACACTGTGTGTCAGCCGTAGTGTTCCTAGTCGTCAGCCAGTGTTTGTTTTCGTCCATCTGAGTTTGTGTGCTCTGATACAGAATAGGATGTCCTGTAATCTATAGTGGGTTTAGAGCCCTGCAGTAGTATGCACACACACACACACACACACGCACACACACGCACACACACGCACACACACGCACACACACACACTCATGCAGCGTCGTGTTTTCTTTCTCCCTGACAAGTGCAAATCAGCTTCACATGCAGCGATCTTTGCATCAGCAAAATATGTTTTCAGGAAACGTAAACTGACGAAATTAAATGTTTTTCTTCAGCGTCTCACACAGGAAGATAAAAAGTAAACCTTTTGGACCCGAGTCGGTCAAAAGGAACCAAATCAAGACGGCTGTGTAGAAAGTCTCCGGTTGGCACGACAGAGAATTAAAGAGACATCGTGTTCGTGAAGGTGTCTGAAAACACACGGATCTAATCAGACTGTATCATACTGAAGATGTTTTATTAGTATTAGTGGTTTTGATTTACAAATGCTGCAGCTTTGTGTTGCAGTTTGGTTTAAAGATCTCGGTCAGAAGAAACGTCAGATTAGAATCAAACAGACAGAGACGTGATCTGTGGTCGTGGGCAACACGTGTCATTCAGAAGTTGTCTGTGCTGTGACCTAATCACAGAGGAAATGATAAAAAGATGCACAAACACACACACACACACACACACACACACACACACACACACACACACACACACACACACACACACACACACGCTGACATCACTGCAGCTGCGTTAAGAACCCGATCCTGTACAGTGTTCCTCTACTCAAATAAACTCTGTGGTCGCCCTCTCTCTCTCTCCCGCCTCCGTCTCGAACACACGCAGACACAAACACAGATTCCAGATAATTGGAATCAGAGTCCGTGGAGACGGCAGCACGGTGGAGCTCCAGCAGCTTTAACAAGTAGCAGCAGTGGTGCTCGGTGGTGATGTTAAGTGTGTTTAGCAGTAGACAAAGCTCCGCTTCCCGTATCACCAGCATCGCAGGCGACTGTCAGGGGAAAGGTCAGGGGTCGGATGTTACAGTATGTGATGTGTATGTGGATTCAGTCATAGCTACACCCTCAGAAACGTAAACATCCCTCACAGCAGATTACCGACGGCTACAGAGCCGGACAAGGAGAGAATGAATTGAAGAATCTGTAAGACAAACACGGTAACCTCAGTTTACTGTAACTGAGAAACAGTATTTAGTCACTTACTCACTCCTTGGCTCCGGTCTCCGTGCAGGCCTCCGTCCCAGACTCCTCCACGGAGTCGTCTCCTCAAACACCATCAATCTGCTGCTTTTCTTTCCGCTGTATCTCGTCAACCTTCGCGTCATCGAGTCAAACTCTGACATTGTACGCAGGCGAATGATGCAACTTCTATTCCCTGCCGTGGCGACTGACCCAGATTCTGGTCCGGCATTGACAGTGACGTGACTGAGGATATGACTTCAGCAGACACAGAAGACATCGGAGTCCGTTGGAAATGCGTCCGCGGCCTCTCGCTGTTCACGCGGATCAGAAAACATGAAATGTGTTTCACAGATGATAAAGTTAAAGCAGGGACAGTTTATGCAGTTGTGTGAAAAGTCTTATTTTGGAGGTTGCCAACGAACGAGCTTCAGAAATATATACGACCGCTGGCGAATGTGGAGAGAGAACAAACTCCCTCAGACAGAACCGAGTCATTAATCACTGTCAGACTCGTATAACGACAATAGTTCTACTGATACTCAGATGTAATAAAGTTATTAATAATGACAGCAGCACCATTTAATAACAGTAGTAACTAGAGTGGCAGTGTCCACCTCTGCCAAAGAACAGTCCCCGTTTAAATTCATAGATCTGAATTTTTATTTGAATCTGATAAATGTCAGTCAGATTTCTTTTCATCAAGATCCATGAAAATGTCTCGCCAAGTTATTTAGTGGGTTTTTTTATGTGACGCATATAAAAGTGTGTCTCTCCCCGAAGTTCTGTGGTACAATCCATCCAATAGTTCTAAATAAACAAACACAGATGAAACCCTCTTTGTCAGAGGTTATGATAATAACTCATATAATAATAGTTGACAGATCTGGATCCTGCAGAATATGGACAGAGAGGAAAAGCCCAAACCACAGGAGAGATAAAACACAAACGGTTTGTGCTCTTGTGAGTTGATGGAGCGTTTATTGTCCGATAATCTTTTCACTTGATGGACGTCGTAAACTGGCCTCGCTGGATCCCTGCTTGTGTTTCTGGAAGATGTTTCAACTCTCAGTGAAAAGGCTTCTTCAGTTCTCTGGTTCTCACGTTTCCATCCCTGTCGATCGGCGATGAAATGCCGTCATTTGAAACCGGGAGTGGATGCAGATTAAATCCATTCCCAGTGCAGACACAAGACAGATGTTGGAGGGGTTTTTGACCAGTGGAGAAGCGGCTTTAGAAATGAAGAAGCCTGTTGAATGAATAGAGTTTGAATGAAGAGCAAAGGGAAACTTCAGTGTGTCGATTGACAGGTGGGGGGTTTTAAAGGACCTGTTTCTACCGACATTCAATCGTTACATATCACGTTTACTTTAACTTAGGGTTTTAGGGTTGACCTCCTTCCAGAGCAAACCTCTTTTTGCTTCCTCTCAGGCCGCCAGTGGTTTCATTCATCTCTGCACGATATATCAAATTGAACTTGGAAAAACTTGAAACCTGCTGGAATCGGCCAATCCATCCCAGTGCGCATCACGTCTCCTCCGATTACCATCAAAGTTAAAAACACTCGTGTGGTTTGAAAGAAATCACAAAATCACACACTTGTATCTTTAAAATCTCCAAAAAACTTCTGCAGAACTTTGGATCTGATGACATTTATTTTTCACCGCGTTGTTTTTCCAACGGGGATCGTTTCCCCCATTTGTTATGAAGTTTTCACTTCTCATATTGAGGAACATGCTTCATATTCGCTCTGACACGTGCATCTCACTCTGTCTTTGTTCTGTTGGCTGGATGTGATTGGTTGTTTGGCTGTTCGGTCACCCAGCACGAAGGGTCAACGAGGAATCAAGGGAGTGAGGAGAGAAATGAAAAGTGCACAAGAGTCTTTCTTCCTCTCAGAAAAACGTTTTTCTCTCCTCGTCCTCCTGCTGTTGTTCTTGGCTCCGGCTCTTCCCTCTCGGCCGCAGCTCATGTGTTCAAACCAAACCGAGTTATTCACATAATCACATAATAATTTCATGTCTAGGAATGAAAAGGTGCACAGTAGTTGCAGGTAATTATTGCTATCTGTAATAACCTGGAACATTCCATAATTAAACTCCACCTCGGCTGCTGTTTCTCTTATTATTTCTCTCTCGGTCCCTCCCTCTGGTTAATTTCCACTCTCCCTGCCCGGCTCAGGTCTTCTCCCTCTGCTGTCGTTAGCTCACCTCCTCTCCCCGGGTTCCCTCGCTGCTCCATCTCTTCTTAACAACTGTTTTCCTCCTTTCCCTCCGTACCCTCGCTCTGTTATTCTAGCTAAGTGTAGATTTCTGCCAAGCTCAGCACTGCTTAGCCTCAGAACATAGTTATAGTTGGCTTGAGCTCCCCTCTCTCTCCTTATTTCTTTTTTAAACATCTCAAAATTTCACTCCACTTTTCACAAAACTTCCCTTTCGGATCTTCGACAAACACCCCCCCCCCCCCCCCCCCCCCCCCACACCACACACTCGGTGTTGATGTTGAGTCTCTCGGTCTCGTAGCTCTCAGATACTCATGTAATCTGAATATCTGCAGTGTTGACTATGTTAACAAATGTTAACCTGACTGCTGTTTGGAGAGAAAGCCTAAAAGGCGACGTTCCGACCTCATTTGATTCGCCGTCGGGGAGTTTGGTCAAGATGGGCGCCACTTAAAGGGGAAGTGGGTTGTGGCTTTCAGACTGTTTTTCAGGAAAAGATCTTTAGGAGGGGGAGATTGAAGAGTGGCATGAATGACGCAAGATAAATCCAGAATAAATCAAATAAAGAAAACAACTTCAGATATTTTTAGGTTTTATTTAGCAAGAAATATCTTTTCCTGGTGACTTTGTGAGCGTGGAGGTTTGAGACCCTCCACGAGCGTTGGCAGGTCAGTGGCACTTCGACAAGAGGGAAAAATGGAAAAGGAATAAATTGCGTAAAATATGAAGAAACATAAAAAGTAAACGTAAAATGTTAAGATGTTTTAAAATATTGATTAATATTCTCTTTTCCTCAGGAGTTCCCAGGGTTCTCCAGTCCAGGTTCAGTCTTCCTCTGCTGTTGGTGTGTGTTCCTTCCTCTCCGGCCAAAACCACCAAGTTTAAGATCACCGTGGATACCAACCAGCCGCCGGTCGACCTCAACGCCATCTTCCCGGGTAAAACACGGACACACACCCAGACACGTGAACACGAGGCGAGGCGGTTGGCTGCGAGGATGGAAATGCTTCTTTAATCACACGCGAGGGCGATACACAAGTCCACGTGACACGAGCGTGAATAGGAAGCTCGTGGAGGGAATTGGAGAAATGTAGCCGTGAGAATGTGTTTCCACTTTTGTGAATTTCGTGTGGTTGTGTATTTATATGAACGTGTTTATGTATCTTTATTTATTTGTGGGTGTGTGTGTGCGGTTGCGTGTGCGTGCGTGTGTGCGTGCGTGTGAACCATTCCCTGTTATCTGACAATCGGCTGCAATCAGCAGCTCTGACGTCTAAACACACACTCGCTCTGGTGTGTGCTGTGATGTGTGTAAGCTCCTGCCCGCTCCCATTGTGCGTCTTTGTGCGAACAGTGTGACTGTGTATCGTTCCACCTTTGTTGGCGTCCTGGATCATGATACGCCGTCTTATCTGTCTCATCACTCTGCTCTCTGTCTCTTTCTCTCCGCAGAGTTTTCAGAGAAATCGGAAGATAAGGACGGGAATACTTTGGCTTTCCAGTTCCTGTCGGGAGCCAAAGTTACTGTGGTCGCCTCCAAGACCTCCCGTGAGTCAGACTCCAAGATGAGCAGCGTTTTAATACACTGCTGGTTTGCTTCCATCTCCACAGGTGGAAATCTCTGATTCAATGTTTTCATCAGAGGCCGTTTCCAGATGTTATCTGTCTTCATTTCTTTTCACAACCTTTCACCGGCAGTTTTTACTTCTTAGGCAACATTAATATGTATTTATCGCACACATAAAACAGTACTTACTGTGTAACCACAGGCACCAGCTCAGTTTTTATTCTTTTTCCTGGTTATTGATCATTCACACTTGTTTATTGTTTGGTTATTTGAACTTAGCCGTGGTTTAACTGCGGCTGTTTGTTTGTCAGAGCGTTACCGTATCCAGAGCGACAGCTTCGAGGACATGTGGCTGGTGGTGAAAGAGCTGGTTCAGAGGTTCGATGAACATTTCGCCAAACTGGGAGTCAAGGACTTCAAGAAGAGCTTCAGTGGACCGTTACCGCTGCAGGAGTACTTCCTGTCAGTCGACCACCACTTCCAGGTACAGTCACTCACACGCGGCGTCATATACACTGTAGATGTCAGGCAGCAAATATGAACGACTCAAGCTTTGTGTTTCATCCTGTGCTTCCTTTTGAATTGAAAGACATAATACTCTGTAAAACAACATGTGTCTCCGTGTGTGTGTTTGTGTGTGTGTTGTGTGTTAGCTGCGTCTCAGTGCTCAGCAGTACCAGGACCTGCTGTCGGAGCGAGCGGTCCAGTTCAGGGCCATCCAGCGCCGCCTGCTGACTCGATTCAAGGACAAAACCCCGGCACCTCTGCAGAACCTTGACACACTGCTGGACGCCACTTACAGCCAGGTCCGACACACACACACACACACACACACACACACACACACACACACACACACACACACACACACACACACACCACACACACTGTGCGGGGACTCAAGTGCCCACATTGCCAATAAAAGCGAATTGGTTTTCAGGAAGTAGAAAGTTTTTGCCGAAAGTTGAGTTCAGTCGCTCCGCCGTCTAATTAGCATACCGCTGAGAGGAGAGCCTGCAGCTGAGCAGGAACGTGCAGATCTGCCATCTGGCCTGATAACACCTCCAGGGGACACTGGAGGACACTGGAGGACACTGGAGGACACTGGAGGTCACTGGAGGTCACTGGAGGACACTGGAGGACACTGGAGGACACTGGAGGTCACTGGAGGACACTGGAGGTCACTGGAGGACACTGGAGGACACTGGAAGTTGACAGTCGCTCCGCGTCTAATAGATACCTGGAGAGAGCCTGCAGCTGGCAGGACGTGGATCTGCCACTGGCTGATAACACCTCCAGGGGACACTGGAGGACACTGGAGGTCACTGGAGGTCACTGGAGGACACTGGAGGTCACTGGAGGTCACTGGAGGTCACTGGAGGACACTGGAGGACACTGGGGACACTGGAGGACACTGGGGACACTGGAGGACACTGGAGGACACTGGAGGACACGAGTGGGGAGAAGAAACCTCACTTACCCTGCTGCCTCGCACACATGATATCAGCTAACTTCATTCTGATTGTTTGACCTTATAGAGTAAATCTTTTTCTGACTTTCATTAACACACACACACACACCACACACACACACACATCACACACTCACATTCACACACACACTCACACACACACTTACACTCACACATTCACACACACACAGACTCACACACAGAGTGATGACGTGTTGGCATAGATTTACAGTGTGAGTGTTGTATTCTGCTGATTTATGGACTTCCTCTCTTTAGATGATGAGCTGTGAGCTCACACCCAGTTGGACTCGCTAAACACACACACACACACACACACACACACACACACACACACACACACACACACACACACAGACACACACACACAGACATGAAGTCCCATTAGTTATTAACAGTAATAGTATTAACTGCTGATACGTGCGTGTGTGTGCGTATGCGTGTGTGCGATGGTTCCTTGCCCCTGCTGTTTATTCCACAGTCGAGCTCACCAGGTCATCAGCTCCGCCGTCCATTAGCTTCTCGTTAGCGTAGCGCCGCGGTGTGACCTCATCTCTTCATTAGCTGTGGGGACGTCACCGCTCGGCGCTCTGTGATCAGAGTCGCTCTGTCTCCGGGACGCTGCTCTAACCAAACGCTAATTCAGTGCACGTTAGCGTTGAGAGTTCACAGAGCTTAATGAGAGGAAATTAATCAGCCTGCTGATGCTGCTAATGCCATTCTTACCCAAATAAACTGAGCTCACCTCGGATTAGTTTGGTGCTCGCCAGTGTAAACCATCAGGGAAACGGATCTAAACACGTCTGCCTTAAATGTTAATATGGTTGCTCTGTTAGATGTAAACTGCCATAACAGTTTAATCAGCCACACGTACTGTGTCCATACTTCACCAGCTGTGTTTCCTGAGGCCGGCGAGACGGCATCAAGCAAACCTGAGTTGCATTCATTGCAATAAGGAGCTTTGAGATCTCGTTGGTGCAGTGGCGCAGCGGTTAGCACCGTGAGAGGGTTCAAACCTTTCACTGTATTATCACATGTTCATCAACGTGGGTCAAAGTGCGACTGGTTCTATCTCGTTCTCTCGTTCTGTCTGATTTCGATCAGGCATAGCAGCTCGGAGGTTGTGTCCTCAAGAATAATGAGATGCTTTCTGGCGGTCACTGCGGCATACATCATACTCAGCTCTAGAAGAGCAGAAGAAGAGCAGAGAGAGAGAGAGAGAAGAGAGAGAGGAGAGAGGAGAGAGGAGAGAGGAGAGAGGAGAGAGAGAGAGAGGAGAGAGGAGAGAGGAGAGAGAGAGGAGAGCAGAGAGAGAAGAGGAGAGAGGAGAAGAGCGAGAGAGAGAGGAAGAAGCGGAGAGAGGAAAAAAGTAGAAGAGACTCGTAGCAGATGATGTCAGCAGAGGAGAAGAGACAAAAGAAGAAAAGAAGATCGAGAAAGAGGAGATAGAGAGAGAGAGAAAGCGAGAAAGAGAGAGAGAGACACTCATACTCTACTAGACTATCACGACGCCCCGATCTACGATACTATAGCGATTCTCTCTAGTACCTGAGCGTCTCCTATCGCTTCTCTACTCGTCGCTCTCTCTCTCTCTCTCTCTCTCTCTCTCCCCCTCTCTCCTCTCTCTCTCTCTCTCTCCCTCCTCTCTCTCTCTCTCTTCTCCGTCTGCGTCCTCCTCTCTTCCCGCCATCCTGCCGCTTGTATGCGGGAAGTTTCTGACACACTATACACTCTGTAATGTATACACACCCGCCATAATGGAGGCTATCGACGGCTGGTCGGAAGACTGATGAATGCGTCAAATTAATAATTCATGTCAGTATTAGGAGTCGCGCTGCCAAGGCCGGGGCCAACTCAGCTGTTTGGTTTTACTTGGAAGAGGAGAAAGTTCTTGATGATACATCACAGACGTAATTTTAAATAAAATGATGACACATGGCTTAAAATCAAATTCGCTTTTGATTTGATTATTTATCGTGCCCCTTGTCATTTAGATTTCACTGGGTGGGTTTTGATTTCTGTCACCGCTTTCATTGTTTCTGTCTTTGACTATTTATATTATTATTCCATCCTTTTATTTCTCGATATTCATTTCATCAGTTCACTTTTTGTTCTTGTGTCTTGACCAGTTTTCAGACGTGAACTCTGAAGGAACATGAACATGAATATGAAGAAGGCAGCAGGAGATTCTTTGACGTGTTCATGACAACAGGAAGTTATCTGGAGCGTTCAGGCGAGCTGTGCTGCAGCAGGCAGGACGTGTTTGTGTTTACAGCTCGTTGTCTTTCCCAGGTGACGTCTTCGTTGGTGTCTTTTACATCGAGAGATATTTGTATTCTGTTCAGTTAACGTCATCAAGGCAGTGAACCCTCCTAATAATCTCCTGCTGTGTTCTCACTCTGACATTATCCAAAGAGTTCACTCGGGGGCTGGCAGGAGAAGCTCTGCATGTTCGAAAGCAGCTTCACTTGTGGGAAACAAACCTGTAAATAATAGTTCAAACATGTGGACCTCTAAGCTCCCTGTTTGTTTAATGCCTTGCTCAGTGGATCATTAGCGGTCTTGATGAAAGAAGGCGGGTCGCTGCCTCTTCTCACTGTTCTCCTGTCACTAAAGGCAGCATCCTTCACCAGGTGAATTTCATGGGTCTGTTTGTGAAGCAGAGACTTTGCTGGTATTTACCTCGAGAAGTCGCGGCGGCGGCTCCGTGCCAGCAATCACACTGCAGCTAGAATGGTGAAGGAATGTGTGGCCAATCAGGAATGCTGGTGAACCAGGCACCTCTTTCATTTCAGCCAGGAGGAATGTCTGCTGGGTACATTTTCTGCATCAATCTTGGATGATGGGGGTGTTTGTGTTGGGGGGGGGGGGGGGTCCCCCTTGTTAGCTGTGTGCGTGTGTGTGTGTGCGTGTGCGTGTGCGTGTGTGTGTGTGCGTGTGCGTGTGCGTGTGCGTGTGCGTGTGCGTGTGCGTGTGCGTGTGTGTCCACACGCAGCGGCCGGCCTTCGCCGACGAGCCGTCAGAGATAAGAGGAACGAGCTCCCTGTGAGAGTACTTTGTGGTCGGCTGTGCATTTATGCAGCGCAGGATAATATTTCCATTGTTCGTGCCGCCTTTATGGGCCTAATATTTTATTCATGAATTCCTGAGAGCTACAAGCCACGTCTGACTTTATGTGTCCGTATGTGTAAGCGCAGGAAACTTTTCATCTGCCGACCACAGTGGCTGGATTCCAAAATCCACCCGATGTTTGAACCGTCTGCCCGGCCCGGTATGATGGATGACTTTCAGAATGCAGCGGGACCCATGAAGGATTGTTTGCTACGAGGTAAAGTGGTTTTCACAGCAGACAAAGCAGCGACAGGCGGAACCGCTCCGTGTTTCTGTCTCCCGTTCTGCTCTGAGATGTTTTTCCTCTCTCCCCCGGTCACTCCTTAAAAAGCCATCAGTCACCGCGGCCCCTGTGTTTAACACCTCTCCCCTTTAACTGGTGTTTGATTAATCTGTGGCAGACAGAGGTTAGCGTGGCGCTCATGCTCCTCCACTAACTAACGGGCTGAACCCTCTCAAGATGGAGAACCCTGGGCTGTCACTCAAAGAAGTAAAAGCTCAAAAAGCAGTTTGTGGAGCTGGATGAAGAGAGGCCAAAGGGGGCAGAAGAAAACGGAGGGAGGCTTTTCGGTTTCCTTAAATATTTTTCCCCGGCGCTGTTTCCTCTGGAGGTGAAACGTCTGTCGTTTGTTAGTATTAGCATTAGCGCTGGGCTAGCGAACGCTGCCGCCCGGGAGGCGGGTTGGGGGGGCTCGGGAGCCGGGCCGGGCTGAGCCGCGCTGAGACTCCCTGTAATTAGGAGTTCAAACGCTGGAAGAGGGCAGCCCGCTGACTGACGGGGTGACTGACAGGCCGTCCAGGGGCCTCGCCGGGCCCCTAATGGAGGCTTCTGGTCGACAGCAGCTTGATTTATCTGGCCCCAAATGGAGCTCTGAACACGGCTAAACACAGATCCCAGTGTGGAGCGCCGGACCACCGCCATTAACAGCCCTCTGACTCCCTGTGGTGTGTGGTGTGTGTGTGTGTACGAATTCATCAGAAAGTCTGCAAGTCTGTGAATATGTATGTGAGTGTGTTTAATTTGGCCATTTTTATGTTTTCACATCTGTGTATTGATCGTTATATTCATATTTCAGGACAGTTGTGTACACATTGGAGAATGCATGTGTCTGTGTGTGTGTAGATTGTGTATATGATTGTGTTTGTGTGCAAGTGGGGGTGTTTCTTTCCCTCCCTGTATTTGCATATTCCCTCAAGGTTGGTCGAATGGGAAAATGCTCTGTCGATGAACCCTCAGGGGATGTGGACGTGTCGGTGCGTTGAAATATATCCAGATATTCCTTTTAATATCTCGGCAATAATACAACCTGAAGACACAGTTATGATCTGGATCTGTAGAGTCTCAGGTCTCGTTTGCATCCACACGATCTTCCCTCACAGCGGTTGTTAGGAGCCTGTGTGAAGAGTGTCACACTTCATCTGTTGCTACCTTCACACAGTCAGGGGATTGGTTTGTAAACTAATATATGGCATCATAATTATACCACAAATCAATATAAATACATACACATATTTTTCACAAGTTTATTGGCATTTATATAAAAGTATAAAGTTAGTTTCCAGACGTGTGTATTTGTGTTTATACCTGTGAGTGTTTAACAAAGTGTCCATGTACATGTCCGCTGGGTGTTGGTCAGTTTGCACATTCATGTTTGTGTGTGCGCGTGTGCATGTGTGCGAGGTGTGTGTGTGTGTGTGTCTCTCCATGAATGAATGGCAGGCTCTTAGGTGCCCTGTGTGTGTTTGTTTGTGTATCCGATTAAAGGTCCGATGAGAACCAACGACCGTCCCCCCCCCCTCTCTTGCTGTCTCCCTCCTTCCCGAGGAGATATTTCACCCCAGAAACACATTCATACCGTTCAGTGCTCACCACACACACACACCACACACACACACACACACACACACACACACACACACACACTGAGACCCCTCTTGAAGCTGAATGGAGCTCAGAGAGGTGACGGTGGTCTGGTTTGTTTTCTCTCAGACAGTCTGTTTATGTGACTGTCTGTCTTATCAATGAATGGCTGTCTTTCATTCAGCTGACTGACACTCAATGTTGTGTGTGTGTGTGTGTGTGTGCGTGCGCGTGTGTGTGTGTAATGCGCGTGGGATTTTGTGCTTTTATCTCTTGATGATGAGGAAGCCACCGCAAAGCCAACTTTACCTCCACACACACACACACACACACACACACACACACACACACACACACACACACACACACACACACACACACACACACACACACACACACACACACACACACACACACACACACACACACACACACTCATTCCAGGTGTTTGCCCAGAGGCAGGTAGTCCGGCTCTTTTTCTCTGTATCCAGCATTTTAATTCCTTTTGCTTTCACCTTTCACATGTGATCACTCACACTTCACTACCCCCCCCCCCCCCGACCTTATGTACAAGCAACAAAACAAGTTATTAGAGGTTATTTATCAGGTTGGTGATAAAACGGATTAATATGAGCCTTTCACAGACATTTTATCATCAGCGTTTATGTTTTATATATGAAACTTATACTCCTCAGAATACACAATGAAGAAAAGATGTGTATTTATGTTAACATATTTTAAATTTTTTATTGTATTTGTGCTTTATTTCTATAAAGCACAAATACTGTTCGGCCGTCTTGATTTTCCAGGTAGCATTAAGTCATTAAAGGTCTGTTTAAAGTTAAAACGCTTCACATCTAACTCTGTAAAACCTCGTTATATTCGTAGGATCAGATCAATATTCTGTGATAAAGATTTGGACCTCGGCCCAAACCGAGTCAACTCTGACCAGACGGGTTCGAGTCTGGCTCTGATTTCTCTTCATCCCCCTCAGGCTCGATCAGGTCGAGTTTCATTTTATTTATCTTCCCAGAGACTTTAATCAGGTTCGGACTCATTAACTGCAGCAGCGGTTTGCGGGCGCGCTAACACACAGTCCACACATCGGGTTGCGGCCGGGTCGGGACCAGATTCTTGGATCCCGCTTGAGCTGTAGCATGAAAGTCGCACAAAAGAGAATCACAGAGAGAAGAGAGAGGAGAGAGAGTGAGGATGTCATGTTCTTTATCAGACATAGACGACCTGCCAGAGGATTTTCCTCATAGATGTGGTGAAGCTGGAGGAGACGTTATTATTAACATATGGACGCGGTCAGGGGGCGGGGGGGGGGGGGGGGGATCAGAGGCTGAAATGCAGAGAAAGACCGAAGCGATGAAAAGTGCAACAGAGACGACGTAGAATCACAAAGAATGAGAATTATGTTTATGCAAAAGGAAGAAATGTGAGGAGATGGAATGAGCGAGAGATGGAGGCTGAAAGACGAAGAGAAGGAAACACAAAGAGGTGGAAGGGTTGAAAGAAGGAAATGTAAAGAGGATTCAAACGATGGAACGTCAAACTTTCTTTGGTAGTTTAGAACAATGCAAACTGAGAAGTATGAGAATACAAAATGTGCCAGTTTCTCTTCTTTCTCCGTCACAAGGAAGGAAAAAAGAAGCGGCTGAAGAAGTTAAAGATCCCGATAGAGGAACATGAAGAGTCTCCTCCCCCCCCCCTTCCCACCTGTCCTCTGATCCCGCAACTGAAACAATCAAAGAACAAATCAGACTTTTATTGTTTGTTTTTATCTCTTATTGATCTGCTTTCATCCGTCGGCTGTCTGAGCCACAATCGACGGAGGGGATCCGATCTCTATCTCACCGCAGAGATGGAAGAGAAAGAGAGAAAAAGACGATATATAAAATATGAATTAGGGATTTAAAAGAAGATATAAAATATAAGGGAACGCATTTTTTTTTAAGCTGAAGTAATAAGAAGACTTAAAAAGAAATAAACAAATGCGACATTGACAGAAATATGAAACCCTGGAGAAAGTTTTCAGTGAAACAAAAAACAAACTGGAGAAGATGTTGATTAAATTGAAATGTTTAAAGACGGTGAACGTATAAAAGACAAAAATCATTAATCAGATCCTGTTTTTCTCCTTGGAGCTGAAGTTCTGACCGGTGACTTTATTTTCCCACCGTGCTCAGCACATCACTCCGTGTTGTGTCCTGTTGCCGGGCACCAGGCAGAGAGTTAATAAGCCGTCCACGTTGGGAAGCTGTCACGCTGGGAGGAGATTAAAGAAGCTGATATTATGGACAGGAGACGTTTTTTTTTTTTTTTTTTCCTGTGGTTTTAATTAAACTGTCTGATTTGTTGAGTGCCAACAGTCCACATCTGATTTTACACCTTCTGACACTGACCTGGGAATCTGTGGCCCGACCGTCACCGTGAACCACCACTGTCCCCACCACTGTCCCCACCACTGTCCCCACCACTGTCCCCACTACTGTCCCCACCACTGTCCCCACCACTGTCCCCACCACTGTCCCCACCACTGTCACCACCACTGTCCCCACCGCTGTCCCCACCACTGTCCCCACCACTGTCCCCACTACTGTCCCCACCACTGTCCCCACCACTGTCCCCACCACTGTCCCCACCACGCTCATGTCCCGGTTCCTTCTGCTCAGAGTCAAAGGTTAACTTTGACACCGTGTCGTGGTTTTTCCAAACTACGCACCTCTTTCCTTCTGGCATGGACGTCCCGACTGTAACGTACGAAACCCCAGCAGGGTGCTGTTTACATTCCGCTGCGGTCGGGGGGGGGCTTTTGTTTGGCTGCAGAGTAAATGAAATCAACTCCGCAGCTCTCAAGACAATGTGTGGAGTTTCATGCTGTCGGGCCATTAAGACCACAGACTGTAAACCTGTTCGCTCTCAGCGATGCTGTGAGTCAGAAGACCACGGAGCGGTGCTGAGTGAAAACATCCATCTGTGTTCTGCACCAGTGCTCGAGACTGGGGGGGGGGGGGGATAAGAGTGGGAGGTATTAAATTTAAGTTTTTAAGTTTTAAAAACCAAAGAAAATCAGCACTTTCATACAAAAGACAGAAAAACAGGCAGGAAGTTAAGAACACAAGAAAATACTTGGATGGGAAACTTAACTTAGTTTCCTGTCAGACCTCCTCTGTCTGTAATAAAGGGGTTTTAAAAAAGGCCAAGTAAAGTTGCTCTAAATGTTAATTAAATCAATAATCGGATGCAAATGAAAATAACGAACATATTGAAATGTATTTTGTATTTACGTTGTGTCAAAGAAACCAAACTAAGTGGATCGTGGAGCCTCGTCCAAACCGCTGCAGAGTCGTGAACTGTGACAGATGTGATCAGACTGTGTTGTGTTAACGTTCGATTCCCAGATCAGCTCTCGCTAATCGCTCTTTGTTGAAACCAGCAGGACTCCGCCGGGCCTGATACACCACAAATAATACGATTACACACACCAGCAGCAAACAACACACACACACACACACACACTCGCTGTAACCACACGACAGAGTGAATTGCCACATGCATCCGATGAATAAATTCCCGTCCGTTAAGGAAATGCTGTTGTAACAAAGATCCCTGTGTCTGTGTGTCGTTGCATTATTTAATTAGCTGTAAATACAGCGGTGCGTGGAGCACGTCATGTGGTCTCTGCCTGTATGGAAACCATACGCACAACGGGACAAGTTGGCAGTCGCTCCAACTATAATAAACTGGAACAATATATACAGATCTGCAGTCGGAGCTGGAGCTAATGGATTTTGGGCACATGGCGGAAAACGTCTCTGTGTGTGTGTGTGTGTGTGTGTGTGTGTGCGTGAGTGTGCGTGTTTATGTCTCTGTTTTAACTGTCAGATGCAGTGAAATGTAAAACGCAGCGAGAACGAAACATTTCCAGGCCACATCTGACCCCGTGGTATTCAAAGTTCTTGAATCCTGGTATTTCATTTTTCCCAATTTGTTTTTTCCGTGCACGGGTTCAGTAGAAGTCAACGTTAGACCTGGTGTCATGTGACTTCACCTCAGTTCGTCCTTGTGAGTGTTGAGCTGAGCGATGAGCATCTGTCGAGTGAGAAAGACGCAGAATCCAGAGCTTCTCTGAGGACGAGTGCTCGAAATGTCTGTACACTGAATTCTTTATGTTGTTTGTATGTATGTGTATGTATGTGTGTGTCTGTGTGTGTGTGTGTGTGTGTGTGTGTGCTTGTGTGTGTGAGAGCCTGCATGACTGATGACCTCCATCAGTTCACTTTCTCCAAAGTCAACATGTCGCTTTCTGCATCGTGTGTGTGTGTGTGTGTGTGTGTGTGTGTGTGTGTGTGTGTGTGTGTGTGTGTGTGTGTGTGTGTGTGTGTGTGTGTGTGTGTGTGTGTGTGTGTGTGTGTGTGTGTGTGTGTGTGTGTGTGTGTGTGTGTGTGTGTGTGTATTTTGTCCCTCTACGTCACAAACAATAGCTGATTTATAAGATTACATATATTTGCTCTGTAATCACGGTGTGTGTGTGTGTGTGTGTGTCGGAGAGAGTGTGTGTGTGTGTCGGAGAGAGTGTGTGTGTGTGTCGGAGAGAGTGTGTGTGTGTGTCGGAGAGAGTGTGGCGGCCTTGCGACGCCGAGCCGAGCCTATTTATCTTGTTGCAGTGAATTCCCAGAGTTCTCTTCCCCTCCTCCGCTCCCTCTCTTTACGCCTCCTTCACTCGCTCTCTTCCTCTTCAAAGGAGACCATTGAGAGAAAAGCAAACAGGCATGGAGGGGGCAACACACACACACACACACACACACACACACACACAGACACACACAGGTACACTCACCCAGGTACACACTCAGGGCTGCCAAGGGTGTGTTTGCGGGTACAACTTATTTAGTGTGGTTTTCTTGGCGTGCGCGAGCAGTACATGTGTCTGTGTTGTGTGTGTGTGTTTGTGTGTGGAGGTCACTTCACAAAGGCACCAGTGTGTTTGATCAGATTAGCCATTTAAGCGAAGGTGGGCTGTGTTAGCGTCACAATAGCGTTAGCATCGGGCTCGTTGGCTTCACCGCGGCGTCGCTAGCTGCTGATTAGCTTGCGGCTGGTGCCGTTTGCAGGTTTGTGGAATTTTGACTCCGCTCACCAAAACTCCTTAGCTGCAAATTAGTGTCGTTTTCACTGGGACCACAACCAAAACCATCACCTCAGACCTGGCTTGTGTGTGTGTGTGTGTGTGTGTGTGTGTGTGTGTGTGTGTGTGTGTGTGTGTGTGTGTGTGTGTGTGGTGTGTGTGTGTGTGTGTGTGGTGTGTGTGTGTGTGTGTGTGTGTGTGTGTGTGTGTGTGTGTGTGTGTGTGTGTGTGTGTGTGTGTGTGTGTGTGTGTTGGCTTCTCAGGTCTCTCTGGTCTGGACTGCATCAAGTGTGTGGTTCAGCGTTGGCCCGTGGGGATGCCGTGTGTGTGTGTGTGTGTACAGGTTGTGTTTCTGTGTGTGTAAGTGAACACGTACACATGTGTGTTGCGTTCGGGGGAAACGAGAAGACAATGTCGTTTTGTTACGCTCAACAGTTCTTTTGTTCAGCATAACGAGTCCTGAAAAGACATTTATAGAAGCAGTATATTCTACGCGGTTTATTTAAGATAATCCCGAATAGTTAAATCTGAAATTACTCCTGTTAACAGTTTCATAAGCTTTTATTGGAGTTAATGAAATGTTGAAATGAGAACATCTGGTGGCTGCAGTCGTTTCCCAGACTCACAAAGTTTCCACCTTGAAATCTAGAAAGTTTTACATCACAGTTTTGACATGGATCATTTTATGAATGTGAATTTATACATTTTGTGCAAAATTTTACGAATCCTCAAACTTCTCAACAAGGAAATCACAAAGGAAAGAAGAAAGGAGAGAAACAGGTGGAAAAGAAACTCCACAGCTGCAGAAGTGTGTGTGTTTATGTCTGTGTGTGTGTGTGTGTGTGTTCTGTTTTTCGTTCATGTGTTTGTTTCTCTGTTTGTGGTGTATTTGTGTTGGATCTCTCTGTGTTGTGCTAATGGCCAAGATTCTCTTGTTTTGGGCTCTCACATAGACTGCCTTGGTACTCCACCACAACAGACAACACACATTACACACACACACACACACAGACACACACACACACACACACACACACACACACACACGAACACACACCACACGAGCAACAACGTGACGTTCTCCGCGTCCGGTCATATTTTATCTTGAGGCAGAGTGACAGTAATGACAACGAGTCCTGCTGCATGTTTAAACAGAAATACATGTTTGGTATCTTATTGTGGTTTTTCTAACCAGCTTCAGGAAATTACATTTAATTTTACATAATTCCCCGTCCTGTAACTGACACAAAGAGATGCTCAGTGAGCTCCAGTTTGCAGATCACCACCGTGACCAGAAACCCAAACAACCACGCAGGGACACGCTGTCGGATCTCCGCTGGAGGCAGCGCTCTGGCATCTCCACCCACGACCACGGTTACATAAGATGTGTTTGGTCGGCAGTTTTCTCCACATGAAATTAAATTTAATGATTTAGCGAAGGTTGTTGGATTTCTGTTGGGCACAGGGGGGGGGGGGCGGCCGGCACGAGCCAAACAACACTCAGCCGTGACGCAGGATGTGTTGGTTTAACGACGTCCGCACCGCGCTGAGGAGCCGGGTGGAGATAGAGCAGCCGGGTGGAGATAGAGCAGCCGGGTGGAGATAGAGCAGCAGAAATAATGAAGTCACAGGAGGACGTGGAAGAAGCGAGGCTGTGTTTGGGTTTGACAAGATTAACGGGTAATGCTGAGCGAGCTGGGTCGGCGCTCCGTGACATCACCTGAGCCTCGAGTTGGAATTTTCGTCATCCGCCATCTTGATTTTTTGAAAATAGAATTTGAGGAGCCTGATTAAGAGATCAGCACTATCCACGCTACAATGCACACGATGCTCTATCGTCTACTTGACCCTGCTGGTCATTGTAGGAAATGCAGGTTTCAGGCACTTCTGCATTGGCTTCACTTTCCGGACCCGGAGTTAACGTCCATTTTCATATGCAGCTCATACTTTAGTCCCACCCTCACGTTGTGTCTGTGTAAACACAACAAGTTTATGTCATATTTATTGTGACATGGTTTTGTCAGACATTATAAATTAGTTATGAAGCAACTTGACAGATTCGCAGATTATTATTCACTGTGCTGTGAAATGTTTTCTTTCTTCTATAAGTTATTACCCTGTTTGTCTTCGCCTGCATTTAACTCATAATTTCATAACTCACACTGGTCCAGTGGCTTCGTCTCTGATTCTGAGAAATAAAGTCTTTGAAATGGTTTGAGCAGATTTCAAAGACTCGATGTTCTTTACGAGTGAATGAATGATTATCGTGTGTTGAGACGACTCCACAGTGAAAGTGACTCTGAGTCCGGTTCATGTTCTGCTTCACACTGAATTTACAGATTTAAATGATACTCGACACAAACAGTCTGAATAAATCTGCTCCTGCAGCAGAACGACTGCTGGACACACATCTGGACACACATCTGGCTCCGAGTGTGTGTGTGTGTCCTTCATTTAATCGTGTCCCCATGTATTTATCCTGCAAATGTGCACATGCATCAAATCTGTGCATACAGTATGTGTGTCTTCATGCAAGCCTGCCGTGTGTGTGTGTTGTGTGCGCGCATCTTTTTGCACTGTAAGCGTGTGCGTGTGTGCAGCCTGGGAGGTTAGTGTGAACTGGTAATGACAGGCCACTGTGTGTGTGTGTGTGTGTGTGTGTGTGTGTGTGTGTGTGTGTGTGTGTGTGTGTGTGTGTGTGTGTGTGTGTGTGTGTGTGTGTGTGTGTGTGTGTGTGTGTGTGTGTGTGTGTGTGTGTGTGTGTGTGTGTGTGTGTGTGTGTGTGTGTGTGTGTGTGTGTGTGTGTGTAATGAGTAGAGAAAGGCTCTGTGTGATTATAGGCCTCCTCATAAGGACCAGAGAGACTAAATATGGTTTCAGACTAAACAGTATCCCCAACACACACACACACACACACACCACAGACCACATACACATCGCAATATACAGCACATATGAAGAGAAAGTCTGAAAATAGCTTTTTAAAAAAGAAATATTTTTACGATGGGACAGGAGTTGTCTTCCCCGTGTGCGTTTCTTTGCTGCGTCGTCGTGTGGGAAGCTGAATGTGACTGTTCAGCAGCTCCTGCAGTGAGATGTGTCCTCTGCTTCCTCCATGGGCTCTGATCTCAGTCAAGTTGGACCCGTGAAGTTATTTACTCATTGGTTTCACGCTGCAGACGATCGGAGCCTTGTTCCCCGACTCTCCCACAATGCACTTCTTCTTTAACGTCAGCAGGAAAGATGTCACGTGTCAAACACCGTCACGGAATAGAAGACATCAACACGACCTCCATCCTCACTGACCTGTTCTGATTCAATAATCCGTTTCAAACTAGGATCGAATTAATTTCTCTGAGCTGCACGCAGTCGCTCCGATACGTTTACGTGGCGGTTTCCTTTCATACTCGCGTGTAGCACTTATACGTTTCCTCTCCATTTCAAACCTGAATCTTGACGGGAGGTTAATCACACAGTCCGCACGATGTGTTGTTGAGGTTTGGAGCGCGAGCACGAAGTCTCCTCCCACGTGCATCTGCAACCTATGGTTACCCAGAACACTTAGGTCTGCAGGGATGTTCATGTGTGTGTCTGTGTCTGTGTGTGTGTGTGTGTGTGTGTGTGTGTGTGTGTGTCTGTGGAGAAACACAATTCCACCGGCAGTCACCACAGAATTCATCACAGTTTAGAACATCATGTTTTACAGACATAATAAAGTTTGTTGTGTGTTATTAAAGACACATTGGAAAACTTAGAATAAAACTTCACATGGGAGCAAAACGTTTTTTTTTTTATGTTAAGTCGATTTATAATGATAAACTTTATTTATATACGACTTCAAAACACAGTAAGAAAGACAACAGATCAATAAAAAGGACCAAAATAAAATGAGGTAAGATTTTCTGGTAGAAGTTCATTTTGAAGTTCTTCTGTCGGCGCCTGTATGGAAACAATTTAATTATCCATTCATTATTAAAATTAAAAAATGAGATGCAAATGAGTTATTGCTTACTCTTGCTTAACGGGTGTGTTGTGCATTGTCCCTGCAAATTAATAAAGTAATAAGTTATGAATCTGAAAAGACGCGGATGCAAAGTGCAACTCTGACTCTTGAGCGGAGACGCACAACCACAAGTGGTTAACTCTCATTAGCTGATAAATGTTATAAAAATAATTATTAATTTTGTTTCTTTTTCAAAGCTCTGCACTGCTGCAGGTTATATTTTTTGTATTTCTGATTAAATCTGAGTAAATGTTGTCGTATTGTGAAGCGAACGCTGAGTTTCCCTCCAGATGTTCAGAGTTAATATGTGAGGAGATGTGTGTGTGGCAGGCGTGTCCGGTGTTTTCTTGCACCATTGAACTTTTCATCGGGCCAATAGAGTTCATATATTTTGGCTTTTGAGGAAGGTTTAAAGCAAACACACACACACACACCACACACACACACACACAGACACACAGACACACACTTCTATGCGCTCACAGCTGTTCTGGCGAAACGGGCCCTTGGGTTAAGTCACATCACATGCTATTAATACACTCTCCCTAACAGTGTGTGTCGTGTGTGTGTGGAGGTTGTGTGAGTGTGTACGTGTGCATGTACATGCGTGCGCCTCAGCCTGATGGATTTAAGTGCCGCGCTCGAGGGCGTGAGTGTGTGGTGTCAGTGTATCTGTTTGAACTTTGACCCTGGCCACACTTCCAAAACAGCTGCATCAGCCCTTTTTTATGAGGTGTGTATGTGTGCGTTTGCATTTGTGTGTGTGTGTGTGTGTGTGTGTGTGTTTCTGATATCCTCCTCCTCCGCCTCAGACCTCCCTCTCTGACCTCCACATGCAGACGACGTGACATTACGTCCAGATGTTTCCAGCTGTTCCCGTGGAGTTCGATTGCGAAATATATCAAGATTTCCTCCTCCACCGACTCGCCCCAGTTTCCCTCTGTCAGTCTCGCTCTCCGCCGACATTCATAACCTCGATCCCGACACAACGGGTTCTGGGAAAAGTTTAAAAATCCCTCTCGGATATAAAAGTACGAGTCAGAATCAACGTTTGATGATATATTTGACTTGTCAGCAGGTTATTCACGACAGGAAAACTCATAAAACCTGACAAATCCTGTTGGAACCTGGAAGCAAAACTGAGCAAACATAACAGTGAAGGAAGAACTTTAGTATGATTCACATTAAGGTTTTAGTTTGACGTGGGAAGTCGTTTACAGCAGAATATGAAAGTACAGATATCCTGTCCATCCTCGCTGACAGGGAATAAAGATGGACGCCATGTGCCCACTTCCTCCCACGATCCAGAAGTGAAGCCACAACATACAACTGCATCTGTCTTCTCACCCGGTTCAACTCAGATTTAATAACTTAAATACTTAAACAATTCCTTCACGACTTGTTTTCATCCGTCTCGCTCATATGTTTCCAATCTGCAAATCATGGATAACTCAGATGTCACTAAAAGAGCTCGTACCTCCTTGAATTCAGTCAAGCTCATCGAGATCAGTCCTAAATCAATTGTTCCATCCAGATCCACGAGTTATTCTCAGTGTGATCTGTGATCTGCTCTGAATTTAATGGGATGGTTTATTCCCTGAACCTGTTCCCACCAGGTTTCCTGTGTGTGCGTCCAGCAGTTTGTGTGTAATTCTGCTGAGAGAAACGCTGGCGGAGGTAGAAACGACCTGAAACGTGACCCTGAGCTGGAGCTGAGGAGCAGGTGCTCAGCATGTTGTTCTGTGTATTTCACGTGGAGTCACAGTTCCAGACGGAAGCTGCTGACGGGTGTGATCCGTCTGAGACTCGCTGTGCTGCCAGGTGTGAACTGGGATCCGTCTCAGATGGGAGTGGAGACACAATGTGGACTCTCCTGGATACAACACACTTTCTCCACCCAGAACCCCCCCCCCCCCCCCCCGACTTCATCCATCCAGCTGGACCAGCCTCCTCGTTATCCCAGCTATGGGTGGGCCTGCATGTGTGTGTGTGTGTGTGTGTGTGTCACCTCTGGACCTGTCGAGGTCCACTCCCACAGCCCGGGGCTACCTGAGGCCAGGGACTCGGCCTGGGTGTTAATCCCAGGTTGGATGTCACTGCGGTGGGTCACACTGTGTAATTTAGTCCCCCGCTCTGTCTGGGGCCTCCAGGCCTTCAGGACCACCCAGCACACTGCAGCAGGACCGGCCCCAGCATCTGTGTGTGTGGTGTGTGTGTGTGTGTGTGTGTGTGTGTGTGTGTGGTGTGAGGGTGTGTGTGGAGTTAAGATGTTGTAAATGTTTTTTTGGTTTAGCTATTAGCTGCTAATGCACGTCAGCACGAGAGGTTTAAGAGCGTGCGTGACACGAGGCCGTGTGCGATCTGTCGTCGGTGTGTGCGTGTTTGAATCTCTGTGTTGTGTCTTCGTGAGCATGTGGGTCGAGCACTAATATTCCTCTGGTTATTGATTCATCCATTAAACGTGTTCCTGATTAGCAGACTCATCAGAGGCCGATCAAATGTTTACACAGTGAGAAATCCTCTTTTCAAGTTAAAGGAGACGAGAGCAGAGTCACAGATGTCCCCCCCGCTGTCAGAATAACTCAACCTATCTCATAGACACGCCTTGTTTCCCCTCAAGAAGTTCAAAGTTGGACGTTTTCTCTCTCCACACAGAAACTATCATCTGCGTCAGCTTGTTCCAGTTCTTCATCGGAAGGCTGTGAAATATGGAAACTGGAGATGTTTTGTTCTTCGTGCTCTTTATGGACTCAGCGTTCCCTGAAAAGCAAAATATCTGGTTTCTTTTAAACGCAGCCTTATTGTTATATTACAATAAAATAAATGAATTGGAAAAACCAAACAAATCAAAACTGACTTTAATAATTAAAACCCTCACAAGTTCTTTTTCTCCTGATCAACTTCTTGGTTGATTTGTGAGTTTGTTCTGTGATGTGAGTTTGTGTTGGATCCTGTGTTTGCTGGAGATGTGAGTCTCTGTGTGAGGAGTCGTATCTTTGTGTGTCTGCACACACACTCCTGTCTGTTGTGTACAAAGGTTTCATCCAGTGGCGTGTTTGTTTTTTCGTCCGCCCATATTTCAAACCCTGACAACCCCCAAAAAAAGAGGCATATTCATCACGGATTGAGGAGGTTTGAGTTTAGCGAGCGGCGCGATAGAGGGTGGGCGGGTCTCGACCTATCAGTGGAGAATAAAGCTCTTTGTTCGTGACCGTGTGAACACGCGTGGCGAAGGAAAGCAGAAGGCTTCCCTCTCGCCGTCCCAGGGAAAACATAGGAGCTCAGCCGGCTCTTTGACGGAGTGCGACAGCCTCATAAATCACAGCGCCGTGTTTTAGCAGCCGCCCGCGCCGCTGAACGACGGCCTGTTAAAGCATCCCTGACAGCCTTGATTGGGGAGGCGGTTAAAAAAGTAGACTCTGACTTTATTTTTCTTACCAGAGAGACCCCCGGCACCTTCTCCCTTCTGGTAGTTTTACATTGAAGGTATTTAGCTCACACTCAGGCTCATCTGGATCACCTTAGACGCAGGGAAACCGTAGAATAAGCATCACTCTCCGGACTCGAAGAGAGGAAACCCCCTCAGCAGAGGAATTGATTACCTGCTCAGAACCGGGACTATCAGGGGATTCTGATGAGGAGGCTTTGGTCTGAAAAACTCTCCGTCTCCGTCCCGTCTCCTTCCAGTCTCTTCTTGTCTGTCTCACTCTGCTCAGTCGACTCCTCCGGTCTTATCAGGCAAAGTGAAGACAGACAGTGTTATCAGGATTGTGTGTCTGTGCTTGTTTTGACCACGGACAATAGTGGTTACTGTCTGTCTGTCAGACACTGGGAGAAGAGATGCTCATCACTCGTACACCAGATCTCTCCGTCTCCACCGTCTCCCTCTCTGACATGAAGTGAATCAGACACAACGCTGTCTCTTGTGTTTCTCCTTTTAAAGTTGCTATCACACAAATTCACAAACAAGCGACTCCTCTGCACCTTTTCTCTCAGTGAACCTCTTCACATGTAATGTTAGGGTTAGGGTTCTGGTCTGAGGAACCTTTCACACCTGATATTTAGGTTCAGACTAAACTGAGAAGTTCCCTAAAGGTTTGGTTGGACTTTTCCTCTCGTTCCCCAGTTTGTGAGGAGCGACCACACATCGCTGTGTCACAGGGACGACACTCTGACCAGAGGAGGATCTGACAGTTCACTGTGAACATCACACACAACATGAAGTAATGACCTCTAATGAAGCCGCACTCAGATGAAAGTGATGAAAACTAGATGAGAGGAAGAGGATGTGGGGCTTTTTTGCTCCGAGCAGATGGAGTGTTTGTTCTCTGTGTGTTTGTGTGTTCTGATAGTGTAGTGACTGACAATTTGTAATGTTTAGGTTAACTCCCTGCAACCCTTCACACGCCCTGCTGTGTGCGTGCGTGCGTGCGTGTGTGTGTGTGCGTGTGTGTGTGTGTGTGTGTGGTGCGTGTGTGCTGTGTGTGTGGTGTGTTCACAGATGTTTGGTAGCTGGGATCATCAGGCTTCACAACACTAGAAACACATGCTTCACCACTCAAGTGTTTTTTGTGTGTATGTGAAAGTATGTGATCGTGTGCGTTCGTGTGTGTATTACTGAGCGCTAGTACATGTGTAGCACTGTGTGTGTGTGTGTGTATGTAACTGTATCCATGGGTGTGTGTCTATTAGTCAGGAAATGGCCTCTGATTTCAGCCGTCGTTAAACAGAGATTCTAATTGGCTCTTTAATTAAGACATGGAAACAGCCTGAACACAACACACACACACACACACACACACACACACACACACCACAACCACACACACCGCCATCCTTTACCTCAACAAACCTTCCACTCACATACACATCTCACTTCATCAATTCCCCCACCACCCACAGCCATCTGTAAATCCTCCCCCCCCCCCCTCTCTCCTCTCTCTCTCCTCCTCCCCCCCCCCCCCCCTCCTCCCCCTCTCCTCCCCTCCCCCCCCCACCTGTCTCTTGTCCTGTCTCTTCCTCCGGGGAAACGACGGATGGGTCCTTTCTAGTCACCTGTGGTGTTACACTGACACAGATCAGTGTGTCCCTACTTAGTGTGGATAGTGTGTGTGTGTCGGTGTCGGTGTGTGTGTCGGTGTGTCAGTGTGTGTGTGTGCATCTTTGCTGTGGCGAGCTGAGCAGGAAACGTCTAATCCACCGGCTCTGCGGAGCAAGCGCTCACACACACTCCAACACTCTGGGCTCTGTTCCTCACATGTGTCATTTCATCCGAGGATAAAGTTCTGACAAGGAATCATTGAGATCGGTGTGGTCCGCTTGCTGCCGTGTTGACTCTGACTAACTTTCACTGATGTTCACAGGAACTCGTGGATGTTTTTGGCCACAGACTCTCGTCGGTGTTTACTGAATTCTCCGCTGATCTCCGGGCTCAACTCGCGTCTCTCTTTCTGTCGCTCTCCTCCTTCTTCGTCTGATCTCGTTCCTCCTTTTCCTCTCGCAAGGTTGAGTTTTTATCAGTTCTGCTGTTCCTCCTCCGTCTGTCTTCTCCATCACTGGGGACTGAGACCAGAAGAATGCTTTCCTCGTCCTTGTTCTGACCGTGCAAAGGGGGACGCGGTTCATTTGTGTCGTAAATCCACTCGTCCCTTTTCAAACTGCGTCCTGGAAGCCAAGAGAATATCAGAATGAAAGCAAAGCTCAAGCACAGTTCTTCTCTTGCTATTTAACGTCATGATAAACAAGTTATGGAAAATTAACACTGTTGTTGAAGTATGTCTTTTATAATGCTTTAGTAAGAACTACATTTTTCCTGTTGTGCTTTGAGTTCCTGAACATAACCATTAAATTGTCATAATGCTCTACCCTTCGTTTCCTCATGATACTGACAAAACAAATAATCCAGTTAAAGTTAAAACATGTTTTCTTTTGCAGATGTATCGTAAATACATTACGACAGTTGAGATTTTAATCTGGAAAACATGGACTAAATTTAGATAATTCTGTTGAGTCTGATCGCGTCTCGAGTCAAACACACGGCGTCAAAACTGCGTTGTTCGATGTTTGTCGTGTCAACACAACGTCGCCGGTTCACTCGCGGCAGCTTCGGCAGCGTTGGAATATTTTGAGGTGTGAACGTTCAGCAGGAAAATCCTCCTTCAGATGTTATTGGACGGTTTGTCTGTTTTCTGATTGGTTCCAACACAAGTTGCCTCCTGTACCTACCAAACCTCAGGCAGCCCAACAAATACCTCAGTGAAACTACAGCCACATAGTTTGTATATACAGTGTGTGAGTGTGTGTGTGTGTGTGGTGTGTGTGTGTGTGTGTGTGTGCGTGCGCCCTCAGTCATGCATTCCACAGATAAGGTGCCCATGATTTCTGTTTGTGTTTTTCAGTACATTTCTTGTGGCTTTGGTACATGTGTGTGCATATCTTAGTGCGTTTGTGCGTGAATATACAAACACGACTGTTTGTTTGTGTGTGTGTGTGTGTGTGTGTGTGTGGTTTGTGCCTCCAGGAATAATGTGAAACGTTGGCCGGCGTTCTGAGCTGTGAGACTGATGGTTTCCTTGTTCGGGACGAAATACAACACGGACGGGTGGACGGAGAGAAAGAGTAAATTCATTCTCCCACCGCAAAAACCTCCGGGCTTCGTTCTGACATAATGCTCTCAGCAGAAGTTCTAAATACAGATCTGTCAGCTGAGACGTGAACCTGGGTCGTGTCCGAGATCGCTCACTCAGCCGCCTCTCAATCTCGCTGTATAGTTCCATGTAGAGGATTATACACTGAGCTCAGTGGTAAGTTATTATTTGATTGTATGAAAACAGAGCGAGACGTCTTGATTGACAGCTGAGGTCTGGCTCCAGAGGCACAAGATGGCAGCGTTGTATCCCGGGAGTTTGGCTTCATTTCTGTGGGAAGAGGAGACGCATCACGTCCGTCTTTATTTACAAGTTATAGTCGGAGCATATTCACGTTATAAACGTTTTACTGCTACGTATCTTCCCTCATGAATAAATAGAAAATATTTTGTGTCTGCTGCAAACTTTCAGTTTTAACAAGTTTTGTTTGTCGCCATTCGTCGAGCAATTGTAAATGTCGTGTCCTTATTCGAGACCATGACACAGTTTTGTGCATTGTGTGATACAACTCGGTCGACACGACAACATGTCCAGCTCACTGCGAAGTGGACTGTGTCGTGAGTTGTGAGTGATTTCGCACACAGCTCTGGTTTGTGTGTGAGATTGTGCGTAACGCTCCTTTATGTGTGTGTTGAGCCGAGTCCAGACTTTACTGCCGACTCGTCACATCACAACCTCAGCAGCTTCCACGGCAGGTTGTTTAAGGTCACCGGCAGTTCAGCTGCTGACACACAGCTACTGTGTGTCCGCCTGTGTGTGTCCGTCTGTGTGTGTCCGTCTGTGTGTGTCTGTCTGTGTGTGTGTCCGTCTGTGTGTGTCCGTCTGTGTGTGCAGTTAAAACATGGATAAATGTCCAGGTTTTTATCTCTTATTGTGAAAGTCTGTCTGTTTTACCTCTGTGTGAGTGTAAGTAATCTGTGTGTGTGTGTCTGTGTGTGTGTGTGTGGTGTTTCCATCCTAAATGTGTCTTTGTGTTCTCTCAGCTGGCATCAATCAGAGTGTGTGTGGAGCCGAGCCGCTGCCAACAATGAAGCCCTTCACTGGACCTGGAGCCTTTTATCAATACACACACACTTTCAGAGACCCCGAGGGGGGGGTGTTTGGGGTCGTGTGTGTGTGTGTGTGACGTGTGTGTGTGTGTAGTAGTAGTGTTGCATTGTCGAAAGTGTGCAGGAGAATATCAGGAATTCATATACCAGGAGTTATGTGTATTTTATGTGCCAGTTTCAGGTAGTTTTTCTATCTTTTGAGGACGATTTGGAAAAATCACATCATCTGAATAATTTGCACTGGCAGCACTAATTCTTGTTTCAATATATTATCTTGGAACAATTACAAAATCCTTTTCTACTCTTTTTAAAAACTTTTTAAAACTGTGTTGCGTTAAATAAATTCAATATTCGAGTATTTGCATTAAAAGAACCAAAACAACTCAGACATGGTATTTTAACAGCTGTGTGTTACTCCCCCGATGTGGAAGTGATGATTATGACAAAATAAGAATACACAATTACTTCCTTTAAATAGCCGTTAAATTGCAGCCTCAGTTTATAAAATTAAAAGACCATTTGAAACTGAAGTCCTTTGCAAAATTACTGACTCCTTCTTCTTCTTCTGCTGTGGCAGCGCAGCCAAACTGTTCTGGAGTAGAAGAAAGAAGAATGATTTCCACGAAGAGAAAATATCAGTTTTATCTAAAGGAAACTTATATACATATATTATCGTAAATCAGAGCTTGTTGATGTGTTCAAACCGGTGTCGAGGGTAGGTCAAACGTCAGTGAGGTCAAGGTTACACTCAGACCTCCGCCTGTACTGGAAAGCATCAGGTGTTCGTTGACTGGTGATTTGAAAGGTGTGTGAATGTGTGCGAGCGGCACGACGCACACGGGCGACTTGAGCTGTGGACGCTTCGGTGTCACCGCTCGAACGAGGGGAAGTGAACTGAGGTTTTAACTGTGACAGAGGAGGCACTAATTCTCTTCTACCTCCGAGTTTGAAGTTCATATTACACAAATCAAAACGCTTCCTCCGGCAGTTGCTGCTTAACCCTGACACAGACACACACACAGACACACACACAGACACACACACAGACACACACGGACGCACACCCTTCACTTTAGAGTCTTCCATCTCTGTTTTCGGGGGAGTATCAAATAGCGAGCTCTGAATCCATTTGTCAAACAAGCGGCCGGCGTACGTCGGCGCTCAGGCCTGCAGATCACTCATTTATCTGAACACACTCGTCCATTAGTCCCAGATCTGCTTTCACCTCTTCTCCTCCTCTCTCCCTCCGTTCGCCTCTCTCCTCCCTCGTCTCCCGTTTCTCTCCCTCTCTTTGTCCGGCTTGTCCTCTCTTGTTGTCCTCGTCACCATCCGTCTTGCTCTGTCATCGCCCGTTCGCCGCGCTCCTCTCATCTCCACTCCTCTGTTGTCGCAGCGATGGAGGGATGGAGGGGTTGACCCCTGGGCGGAGGTCAGAGTTCACCTGGTCCCTACCACACCTCATTTGTGCAATCACTCGCCCGCCGTTAAACCCGGCTGAGCGGTGTACTTAGAGTCGAATGCAAGATGAGCTTAACGTCCACTTGTGCAGCTTCGCTCGTCTTCATTTCAAAGCAAGTGTTCCCTGTTTTGTTTGCTCCGAAAAACACGCAGAGCAGTTTCATGGAAATCCTGCAGCTTCCCAGTGGACGCCAGACGAGTGTAAGGGGAAGTCATCAGAGCCGCTCGGAGCCAGGGTGTAGACGGCAGCTCGTTTGAACTCTGCTGTGTTTTGTCCTTTTTATTGCAGTTTATTTTTCCAGTTTAAAAAAAGAAAGCGAAGCTGTAATAATCCCAAACTGCCTGAAAATGGGATTTCCAGCACTCGAGCGGGAGAGAACAGTGGTGCGGTTTGTTCGAGCGAGAATTTAATTCCAGCAGACTCCAGGAAACAACCCTAAAATATAATAGATTGTGGGAAGAAAGACACGAATCCACTTCCTCCACTTTGGAAACCCAAACACAACACAACAGTCTGGACTCGCGCTCATTTCCTGCTGTTTATACTTTATTCTTTGGGGAATAATCCACCTGAAAATATTAAAAAGTGTAAAAATACTCATGTGAGAACTTCTCAGAATATATCCAGGGTCTCTGTAGCTGTGGTGTAAAGAGCCTGAGTCTCAGAGAAACGTCTCCATGAAGTTCACTTGATTTATTAAAGTTTATACACACACATAACCTTTTGCCGTAGCTCGCACAGATGCTGGAGACATGAAGCATTTGAAGATTCTCCAAGAAACGACATCAAAGTCAAAATAAATACCAACACAGATCGTTTCTGTTTCTGTTTGGAATCCAGTGTTTGTGCAATCGATGGTTTTGAGGGTTTGAAACGATTAATCTTATTGATAACAACTTATTTCCATACATTTCCCTCATGCAACACAAACATCCTACACATCAGATCATCAGGGGGAAGGAAATCCCCAGGTCGAGTCATGTGGAAGAACTTTCTACTCACTGACGATATTTACCTTCTGACTGATAGAAATTATGGACAACACCGTCAAATAAAACCCATGAGGTAATGAAATGAGTTTTCTGCAAAGGAAAAAATCTCCGTGAAACATAACAACTTAAAAAATATAATAGTTTGATTGTAATGCATCTTTTTTTCCTGGCTCCACTTCTGTTTTTCTTGACACTCGCTCTCTTTCTCCACACACACACACACACACACACACACACACACACACACACACACACACACACACACACACACACAACTTTAACTTGTAACTCCAAAGTGTAAAGACAAGGAAACACACAGCTCAGAGTCGGGGGTGTGAGCGCTCGGCGTAAACAGCCGTGAGCGTTGAGGTTTTGCTCTCCGGTGACCACACAGGCTGGAGGAACAACATGTTGTGATGAAGCTGTCTCAGGGTGAATTCAGGTTAATCCGAAGGAGAGTAAATCAGCGTGGGCCACGGGACCGGGGCGGGAACGAAGCAGCCGCGGGCTCGATGCTCGTGGAAGTGTTTACACAGGTTGTGCAGCCGACACTCAAAGAGTCTTCTGGGATGAACCGATCTCAATCAAACAGCCGAGACCCTCCCAGAACCGAAAGATGATTCACGGGTTGGAATCGGGTTTGTTTGCAATACGTTCACGATGAATTGCTTCTTCTCGTGATGGATGGGAACGTTTAGTAATTCATTTTCCCGCCTCAGAAGAGGAATGCGCAGAAACACGGCATTTAATGAGAGCACGTTGTGTTTCCCCCCCGTTTCTAAACTGAACGTTTTATCTGCTGTTTGAAGTTGAAGTTTAATTTTGGTTATATGTCATATTTTCACAGCATCAAATGTAAATATAGACAACACATGTCCATTTCCTCCTAAAGTACAAAAATGTTTTTATTGCTCGTAGAAAATGCAGTCGTCCTTGTTAAAATCTCACAGTCAGATAAGTGGGTTGTAAATATCACTGTTTATCGTGACATTAATAACAAAGACTGTGGTTGATCGCTGTAAAAAGTGAGAAACAATAGAGTCCTTGTGTGTGTGTCTTATATTTCAGACGTAGATCCAGATGTTTACAGTGCAGGATCAGATGTACACGATGCTCCCCCCCCCCCCCTGATCACAGACACACTCACCGACTCCGTCTTCCTGCAGGTGATGGCGCTAGCGGAGGCGGCCGAGGAGAACCGGGCTCTGCTGGAGGAGGCGTTCGTCCGCCTGCGGAGCGCCACTCACCTGGTGGTGCTGCTGCTGTCGCTGGGGCACGGCCTGACCCCCGACCAGACGGCCATCCTGGAGGCCACGCTGCTGCCGCTGCTGCAGGACTCCCCACAGCTGGTACACACACACACACACACACACACACACACACACACACACACACACACACACACACACACACACACACACACACACACACACACACACACACACACACACACACACACACACACACACACACACACACACACACAAGGGGCCATTAACATGTCAGTGTCTGTCAATCCATCTGCAGTCCACTCAGTAAACACAGCCCCAACTTAAACACACACTCTGAAAACTTTTAAAATACATTAAGTACTTCTGGTCCCAGAGGAATGCACACACACACACAGTCACACACACACACACACACACAGTCACTAACACACACACACACTCACTTTCTGCCACTCAACACTCACCTGTCAGCTCTGCACCAAGAGCACATTCTGGGTTACCTGTTTATGATTTAACCATTAAACCTGTGTGTGTGTGTGTGTGTGTGTGTGTGTGTGTGTGTGTGTGTGTGTGTGTGTGTGTGTGTGTGTGTGTGTGTGTGTGTGTGTGTGTGTGTGTGTGTGTGTGTGTGTGTGTGTGTGTGTGTGTGTGTGTGTGTGTGTGTGTGTGTGATGCACATACACAGAGCTGCTAAAGGTCACAATGAGCATAAAGGACATTGCTCTATAATCAGCCTCTGACCGTGTGTGTGTATATTTGTATGTGTTTATCGCGTGTGTGTCACTAAACAGTTGTGTTGACAGAGTTTCTCCATTTGCCGCAATCACGACAGATTTGTCAGCCCACGGAGGCTCTGGTTGTGTACCTGTGGGCGTGTGCGTCAGTGCCTGTGTGTGTTAGTTTTTCCGTAGCTCTGATCAATCCCCTGAACCTCTCATTACCCACGACGTCTATTTCCAGCCTCCTCCGACAGCCTCACATTACACACTCACACACACAAACATCTGTGTGTTCATAAACTGCAGTACATAAAATATCTTTAACACACACACACACACAGACACACACAGACACTGACTATGGACCGAAATAGGGTTGAGAGGTTCAGTTGATGAGCCTCTGGGGATTGTGTGTTTGTGTGTGTCGGTGCGTTCTTGTGTGCGTCTGTTGTTTTAAATGGGATTAATGGCATTAAGTGAATTAGCAGTAATCAGGGTCACGTACACGACATCAAGACCAGCAGGTGAACTGAGGAGCTATTCTCAGAGATCGCGCCGCACGCTCCTGTATTTGGCTCCTATGACAACACAATAACCTCCGGCTGCGTTGTGCGACGTGTGAAAGTCAAACTGTGGGTAAAGTCCGGAGAATTGGGTCCGGGCTTTACCCACAATGCAGCAGGAGGTTTTCTGAGTCTCTCACTTGGACGTTTGCGTCTGAAAGCAGATTTAAAGAACTGGTGATGCACTTTTTATTTTTGAATTATTCTTGTTGTGACACAGAGTTAGAAGCTTCTTCCAAAGTTTCAGGTTTTCTGTCCGTCGCCTTCTCGTGAACATGAAATATCAAGAACGCTTCGAGAGAACTTCTCAGTTCAGTTGGAATCACAGATGAACTCATTAAAAGTTGAAGGTCGGGGGTCAAAGGTCAAGGTCACGGTGGCCTCGTACACATTTGTCTGTTTTTAGGACATTTCTTCCAATTTTGACCAGTCGTCACTTGGACTCAAAGATTAACAGATTAAATGTTCCCTCTATGAGCATTTAACTGCAGAGCGTTAATCCTAGTTTGTCATAGGATTTAAAAAACAATATCTATTTATGTTCTATGGACTGAAGGAGCTGTTTAATACTGTGAGAACTACACATCGTATCCTGCAGCTACAGTAAGAGAACACTTTTAATAGAAACATTCAAACTATAAACCATAAACGTAACGTGAGGAAGGATGTGGACTCGTCTCTGTTTCATTCATATGACCGTAATAATCACAAGGATCATATTTTCCTCCGTGTCCCAGGAGACTGAAACTAAACGGTTTCCCCATTCAGCACAGAAAAATTTAAATATGTAACCAAACCCTGACTATCTGAGAGCCGCACGTCATCTGTCACATTAGCGTAGATTATGTGATTATCAGGCCGAGGCACAAAGAGCACGGAGCTTTAGAAATGAGAAGAATGTGGGGCTGCCGATCAGGAAACAAGGTGAGGGAAGAAACAAGAGAGGGGGGGGGGGGGGGGGGGGGACGTCTTCCTGTCTGGAGGAGGAGGAGGAGGAGGAGGAGGAGGAGGAGGAGGGGAGGAGGAGGAGGAGGAGGAGGAGGAGAGGAGGAGGAGGAGGAGGAGGAGGAGCAGGAGGAGGAAATGCATCTGTGTGGTATCTAACGAAATGTCTCATTTAGTTGCAGCCAAGCAGAACACTGCCTCTTCCTCCTCCTCCTCCTCCTCCTCCTCTCCTCCTCCTCCTCCTCCTCCTCTTCAGCATTCCTCCTGCTCCTCCTCCCTCACCATCATCCTCTTCTCCCACTTCCTCACTCCGCCCTTTCCTCCTCCTCCCTCAGTCTCTCCCCCCTCATCCTCCTCTTCCTCCCCGCTCCTCACCATCTTCATTTCTCTTTGTTTTCATCATCCCGTTTCCAGCGACTCTTCATCATTCCTCTTGTCTGTTTTTGCTCCATCCTCCTCCTCTTGCTTCCTCACCCTCTCGCTCTCTCCTTCTCTTCCTCCTCCTCCTCTTGCTTCCTCACCCTCTCGCTCTTTCCTTCTCTTCCTCCATCCTCCTCTTGCTTCCTCACCCTCTCGCTCTCTCCTTCTCTTCCTCCTCCTCCTCTTGCTTCCTCACCCTCTCGCTCTTTCCTTCTCTTCCTCCTCCTCCTCTTGCTTCCTCACCCTCTCGCTCTTTCCTTCTCTTCCTGCTCCTCCTCTTTCATCAAGTTTTCTCCGACCTAATCTTCCTCTTTTCTTCACATTCCTTCTTATGCTCCCCCCCCCCCCCCATCTTTTACACTTAATACCTCTATTAACTGTCTCATCCTCTGTTTTCACTTTCCTCATCCCCTTTTCTTTCTCCTCTTCCCCTCCCTCTTCACCTCCCTTTGTCTCTCTGGCTTCCTGACTCTTGTTTTCACCCGTCTCCGTCTCTTCTTCATCTCCCCTCAGTCTCTCCATCCCTTCCTCCTCTCCCACTTCTTTCTGAGCAGCCCTCCCTCCTCCTTGTTCCTCCCTCTCTCTCCGTCTTTTGTCTCTTTTTCCATCTGTCACTTAGCTCTCGAGCAGAGTTGCTGACGCTGTCTGTCTGCCTGCTATTCTTGCCTGACCCCCACATTCTCCCGCCCACTGTTTACTTTACCAGAATCCATCATGCGGCCGTACAGCCGCCTCGTTCAGGCCTTCTGAACTCATAACCAAGAATTTCTATATAGTACCTGGGAATGTTTCTTTAGGCTCGAACCTCCACAGAACTATTTACAGTTCTGTGAAGAGCCTGTTCAGGAGAGAAGGTTCTCTGCAGCAGCGAGTCGGGAGGTTTTCTGACTTTTAGGAGAGGATGAAATGAAAGTTCTTCCTCTGAGCGTCACAAGGTCATTATTATATTTCACCAGGTGACGTTTTTTATATATGAATCAGTTTTAATTTAGAATTGTTCCATATGACTCGTACCTCATGGAAAAAACTGTTCTCCCCTATTTCTTTTATTCCGCTTTTTAATTGTTCTTTTATTGCTCTTTATATTTTTTGTATTGCCCCTCATATTGCATCTAATACTTGTATATTCAATTTTAGTGACAGTTTTTTAATTGAAGGTGTACAAATACACTTTATCATATTGGAAGTTGGATACACCCAGAGGTTGTACAGTGTAATGTACATGAACTGAGCCACATTCATTCTTCCAGACATTTTTCAGAAAAAGGAATTCCCTGCTTCGGGGTCAAGGTGAATTTCTCTTTCCCTCTGGAGACCGACAGTATGACATTGTTCTCACGGAGCCGTGACTCCGGCTGCTTCAATGACTTTCCCAGTCACGACGTGGACGTCAGGACTGAGGGATTGTTGTCTGAACCTTTACCCGTCTCTTTGGGAGTCCTCCAAGGTCGTGTGCTCGGCCCGGGGGTATGTTCTCCGCAGACGTCCAGTGATGTTGCGATCACACCTGCGATTTCCCCTCTTGTCAGATCCAATATTCCTGATGCAGTATAAGTACAAGAGCCTCTCACAACTTAGAATCATACATAAAAGCACCAAGGTGGATGAATTACCGACAGAGCAGACAGAGAATAACAGAGGATAAACCTCCACTCAGCCCAACTCCCTGTGTCACCATGTTAGAAACATCCTGGATCTGCCCCTTCACCTGAATCTGCTCCTACATGTAATGAGTTCTTCCTAATGGACGATCATGAGTGTCACAGAAACGGTAATAAAGCATTTCATTACGGAGAATGTCTCAGTATCAGTAAAGACACTGTCTGTCTCTGCCAAGGCCCATCGGCCCCTTCAATCCAATCAAGCTGCACCTAGTTACACACACTCACAGATATCAGCCTCTTAATCATTCTTTAATCAAGATTGATGAATTATTCTCTGGAACTTGTCAAAAAAAAACTACTTACAATGTTGAAGAAAGTGATTAAACAAATTCTTTCTTGGCAAATGTCCCATCTTGCCCCGGGTTTCCAGGAAATCAGACAAACAAGATGACGGGGTGGAAACATAACCTCCTTGGTGCATAAACATATAGATATAACTATCTTCTTGCATTTTCATCGTACTGGTGCAGCGCCCATTCTAAACTGGTCTGTCTGGTATTAGCTGTTTGTCCTGTGGTGATGCTGGTTGCAGGTTCTTCATGAAACTGTAACAGTGACCTGCAGTAAGTGAGTAAAGATCTGCTGCTGCACAAAGAGCCGATCACCGGTTTATTATAAGTCGCATTCAAAGTTTCTTAATATTGAAAATCTCACAAAATTTGGCCCTAAACTATGAACATGAGTGTGAAGCTTATTAGATGAACATCTCTCTCGATGCAAACACACACACACAGATTTCTGGAGTTATCAGACAGACGCAGGTGTCTCACGTTATTGTCGTTTACACGTTGTTCTGCTGTGAAAAAAAAACATTTCGAAGAAACTTTAACTTTAAAAAACTCCTCTTTTAAAACAGTGTGTGCATTAACACAAAGTCTTTAGGAAGCTACACAAACCGGGTGAGAATAATCTCATCTGCAGCACAACAAGCGCTCTCTTGTTTCTGGCCACAGGAAGCCTCTGTCCTCTTTCTGCATTAGTGGGAACTTCGTCTTAATTTATCGTTCTGGCCGACGTCCAAAGCCCGCTCCACCTTTTCTTTGCTTCCTTTCTTCTCGTTCGGGAGGATGAATGTCTGCAGTTTAGCTCCAAAGACATTTAATTTTCCTCCACCGCATGTGGAACATATGTGTCAGTGCGCGCACGTGCACGGCTCCGTGCACAAGTTTCCACAGAGACCTGCTGTTATGTTGTTCCAAGTATTTGATAACCTGGTGAGGTATTGTGGTAAGAATAGGTCACCCGCCTCCCATCTCCGTCTCCTCCTCCCCCCCCCTCCTGCTCCTCCTCTCTCATTTTCTCCCCCTGTCCAGACCACACTCCCCCCCCCCTACACCTCCCCCCCCTGTCTTCTCTTTCCTTCATTCTTATCTCCTCTCACCTGTCGTCCTTCCACTCGTCTCTTATTCTGTCTCTAATATCTGCCTTCCTCTCTGTCATCATCTCATCTCCTCGACCTTTTAACAACCACTCTTCTTCTCTCCTTCGTTCTATTCACCCATCTCTTTCATGTCTCTTCGTACTCACCTACTCTACAAACTCCTTTTCCTTCTGCTCTCTAATACATCCCGCTCTCATCTCTACTCAACTCTACTCTCTCTCTCTATCCCTATCTGATCTTATCTCTTCCTCTTCTCTTTCCTTCTCCTCTTCCTCCTCGCGTCTCTCCTCTCTCTCTCTCTCTCTCTCTCTTCTCTCTCTCTCTCTCTCTCTCTCTCTCCCTCTCTCTCTCTCTCCCTCGCTCCGTCTCTCCCGGTCTCTGTCTCTCCGTCATCATCATTACAGGGTTGATTACCTGTCATTATGGCTCATTAGGGGTCTATCAGTATGGCGACGGGCAGGACAAGGAGGGGGGAGGAGGGGTGGGAAAAAGGGGACGGTGGGAGGGTACCTGTCAACACACACACACACACACACACACACACACACACACACACACACACACACTTATCTTGTCCCACAAACCCCTGATTCTATAACCAGCCGTGACTTTGACTTTGGATCGGTGAGTTTCAGCGAGAGGAGGGGTGTGTGTGTGTGTGTGTGTGTGTGTGTGTGTGTGCGTGTGTGCGTGTGTGTGTGTGTGTGCGTGTGTGCGTGTGTGCGTGTGTGCGTAATCCTCCCTTTAAATTTCAAATGTTTTATTATTCAGTTAAATGTCAAGAACATCAATTTAGGTTTAACGATTCCCCATCAAATATGTTCTTCCTCTCTCCCCCCCCCTTCATACTTCTTCTCTTCTCTTGTCGTTTAATCCATTTTCCCCTTTATTTGACCTCCCAATGCTTTTTCTTGATTCCCTCTCTTCCTGCACTCACGACCTTTCCTTGATCTCTCTCCTCCTCCTCCTCATCTCTTCCTCCCGTCCTCTCCACTTTTATCTTTCACCTCCCAAACTTCTTTGCCACATTCTGTCCTCCTCTAGTTGTCCTGTCCCTCTTCATCCTTTACTTCCTGCTCTTTCTCTCCGTGCGAGGGTTATGAAATAATATCAATCACTCTACTGACCCTCATCGCACTTTTATTCTCAGCCCTCGTCTTCCTCGTGTCTCCTCAGGGTTGGGAGGAGAGCTGCGACGCCGCCGTCTCCCACCTCCTGCGGAGCTGCCTGTCGCGGAGCTCCAAGGACCAGGCCACATCTCTGGCCCAGATGGGAGGCCCCCTGCTGAGCCTGCCCCGGGACACCGCCCGCCTCAAGAAGCACATCACGCTGCTGTGCGATCGCATCGGCAAGGGAGGCCGTCTCACCCTGGCCTCCGAGGCCAACGCCCCAGTCCCCGCCCAGGTCCAGAACCTGGCTGCTCCTGGTGAGTCGAGGGACTGGGGGGGAGAATTCAGAGCTCAGCTTGTATCGTGTGTTTACACAGTGTGTCCTTGAATCAAGCCTTGATTAATAAAATATTCAAATCAGATTCTAAGTGGTGCACGAGTTTGCAACCCTGTCAGCATCATCGAATGCAGTGGAAGATATTTGAGAGGAGAAGTGTCACAAGATACGTTTCCCTCCATTACCCACTGATGAGGCAAGTTGATCTGTACAGCACATTTCATCAGCAGGCCATCGAAGACACAGTGTGAATGACATCATCTAATTAACATCAGACAACACATTTAGAATAAATCAGAGACGTCGAGAGGAAACGAGCTCCAGACTCATGATGTCAGTGTGTCGTCAATAACTGTCAAATCAAAGAGAGAATAATGAAAATAACAATGATTTAACAATATACATGTGTCAGCTTTCATATTGAACTGGAAGGATTATAATAAATGCTCTTTTCTCGGGTCAAGTAAAAAATACAACACATAACAGATAAGATATGAGTTTTAGAAGAAATTTATGAAGTGTGAATTGAGTTTCACTTTTTAATCAAAAGCTCTGTTTCTCTTTTTAGAGAACGTGAAGTTTCTTTTCTGACTTTCCTCTGACTCGCTCATCTTGGTCTATCTGCGTCTGTTGTGTGTTCTAAAGCCACGCCTGGGTGTGAGTGTGTGAGTGCGTGTGTGTGTGTGTGTGTGTGTGTGTGTGTGTGTGTGTGTGTGGTGTGTGTGTGTGTGTGTGTGTGTGTGTGTGTGTTGTTGCCGTACGTGTGTTGATGGACAGCCTCATATAAGCCAGTCCCCTGATGAAGATTTTGGGCCTCGGCAGGCGAAAACATGACGTCTATTCATACAACACACACACACACACACACACACACACACACACACACACACACACACACACAGGCCTTTAAATGCATCCCTACACACGCCCACAGACACGCACAAATGAAAAACATACAGGTACATAGTTATGACACACAGACTGTGTACAGTGCGTCAACGACGGATACATAGTGCAGACACACTCATAAAAACACACACACGCTCTTTGGCACGCAGAGTCACAGTTGCAGGGTCGACTCACTCATAAAATCCTACGTACACACACACGCACATGCACACACACACACGCCGTACGGATCATTTAGTCTTGGCTGAAGTTTATAGAGGTGTTTCTGACAAGATCATCAATTACAGTTGGTTTTTCTCTCCTCTTTCCTTTCCCCCCCCTCCCTCTTCATTTCATTTACTCCTCCTCCTCCTTTCCTCGTTTCACCTCCGAGTTTCCTACATAAAAGTAAAAACGTGAAATAAATCTTTTTTTTTTTATTGTGCAAACAGAATCTCTCTTGTTTTGCAGAGTCGTGGTCCAGTGTTTGTTCCGTGTGCTGCTCAGGGCAGGTTCACTGGGTTACAGCGCCGGGTCGTAACGGAGACTGTAAAACCCGTGGCACTCAAACAGGGACATGTGGTCAGCGAGAGCAAAACAACACAGACGGGAGTAATGCAGCATCATTAATACAAACGATTCGAGTACTTATATAAGTACTTTAACATTTGAATTCAATAAATTCTAATTGAATACGGAAAAATGGACTAAAGGAAAAGTACTACATTGACTTAGTTAAAGTAAGTTACTACTTGAAGAACTTGCCGAGTGACGCCCCGTTCTCTGATTGGATCAATGAACCACTTCCCCCTCTGTTATTGGTTCCTTTTTATCACATCAAAAACAGTGTGAACATTTAACGCCATGCACAATAAAATACAAAATCTATTAAAATAATAAAGAGAAGGGTTGAATTTGGAAAACGTGATCCGTGCAATATTAATGAGCTTTGAAAAACAGGTGACCAGCGCCCGGTGGCGGCTGCGACTCATCAGCGTAAGAGACGACAACTGATTCTCCAGGTCGGGTTCTGCACACGGAGTCGAGCTTCACTGCACTTTGAATAAACAGATAGATGAACGGCTGTGTGTGTGTGTGTGTGTGTGTGTGTTTGTGTGCGGGGAGAAAAGTCTATAAAACTTTAAAAGCTTGTTAGAAAGTCATTATAGTGATTACAGCGGTCGAGGAGTTACTCATGTGTGGGGATCGGTTTAATAAAGTCCTCATGGGGCGAGAAGCAAATACCCAATCAAGGAAATCATCAAATTTGAAGGTGAAGACATGAGTCGTGTGTGTGTGTGTGTGTGTGTGTGTGTGTGTGTGTGTGTGTGTGTGTGTGTGTGTGTGTGTGTGTGTGTGTGTGTGTGTGTGTGTGTGTGTGTGTGTGTGTGTGTGTGTGTGTGGTGAGAGAACATGAGAGGGAGAGTGTGTTTGTGTTTATGTTTCCTTGTCATGTGGTCTCCCCTCTCTCCTTTAGTCTGCTGCCAAAATTCACACACACACACACACACACACACACGCGCACACACACACACACGCACCACAAACACACTGTGCCTCAGTAAACAGTCGTTTGTTAGCCGTCTCACATGTTGCTTTTTCACCCGCCCGTAAACATACACATTTGTTTACGTTTCCAACAACACCGGCGGCAACCGTTTCCTTCCAAGACCGCAGAAGCATGCACGTGCACGTGCACGTACACACACACACACACACACACTGGGATACCACACAACAAGCCCCACTTCATTGCTGCAGAGTGTGTGCATCTGTGTGTGTGTGTGTGTTTATGTTTGAAATAAAATAAAAACCCTGACAACACACACTCCGCCTCTAAACTGTGTGAGTCTCGTTATCGCTCCGACTGTTAAATTCTCACCTTTTCTCTTAAAGCAGAAAAATCACACGTCTGAATTCATCTCGCAAAATATGTCAGTTGCTGTTTTTAACCGAGATAAATTGAAAAGTGCAAGTGCAAAGTTTTCCTGCACGTTGAGCTGAAAGTAATAATCTCAGTCTCAGCATGTGGAGCTGTTCCCATCAGTGTTATTCCTGATTTCATTCAGGTGACGTGGACAGTTTCTCTCCTCATCACACGACCTTCAGTTTCACCCCGATGACTTCATTCAGACCAACTGGCTTCAACAGCTGCAGTCTGTACACACACACACGCTCACACACACACACACGCTCTCACACACACACCACACACGCTCACACACACACCACACACACACACACACACACACACACACACACACCTGGTGAAATCAGTGGTGTTTATCACAGGGTTCATTATTCAGCGTGCTGTCAGCGCGGCTTTGAAGTGAACCCAGTCACGGAGGTGTGTGCGCTGAGGTCTCCTCCCACACACACCACTGTGTATACACACTCTATCTCCCAGCGAGACTTATGTTTCTGCAGTGAGAGACGCTTCCTGGCAGCGGCGAGTCGTCTCTGTCTCGGCCGCAGTAAATCTTCTGTGATAGTCTTTTGGGTTTTTTGGGCTTTAATCAGTTTCTCTCTTCTGTCTGCAAAGAGAAGAACGTTCTCCCGGCTCTGATGGAGGAACAGTCCGGTGTAGGAACATTGGTCCTCGTGTGAGAACTGTTGGTACGAGCAGATTTGTTCTGTGGTCGACCTGCAGAAGAGACAGGAGCCTTCACACGTGTGTCACAGTATATTAGCTTGATGCTAATTGTTTAAAATTGAAATGAACAAATGTGTTTCATTGTTGGATCAAGTACCAGCAGGAAACACTTCAGTGTAACATCAAGTCAGTTTCAAAGACTTGTCCCCGACCTCCATGAGACCTTCTTGTTTTTGGTTTTAATCTTTTTTCATATGGAACCTTTTCTTTGTTTGCAGTCGGTCTCTTCATTTCACTTTCTTCTCTGCATCTCTGAATTCAGGACGAATCTCTGAGCTCCTGAAGTCCATCACTTGACTCTTAGCTGTTGTGTAGTGTGTGTCCTCTCTGACACGTGGAGCAGGAAGTATCACTGGGGCGTTAATTGTGTTAATTTGCTGTCATCGTGAACGCTCGCTCAAACACGCACGGGCGGCGTTTATCATGTTTACACACTTTTCTGAAGCGTTTGCTGAAGAGAACAGAAACATGTTCTTCCACGAGGGAGTTTCTCCTTCGCTCCGTTCGAGTGTCTCAGAGTGTGTGAGCCTCACAGGCTGTTTAGTGTCTTTAGGCAAATGTTGGGATGTTTTGAACTGAAAATATTATAAAAGATAAATTATAGGAATAAGTGTTGTGTATTTGGTGTTTGACCTGATGATATGTTTCTCTTCTAATGAAGTCAGACACGTTTACTTATGTTTGATTGAAAGGAGGCCGGCACAAAACTTGTGTGTGTGTGTGTGTCTGTGTCTGTGTGTGTGTGTGTGTGTGTGTGTGTGTGTGTGTGTGTGTGTGTGTGTGTGTGTGTGTGTGTGTGTGTGTGTGTGTGTGTGTGTGTGTGTGTGTGTGTGTGTGTGTGTGTGTGTGGCAGTTGCAGTTATTTTCACAGTGTTCCACTGGTAGCTGTGGTTTGGGGCCGACATCTATTTTAGACTTAAAGAGAGGGGAGAAGATGGGCTGCGTTTGTGTGCATATATATATATATATATATATGTGTGTGAGTGTGTGTGCACATACAGTATGCACGTGTGTGTGTGTGTGTGTTCAGAGGACACGGAGCAAATACATGCAGTATGTGTAAGTGTAGGTCAAGTCTGGTGTGTGATCCTGAGCAGCTGCCTTTGTTCTGTGGTGTTTGCAAATTGAAGAGTTCTCCTCCTGGAAGCTTTAAATAACCCAGCGCTCGTCTATTTCTGAAAAGAATCGATCGTTACCTGAAGCTCGTCGCTCAATAAGTCTAAAAGTCTAAAATGTCAGCGCGGGTGTGAAACTAAAGACACACGTTTTACACGAGGAGTCGTTGTCGCACACTTTTTTGAAACGGCAGAAGTCTCTTTTGATGATGTTCAACATAAACACAACTTTTGTTGTACTGAGGAGTGTGTCCCAGCTTCAGACAGAAGAGATCAGGTGTCTCACACACACACACACACACACAGTTTATAAAGGATTCACACATCCTGGCTTTTGATGTGTGCAAATCTGTGGATCTAACAAACTGTGCGTACGTGTGCGTACAAAGATGTGTACATTGAGGGGGGATTGAAATAGCGTAAAAAAAAAGCCCACAGCCAAATTGCTGGTAACCGCAGCAGCGCAGTGTCACCCCCATCTTCAGACCACAGCCCAGAATAAAGCAGGAATGCGCTGGTGTCTCCACACTGCGCAGACCAAGACAGAGCTGTCTATTGGAAGCAGCTTCACCCTTCGACCGAGCTGTCCGGAGCTGTTCCAAAAGTGTCCCAGAGCTGTCGCACACCAGCCAGACGCTCCCACTCTGTCCCGTAATGTCCCAAACTGTCACAAAACGGCTCCGGCTTTCTTCACGCTGTCATCAAATTGTCGCTGACTGGCCCAAACCGTCCCCATCTATATACAAACAGACCCACAAATGTCCCAAATTTCTCAGACCGTCCCCGGCTCTGTCTAAACTCCTTCAAAATTGCCCCAAGCTGTCCAAACAACCTTTTAAAGTGGCACCAACTTTCCTTTCCTACCTTAGAAATGTCAGTTTCAGATTTACCCTAAACTGGATTGAACCACACTGGATCTAAACGGGCCTCTAAACATCTGCACATGGACCCTGAACCTCGCACACGGCTCCTTAAATCTCCTTAAAGGCCTCTGAGCTGCAGGAATTTTTATAACAGCACAAAACATTCCCAAACGTGTCACAAAATCTTCCCAGGCTGTCCCAGAGCACTTTATGAAAACCATTCACCTTTCCTCCTCCAAACGCTCTCCAGACACCGCTCATGCCGTCCAGCTGTCGGCAGAACTTCCCACAGCTCGGACACGGTGTTGTTGTGTTTATCTGCCCCTGACGGGTTCGGTTCAGTTTCCTGCAGCATCGCACTCGCTCCACATCTTTCAGGATCACCGTAGAAACATAGTGAGGAGAAGTGATTGTACCGATGCCGGTTGCAGTATCTCCAAGCTGTTCTTGAAACCTGCAGAGTGGCTGTGAACTCTTTCAGATTCAGGGGTCGTCCACAGGAGAGCGGAGACGTCCCGGTGCCTTTAACAAGCCGAGGAGCCGAACACGCCGCTGAATGTTAACGGCCTTACGAGAGAGAGAGTGAGCAGGTTTCACATTCCTGTCGCTGCACTGCACGACGATGAGTAATAAAGATGGACGACGCGTCTCCACTTCCTCCTGTCGTACAGAAATAGAGATAAAATATCTTAGATAGCGGTGATACCATCCTGAGCAGTAGAGCTTGTGGGTGCAGCTCCACCTTAGATTCACACGTTCGACCAATCGTAAGTTACTCAGTTGTTAATTATGACGTTTCACCTGCTTCATAACGTCAAGTAAAACAATAATGTATTTAACGTGCAGTCGACCTGATTTTTTAGTTTGGAACAGCTTGAAGAAAGTTAACTTCCATCCGCCACTATCCCAACTTCAACCCTGTGTGTGTTACAGTTTGTCCAACTTCTACAGTTACACTAACGTTACACATCTACAGGTTTACCCTGCTTCTAATTCTACTCTATAAATACATCATCTGCCATGACCACCATCGCTGCCATTATTCTTGTACAAGCTCTATAACATAACGACTATAATTACAGTGTCATCTTCCATTCCACTGCTTCTCCCGGGTGTTGAAGTGTGATGTGGTGCAGAGGATAGAGTCTAAATCTCAGGGTTGTCTAAAACTGATAACCCGAGCGTTGAGACGGATATAGACGTGACCGCGGCCGAGGGAAACGCAGATACACACCGCAGCACCATCCGGGCGGTGCTACGCCTACTATTTACAGAGCGGGGGAGAGGGATGAGAGGGAGGAATGCACGAGAGGTCAGCTTGAAGAGACAGGCTGCGTGTGTGTGTGGTGTGTGTGTGTGTGGTGTGTGTGTGTGTGTGTCTGTGTGTGTGTGTCTGTGTGTGTGTGTGTGTGTGTGTGAGAGAGAGAGAGAAGAGAGTGTATGTGTGCGCATGATGTGATTTTGTTTCAGAGTGGCTCCAGAGGTGGGCTATTTCCTTACCTCATGTTGATGTAAGACTGAGGTTAAACCCCCCCCCCACACACACACACACACATTCCCCGTGAAATTGTAAGACAGCGTTAAAAAAAATGACTCCCCCTAGAAAAACACCTGCCCAATTAAGAGCGAGGCTTTATCCATTCAAAAAGTGTGTGTGGTGTGTGTGTTGTGGCTGCGTGCGCGTGTGCGCGTGTGTGTGTGTGTGTGTGTGTGTGTGTGTGTGTGTGTGTGTGTGTGTGTGTGTGTGTGTGTGTGTGTGTGGTGCGTGTGCGTGTGTGTGTGCGTGTGCGTGTGTCAGAAGCCACAGGCTGTGCTCTCACCAAAGAGAACACGATTGGGTTTAGAAAAGGCCAGGATAAATATTAGAGAGGATTAAGGTAATCTGTGCACACACACACACACACATGCACACACAGATGAAGACGCAGTGGGGGAGATGGAGAACACACACACATTCTCAGACACCTTAAGGGAGACACGATGGCAGACACACACACACACACACATGCTCAAACACACACGACACAAAGGCGCGTGTGTTCGGTGCGTGTTAAATGAAAGTACCGTGAAACTGGACACAATCCTCGGGAAGGAGAGGAAATGAGGAGAAAGGGAGGGATGAAAGGGGGGGGGGGGGGATGGACACAAAGAGGTGGAATGGAGAGGGTGAGGAGGACGAACAGAAATAAAGACTAGAATAGACGAGGAAGCAGGACGGACAGAGAGGAGATAGAGGAATGGATGAGGAGGGGAGAGAGTAATGAGGACGGGGGGGGGGGGGGTGAAGAGGAGACAGAGAGGTGAGACGCTGAAGAGACAAGGCGTCCAATTCATCGGCCTCAGGAGCTCCCTAAACCCAGACTGATCCATGGGATTCAAGCAGGGATTTGGTCGCACACACACACACACACACACACACACACACACACACACACACACACACACACACACACACACACAACTAAACATCTACATTTAGAATTCATTTTCAATAAATGCAGACGAGCACACGAATCATTTAGAAAATCAGGAATAACACAGAAAGCTGTTTTCTGGACGTCGAGCTCTTCACCACATGTTATTTGCAGGAGGGAAATATGAATCCAGTATTTGTTAATGACCAACATGTTATTGTTATGATGTGTAACAATAAAAGTGGTTGAGTGAGTCTCAGCTGTCAATCATGACGTCTCACTCCCTTTTTATTTCATCAATGAAAACCAAAGTTATCAGAAACAAGCCGTTGAACAAACATCACGTGGTCGCTGCTGTCGATGTGTAAACAAAGTCGTCCCCGGGACACGTCTCTCATGAAGGGACGCACTTAAGCTCTGGCCTCTTTAATGAAGCGAGCCGTCGGAGGCTGCCGACTCGCTGAGCAGCTGTGGATCTGTACATGTGAAGCGTTCGCTCAGAAACGGGATTCTCTCTGTGTTTCAGGAGGTGTTGAGCCCATTGCAGAGGGGCCTGGCGGGGGGGAGGAGCTGGACCTTCAACAAGAGGCCACCAAGTTCATCAAGAAGAAACAGCCGTCGAAGAAAGTCAAGAAAGGTCGGTCGTCTCCTTTGTACTCTGCTCTTTCTCCTTCTCATCTCTGTGTGGGCCTGAGTTCCCCCCCCCCTGGCTCTCACGCCCCTCGGTGGCTCTGCTGCCGCTCGTCACATTTCAAACCGGGCCGTATCAGAATGCATCACCGCGGCGATGCATCCGCAGCTTGTCAGTAAATCCTGAGCAGAGCCCTGACACTGATATCTGTTCTCTGTCTGTCACACTGGTGTAATCCACCTCTATTTTCCCTCACGGCACAGCGCTCCCTCTCATCTGTTATTCTCACATACCGCTTTGACTGCCGCTGGCTCGGCCCCGACAGAGTCAGCGTGGTTCGGATTCTAGTCGAGGCCAAAAGATGAAATCACACAATAAATTCCGTTCCGCAGATGCATCATGGGTGTTCGTAGTGTTTCCCAAAGAGCTGCGAGCTCTGAGTTATATCCCCCAGTTTGACTGCACTGTTCACATTTCTGCTGGATGGGTAAAGTCTCACTTTGGTACCTGCCGTCATGTCCCGGCTGGAACTGCAGCACGGCAGGAGGACGCATGTGCACCATGCCGGTGTGTGTTGCCTACACAACCCTATGCAAACACAGTGTAAACCGTGTCTCCGTCATTTTCACGTTGGGCTCCATCCAGGTTGTAGTTGTTGCGTTTTCTGAACACAGCCGGGATGAGGCTTTGCATTGGGAGGACTTAAGAACTGGATTTCATGAGACTGTCACCCCCAGCATGCACTGGGGCAATATGCAGCTGGCAGTGACGCCACAACTCCGAGTGTGAAGCTATGTTATTTCCACAGAAACCAGTAGATGTCCTCCTTTGTTTCTCGTCTCATTCACCAGCCCGTCCACCTTTTAAACAGTTTTTAGGAATGAGCTCTTAGACGTGAACTTTTCAAAGTTTCTCTTTCAGATATATTTGCATTCTGCCAGATTCACATCAACACGCCCGCTGAGCAAGTGACTCCCGTTCTCACGTACAGCTCCAGTAGAACGCTTCAACCAAACTTCAGTTCACGTCTGAAAGCAGGTTTATAGCTCAGTCTTTCAATGCTCCTGGAGATGTTCTTCTAAGTGTATCTGATGTGGTTATAATCACAGTGAAGGACGTCCTGTCATCATCACAGTGTTATTGCTACAGACGGAGTCTTCCGGAGTGGAGGTGCGAGCGTGTCCGGTGCTGCTCGCTCACTGTTGCCAGGTCTACGCTGTTTCTCTGTTTGGGGAGTTGGACCTCGCTCTCATCCTCCACTCGGAGTCTGCTGTGTCTCCTTCTCACTCTTCTCTTCTCGTTATGTTTGAGTCCACGTGGCTCGACTCTCAGTTTGTCCTTCTGTCATTTGCCCGACAGACACTTCAGGTCGGCAGCAGAGATATCTGCTCATTTAGCCGAGGTTCTGACCCTTCCTCCATCCTGTTTCATGAGTTTGTCTGAGGTGGATAGATTCGCTTTGATGGGCTCTACTTTCGTTGTGCGTGTGTGTGTGTGCGTGTGTGTGTGTGTGTGCGTGTGTGCGTGTGCGTGTGCGTGTGCGTGTGCGTGGTTAATCCACTCAGGCGTCACCACTAATGAGAGGGGGAGGTGTGGGAGACACATAAAGGGGCGACACAGGGATGTTGATATACCCTCATATACAGTACACACACACACACACACACACACACACACACACACACACACACAGTGAGTTAAGAACTAACCTCATTCTGCTTGAATTTAGAAACACAATTCTGAAATCAGCTGATAACGTATCAAGTGACAGTGAAGTGTTTGTGCTCTGGCGGCAAAATCCCCCCCAAAAGCCTTCTGGGTTCACAGGGCAGCGCACAACTCTTATGAATCCAGGGAACAAGGCAGAAGAGAACACATCAGTTCAAAGCTCTTATTTTTCAAACAAAGACACACACACACACACACACACACACACACACACACACGCACACCTTCCGCCTACCTGTCTATGACTTAAAAGTAATTAGGCGCCGTGCCAAGCCCCGCACCACTCACACAAACCTCTGTTAGGGTGAGTGGCGACCGGAAAGAACATCAAGAGTGGAGCAAGCTCTCTCTTTCTCTCCTCAGCTTGAAGGAGGGATGAAAGACAGATGAAAGGGAGAGTGTCTTCCTTCTCCTCTTTCTGCATCCTTCTTGTTGTTCTGCTCCTCCCCTGCAGCCCACCTGGGATCACAGGCATACACACACAGACACACACACACACACACACACACACACACACACACACACACACACACACACACACACACACACACATCTGGATGCAGATGCACAGGTCCTCCGCCGAACCACCCTACGCCTGATTTTAAGGGAACAGGAAGTGATCTGACATCTAAAGATATGAGTCTGCACTTTGTCCACATTCATCATCCCAGTAAATGTGCCTGACTTTTAAAAAATTTATCAGTTTAAATACGATGATTGGACTACAGACTTCGTACAGATGGACAACGTGTCTCCACTCTCTCACACTATCCACGAATGAAGCCAGAATAACCCGAGCGCTGGCGTCTTGTGCGAGTGACGTTATCTGGAGCCCGTCTGTGCAGCGGCGAGCGGGGGATGTTAATATCATCAAATAACTAACTCTCTCTCACAGAGACACGCACAGACACACACAGACACACACACAGACACACACACAGACACACACAGACACACACAGACACACACACAGCGCAGTGACGTCCTCTGGTCTCTGGCTCTTTGAGTCGCACGAGGACCCATCAGGGCCGGTGTCAGTCGGCGGTCAGTGTTCTCATTAAGCCACATTATGTCCCATCACAGCCACTGCAGATTTATGCTAACGGCTCTCAGCCACTCGCGAGCGGCCGTGCGTTCTGGTTTCCAGCTGCAGGGACGCTGCACCTCGTGTGCTTTAGCATCACAGTGGGTCAGAACCAGCCGTTCGGACATGTCCCTGCTGCACCTTGCACATGTTACCAGGCTCCATTAGCCGTTCGCCTTCGTCCATCAGTGACGTCCTTTGTGCATCAGCAGCGGCTGAAGCTTCATCTATTAGGGGCTGGATCCAGATAAGAGCTGCTTTCCATCACTGACGGGGTTTTATTAGTGCAAGTAGAAAATGGAGATACAGAGAAAAAGGATTTTTAATCTTCGAGATGTTAGAGTTGTTCTGTAAAACCTGCTCGGACTCAACGGAGCTGCCAACTGATCCGAAGCATTTCAAGTCTTGGATGTTTTTATGATCACAGTCGACTCAACACAGGAGATATTTTGAGCATTTTAATTTGACAGCACTTTTTATTACGCATGACGTTTTTCTAACTGAAACTGCAACCCTTTATTTGACAGGAAACACGACCGGTTTTCTGACATGAACACACAACCTTTCATAAACGAAGAAGCAGCGGGAGATTTTCATAACAACAGAAAAACCTCCGCTGTGCGTCGCAACCTTTCAGCCATTGAATGGACCCGTCCCCACTAACTGTGAACTGTGGCTCCGAGGATTGTTTTTAGTCAAACTGGGGACAGTATCAGCCACATTCATATGGAATTCTGTATTTTCACGCTGTTGCTTTTGTATTTAGTGCCACAGTGACCCTCATTAGATTCTACGTAAAACAGTCCCATCAGTTTAACACAGTTAGACATATTTATACATGGGGGTTGAGAGTTCTGGTATCAGATCTGCACTTGGTGTCAGCAGATGTTGGATCTAGAAAAAACATTTCTTTGTTTCTGCCTTTAGAAGGTTGTTTGAGTCCCCTGGTGAGTTTAGAAGCTCGTGCAGCTCCTACAGCTCGAACTGTGACTCTGAATCTTTGTAATTAAAATATTTGGCATGAAAACGTGTAGTTTAGATATCAGCAGAATTACAGTTTGCCCTCAGGCGGCTCTGAGCGGGAGTCGACTTTCAGGAACGTGGCTTCAATTTGTTTTGTGTCGGGTTCAAATTCCATATCTGTGCTCTGATGTATATGACATGTGCAGCCACATCCTCCTTCTGTTTTATGTGGATAGAGAGATGAATGGATGAGGACCAACTTCCCTTTCATCTGCACCTTCCCTCTCTCTCCCAGGTGAGTTGTGTTGTCAGCAGCAGAGAGGAGCTGCTCAGGTAATGAAACTCGCAGTGACTCAGCGAGCGTCTGTGCTCGGAGGCCGGAGGAGGCTTGTGCTAACACGGCTGAGTTACACAGTCCTGCTGTTTGAGTCTGTCTGTTAGATGAGAAAAACACAGAGAACAGGGCTGCAGTATCAGCTTACAGTCGCACACACAGACACACACACACACACACACACACACACACACACACACACACACACACACACACACACACACACTCTCTGCGGCTGCTATTCACATCCAGCTTCTGCACACACACACACACAGACACACACTCAGTGGGCAGGTTTCCTCATCCTGAACAGGATCCTCCCGGGCCGTGGCCAGAACTTCTGACCCATGGACTTCTGTTCTGGCCGTGTGTGTGTTAGAGAGAGTGTGTGTGTGTGTGTGTGTGTGTGTGCGCGTGCGCGTGTGAGACAGTGACAGATAGAGGTCTCTCTATTCCCAGCTCGTCCCCCATGAATTAGAACACAGATAGAAAGTGAACCCTTGTTTAGCCGTCACACACACACACGTCTCTTTAAGTGTCCTCGCAGATGGAAAGTAAAATATGTTGCGTATGAAACCAAGCTTCAATGATGCATGTGTGTGGTGCACGTGATGGAACCGTGTCTATAGTAAGAGGAGGTGAGTCATTACTGTCCCATACAGTATGTCAGTTGAAATACATTCAGTAGTTTTTGTTTAATCCTGTCGACAAACAAACAAATAAACAAAAGACAAACAGACGGAGTTATGATCTGATTCAAGTCAATGTCAATAAACGATAATATAGATTTGCTTATCATATATGTGACAGTTGTTAAGATGACCCTGCTGTAAATGAGCAGATAATATGTTGCAAATGGAAAATGTATTTATTAAAAACTTACCAGAACAAAAGTAGAAACCCATCACGTTTCCATCCGAGTGCTGAGTTTAAATCTTTAACTCGAAGCGACACTGAGGCGACGTCACAGCCCGAAGCAGAAGATGAATTGTGTAAAACAGATTTCAATCTTAAAAACCTCTTACGGGGGAATTACAATCAGATTCCAGCTGATTACGCTGGTTTGTTTCAGGAGTGAGACAGATTCATGAGGAACCGCAGCTCTTCTGTCTCGAGACTCTGTTTCCTCTCTTCCACTAAAACAAATATAGACTGACAGTGTTTCCAGATCGGTTTAGTGTCAGGAACAGAGAAATGATCTCTTACTTTCTCAACTTCCTTTGAATCGTCTTATTGTCATCGTCAGACTTGAAGTGAGTATAAAGATGAATGTTTTCTAATAATAATATAAACCTACAACGTTTATAATTTGCTATCATGACAGATATCTTAACACCAAATCTCCAGTTCTGTTTTCCTGGGTTTAGCTGCACGTCGGGACGCCACAAGAGTTTGTATTTTTGCCTCATCGGGGGGGGTTGCATGGTATTTAAATTGATGCGGTGTGTTCACCAAATTACAGCTGGTTTTCAAGCGCCTGTCCCCCGAGTCAAACACGTCAAGTGCTGGGTTCTCAAAATAAAACAGCTCGCTTCACATTTTTCCCGCTCGTCACGTGTGGGCTGCCTCTCCCGAGTGGAAGAGGCCGTCGAGCTCTGACGCCTGAGATCCAGGTCCTCGTCGAGCTGGGAGCTCCTGGGATCCGGCTGGGAACCAATCAACCTGCAGCAATATGAAATCCACCATGTCCACGTTTGTCAAGAGAGTCGTCTAAAGCCAGGTTACATCGAGCAAACGTTCAGGGGGAGGAGCGGGAAGCAAAGAGGCAACACTAACTTTGAATCTTAGATCTATTCTCAGGGAAAAACACTGATTTTTCAGTTTATACTGAACTCAGCACTCAAACATTTTCCCCATATGACGTCTAGTGTCTTCTCATCACTCACAGGACTCGTCTATCGTGGACATGAGCTCAGAGCAGAGTGACAGACGGACCCTCCTGTACTGGTTGAACTGGGAATGGAAGGTCGTGTCACCTCCTGGCTGTTTTTAATCTCCGTGCTTGTAGCTTGTCAACAACATTTTTAGGTAGCAGCATTTGCTCTCGTGCTGTAACTCCAAAGCCCGCGTGTGCCAGCAGTATCTCCGCCGCGCGGCTATCACGCCATCTCCCGAGCTATTCGTTGGCCCCGTTGTGTTGACGGAGCGCTGATGGGATGCTCGGCTGTTTAATGTGTGTGTAATGTTCCACTAATGTCTCTGCAATGATATTATCAGATCAGCTATTCTTGGCCAGAGGATAATGCTCGTGGTGATTACGGACAGAAATGGGGACAGCGTTCCAAATATTTGTTGCCTGGTTGGGTAACAGGCCGGACTAATGCTTATGCTCGCAACGGAAAGTTCAGCGGTTTTGATCCCTACAGCAGCCGCTAAGTCCCGTCAGTGACCTTGTGTCGGGACAGCTCACTCATTGGGAAATATGTCCGAGATAAAAGCTGTGGAAAATGTGCTATCTAGAAGTGTTCAAGGTTTCCTCCCACAGGCCAAAGACACGCAGCTTCGTTGTAATCGGCGAATCCAGATTTACTCGTAGGTGTTAATGTGGATGTGAGTGGTTGTTTGTTGCTATACGTCAACCCTGGCAACCTGACCTGGGTGTATCCCAGCTCCGACCCACTGACAGCTGGGATCAGCTCCACGGCCGAGACCCTATAAGGACAAGTGGTGGAGCTAATGGATGGATATCTCCTCCTTTATTAAAGTAGGAGCTTAACGAGCCAATAGTGTAACATCAGAAGACACTGCATCAGTTCATGCACATGAATCAATGCTCCGTGCACTTACAACATATTACACAGTCATACAGGAGCTGCTGGACCAGTGGAGCACGCATCAAACACATCTGCAGAGTTTGGGCTCTACTGTATAATACTGTAGGTTCCAACATCTGTTGTCCTTTAAGTTCAGTAATCATAAGAAGTTGCTCTCTGGGTTTTCATCAGGACTGAGATTGTAAAAACAGACAATAAAGTTCCTCAATCAGGAGAATGACCAACATTCACAAGGAAAACAGCTCAATGATATAAAACTGTCAACACGACGAAGAAAGGAAAATGATATTGTGCTAAATAGATTTATCCATCGAATAGTTTTGATTAAGAATATGAACTGTGATTAAATATAGACTAGAGAACCTTGCAGCCGAAGTTGAAAGTGACCCTCCATGCTCCAGATGATCATATTTCCCATGAGGGTTTTTAGTTATTAACAGGATATTCTATGATTATAAAATTTTAAAATCTAGCAGTTCCATCTGTGTTAGTTGTTTTTCTAGTACTGGATTCCTTCAGTTAGACTTTCTACACCTTCACCAACATTCACATACATCATTAAATACATGATATTCATCAAAGTGTCAAACAACTGGAAAATGTAGCTGTGATTTAGCATTTGGACTAAATCTCTATTTTTTAATTTGTATTCTTTCAAAGCGTCGGTGCAGCAGAGAACTGCCGAACGATGAACTGTGTGTTTTTCCACCTTCAGGACGAGGAGACAATATTCAGAGTGAAATCACAGCAGCTGCTCGGGGGGGAAATATATCAAGTGTTTATTAAGCCGGTGTGACGCAGAAATCTACTTAATCAAAGGTGTGTTGATAAGTTCTGTAAATTACGGCTAAAAGAGGGGGGGGGGGGGCAGGAACTATTCCTGCTACGATAACCATCAACAAACCAGACAGTCTTCCAGAGGTGGAAACCCAGATGTGTGTGTGCCTGTGTTTCCCCTCAGGTCATGTAACATGTGGTAAGGAGGCGGTGTTTTTGCGGTAGTGTCCATTCAGGCTCCGGCTCCTGAGGGAACCTTCCAGAAGGAATGAGCTCTCTTCCTCTGGGAGGCCTGAGTAGGAAGTGCAGCTTCCAGCGGGGAGGAACCGGCCTTCACACCTCCTGCTGCTTTTCACATTAAGGCCACAGCAGCCGTGTTACGGGATACAACCGTTAACCTATACTGCATTTTATGGTAGCTGCCGATGTGCTTCAAACATTTCACGGGTCAGTCCTGCTAAACAAGGTGTGGCCCCCGTAGTTTTGAATAATGAAGTGCTCACTGTTTTTAATATCCAGTCAAAAGTCGAATTGAGAAACAGTCCAGAAATACAGCGTCAGCTTATTCTAGCAAACGATTGAAATGTTTCGTGGACCCTCTCTTGTTTTTACACAATATATGAATCATACTAACACGGATTTAAATCAATACCGAAGACAAAACCTTAATTTTCTTCATCTTTAACATGAAACTACAATTTAACTACTTTAGTTTAAAAGTAACTTCTCTTTTAAAAAATGTTAGCATGTGGCTACGTGCACTACAAAGTTAAATTAAAAGTTTCTTGGATCTGCTCCCTCTTCCGGATCTGCACCAAACTTTAATGGGCTCTTGTGTAGTTGTGTAGTTTTTGCGTAATCCTAACAAACAACACAAAAACCTGCCCTCCACAGCAGAAGTAATGAATTGTTGTTTCTATAACAGTAACTCAAGTACTTTATTACTTCACTTTAATCCTTAATATCGCTTCAGTTCGTTAATTTACATATTTATTATTATTTTTCTCCGTTCTCGTCTAATAGAAATAAAGAAAAGATGTTTAACGTTTAAAAAACGTCACTTTCTAAGACACTGCTCTCATCAGCGATACAGAAATACGTTGTTGAGTTCAGGGGCTGTTTTGTGCTGTAGTAAACCCCCCCCCTCTGTTGCCCCAGTCCCCCCCATGAATCCCCTCCCCCCACTTTTTTAACAAGGGACCTTTAATTTGGCGAGAAGGAAGCAATGAATTGTGGAGTATACTTTTCCACGGGAGGCCTGGGAAGTGTAGGCCTCTCTCTCTCTCTCTCCCTCTCTCTCTCTCCCTTGCTCGCTCGCTCGCTCCTCGTCCCGTGCAGAACTCAATAGGTACCACATGTGGGACCGGAGCTGCTACCGCTCGCCTCTCTCTCTTTCTTGTTCTCTCTCGTTCTTCCACGCTCACTCACTTTCGTAATCTTTCGGAGGAGAGATGCTGGAGTAAGATGTTTGTCATTATTTATCGATGCATTAGTCTGTAAATCTGCACTAATCAGTCGTTGAGGCTCAAATAGCCATTTTGCAATGTGGAAGCAGAAGCTCGTGATGACAAACCCTCGTCTCAGCAGCTGCAGGGACCGGTTTCCATCCCAAAAAGAAAAGGATCTGCTAATCCCTTAAAGCATCGTTGGCCGGGAACCACATGGCAGCCTGACAGAATTAGCAAGTAGCTGTAGAAGAAGGTGGAACATGTAGAAGTTACAGCCCTGGATCTGTTTGTTGACGGAGACTCAACCAGAGCTAAAAGGAGAGTAAATATTGGACTTTCATCCATTAGGTGGCCGCAAACACAATTCAGAAATGAATGCTATGTTGCGTAGATGGTGTAAATAGGCAACTGTTTACCATGGCGGCTTATTTTAGCTCAGTCTGCTGCCCCCTAGAGGCAGAAATATCTGTTTATGCAGCTGTAAGAAGTATGTTTTGTTTGTCGAGACGATTTTAGTTGATTTTAACCAGTTTGTAAACTTCCAATCTTTCACTTGGATTAGTTTAACCATGTGCACCTTACTGATCACCCCCTGAAGTGCACTGTGCGTTTCCATGTGAACCCGATACACACACAGGGGAACTATAAGTTCTTTGTGTGGCTCCTTTTTAATACAGTAAAGTACCAACTGGTGCACGGGGGAACAAATCATTGGGGCACTTCAATAGACAGCTTTGAATATTAAACCTTAAGAAATGATTGTACAATAACAGCGACAGTGATATGTGCAGATTATTAGTTTTTGTGTAATGTGTAATATGTGGGGGGGTTATGGCAGCTTCTGTCTGTGTGTGTGTGTGTGTCTGTGTGTGTCTCTGTGAGAGAGAGAGTTTATCAGAGGAGACGTGTCAATTAACTGGGGGGTACAGAAGGCAGAGCCAGGGGTCAGAAGTCAGGGCGGGGGGGATTCGTCAGCTGTCACTAACTATAAAAACTTACTGTGTTCCCGTGCACATGTGTGTGTGCGATGGCAGGGTCCCAGTTGCGGGTCAGTAGCCACTGAGCCGAGACTGAGAACACATGCTTTTACACGCACGCACGCACACACACGCACACACACACACACACACACACACACACGCACACACACACACACATTCCCAGCCCGCTGTGTGCGGTGACACCTTCCCAACCAAAGCACCGACCACATGACGTTAAACACGAAGCCTCATTTCTGAATTGTTTGTAGAATCATCGTGTCAATGGATGAAGTCGCGTCGCTGGTGAACTGAGTTGAGCTTGATGTGGATTTAATGTAAACGTCCTCTAACAGACACCGACATATTTTTGTTCTTTAAATAAATCGGTTTACAACCTGATCATCTCCTGCTTAATGAACCTGCTGAAGCTGATTTCAGGGATTACTCTGTTGAGCTCGAGTGTCCCTGAATCCAGAAGCACGACCCCGACGTCCTTCTGGGAAACTCTCTTGAAGCATTTACTCTGTAAACAAAGGAAAAGTAAAATCCCTGTAATGTCCGACTGTAAATGATTCTTCTGAGGTAATTATTTCACTTTTCCTTCCTAGAGGTCTGGAAACTACCTGTTCCTCGGAGAGACTAAGTGTTTTCTCTAGCAGAGCGAGAAGTGATCAGTGTCAGTAGAAGTAGTCAGGTCACTTCTCTGTGTTGGCAACCACTCGAAACAAAGTACAGGCTGCAGACCGCAGACAGAAGCATTACGGGGACATACGGCCTCCTTCTCTGCTCATGCCCTCCGTCCTCCATCCCTCCGTCCTCCATCCCTCCTTCCCTCTGCTCATGCCCTCCGTCCCTCCGTCCTTCCGTCCTTCCGTCCCTCCATCCCTCCGTCCCTCTGCGTCCTCCCTCCCTCTGCTCATGCCCTCCGTTACCCTCCGTCCTCCATCCCTCCATCCCTCCGTCCCTCGGTCCCTCCATCCCTCCATCACTCCGTCCCTCCATCCCTCCGTCCCTCCGTCCCTCCGTCCTCCGTCCCTCCGTCCCTCTGCTCATGCCCTCCGTCCCTCCATCCCTCCATCCCTCCGTCCCTCCGTCCTCCGTCCCTCTGCTCATGCCCTCCGTCCCTCCATCCCTCCATCCCTCCGTCCCTCCGTCCCTCCGTCCCTCCCTCCCTCTGCTCATGCCCTCCGTCCCTCCATCCCTCCATCCCTCCGTCCCTCCGTCCCTCCGTCCCTCCGTCCCTCCATCCCTCCGTCCCTCCGTCCCTCCCTTCCTCTGCTCATGCCCTCCATCCCTCCGTCCCTCCGTCCCTCCTCCATCCGTCCCTCCGTCCCTCCTCCCTCCGTCCTCGCCTCCTGTCCCTCCATCCCTCCGTCCCTCCATCCCTCCGTCCCTCCGTCCCTCCCTTCCTCTGCTCATGCCCTCCGTCCCTCCGTCCCATCCTCCCTCCGTCCCTCCCTTCCTCTGCTCATGCCCTCCGTCCCTCCGTCCCTCCGTCCCTCCGTCCCTCCCTTCCTCTGCTCCTGCCCTCCGTCCCTCCGTCCCTCCGTCCCTCCGTCCCTCCCTTCCTCTGCTCATGCCCTCCGTCCCTCCGTCCCTCCTCCCCCTCCTCCGTCCCTCCTCCTCTCATCCCTCCTCCCTCCTCCTCCGTCCCTCCATCCTCCCTCCCTCCTCCATCCTCCTCCCTCCCCTCCTCCCTCCGTCCCTCCTCCCTCCCATCCCTCCGTCCCTCCATCCCGTCCTCTCCCTCCCTGTCCCTCCATCCATCCGTCCCTCCGTCCCTCCATCCATCCGTCCCTCCATCCATCCGTCCCTCCGTCCCTCCTCCCCTCCCTACTCCTCCGTCCCCCCGTCCCTCCGTCCCTCCGTCCCTCCGTCCCTCCGTCCCTCCATCCCTCCGTCCCTCCATCCCTCCGTCCCTCCGTCCCTCCGTCCATCTCTTGCTCTTTTTCTTCCTGTAGTCATGTGTGTGTGTCCAGTAATAAGAGCAGTGTGTGTGTGTGTGATCACAGAGGACATGATTAGTTTCCTTCATTAGGCTAAAGGCTGGGCTTTGCTCCACGGCAAATATTGGGCCATGGAAATGAGAGACATTTACACACACACACACACACACACACACACACACACACACACACACACCGAACACTCATTTAATATGCACCGCAGTCCTGGACAGGACGTTCCTCATTTATTCACCAAATGGTCATACACACATGTGCACAGACACACACACACACACACTCAACAACCACAACAACACACACACAACACACACACACACACACACACACACACACACACACACACAAGCAAGCATGCACAGTCAGCACACGTTTAAAATGCACACGCACACAAACCCATGCAATCATATTCACACTCACATTTAACCACATTTTGACACTCACACACAGAGTAAACACACACGCTCACAAAATCAAAATCTGCAAACACACACTTACACAAACTGTCGGGCCGAATCCACACTGTCCATCTGCACCACACACACAAACACACACACACACACAACTTCAAACCACACACACACACACACACGTGCCAAGGCAAGCGCAGGTTGTGGCTCGGCGGTGTGTTCCTGTGGCTTTAATTAAATCCAGCGATTAATGAGACGCGATCGTTTCCAGACCGACACACGTGTGCATGAATGTGTGTGTGTGCACGGCAACCACCTTCGCTGCTTCCCCAGCCGAACTAGACAGACAGGTACCTGCGGCCAATGCTGCTGCTTCTGTTATTAATACCAATGCTAATATTAAAACTAAGAGTTAAGCTACACAACGATAAACACCAGGGATTCCTCAGTAGTAACGTAAAGTTGTAAAACAACACAACTGAAGTTCTCGTTGAATTGCGTGCAGGTTTGTGCAAATGCAAACTTCCACAGACACATTCACTTTCCCGTGTCCTGACAGAACCCCCCCCCCCACACACACACACACGTACACCCACAGACACACACACACACACACGCGTTGTGTAGCTATGTGCTGAGCTGGTGCTGCGCTGGCTGGTAGAGGAGGAAGAGGGTTTAACGTAGACAAAGACAGCCTGCCCCCCCCCACAGGAAGAGAGCGTTGAGGTGGACACCGAACCTGTGTGTGTGTGTGTGTGTGTGTGTGTGTGTGTGTGTGTGTGTGTGTGTGTGTGTGTGTGTGTGTGTGTGTGTGTGTGTGTGTGTGTGTGTGTGTGTGTGTGTGTGTGTGTGTGTGTGTGTGTGTGACAGTGTCAAGCTAATATGTGTGCATGAGCTCATTTCAAGAGTCTTTACAAATGACCATCTCTCCACACACACACACACACCACACACACAGTACTTTGTGCTGCTGGTTATATTGTGAGGTTTAGAGTTGGGAGGGAAACTCCCTCAGATAGAGGCCTTCACACACACACACACACACACACACAGACACACACAGACACAGCAATTTTTCCATCATTTGCGGTGCAGGGAGCTATGTCCCGATGTTTACGACACTGTATGTCTGTCTGGAAAAATGTAAGGCTGCTATGTGTTTGTAAGTTTGTGTGTATCTGTGTGTGTGTGTGTGTGCATGCGTGAAGGAATGAAGACTTTTCTTGGAAGCACCGAGCTTTGACGTTTGTGTACACGTCTGTGTTTGCGGTGTGTGTGCATGTCTAACTCGGTTTATGTGTTAGTCTGTTTATCACTGTGTGTTTTGGAGAAAGTGTTTATGCAGTGAAATTGGTCTTCCCTTCTAAAAACATGTGCTCACATGCCGTCGGTTAGGAGGCTCGGCTGCTCCTCTCCCTTTCATCAGCCAGCGTCATATCTGCACATGCATGAAAGCTGTTTGTCTCTGAAGCTTCACGAGAAGTTTAGAGTCGGGCTCTTAATTCCTTCAATGACCAATCCACAACTCCTTTTATACACTCAGTCATTTAGTTGTCTCAGTATTTGGCTCGTTTATCTAGATTTCACTCTCGTTAATCGTTCATAAACTAGTCAGTGCAGTTCCCTAGGTCAGTGGTTTCCACTCTAGGGGTCGGGACCTCCTGGGATCCTCCGTAGACCAGACTGTCACATTTTGGTTCAGGCTTTGCGTGGGCTGCCTAGACCATGGGGTCCTCTGAAGGACACAGCTTAAGATAATGATCATGCTAAATGTCATACATGCTAAACACCAGCATGTTACTGCTAGCATAGCTGTCGACTCTTGTTTCTCCACGATGCAGCCGACGTGTTGGAGATATGATGAAGAAATACCTCGTTCTTGAGTTAATACATTTCAGCTTCAACACCTTTCACCAAACAACGACCCGGTCGCTACCAAGCGATCAGCTGGTCTCTGCACTGTGTGGATGAATGGCCCCTGAAAACACAACGCTGGTCACCAAACACCAGAGTCAGTTTTCTTCTGTGGGGGTGAGGTTTGGGGGGGTTTGATTTAATTTCTCAGATTCCATGTTGGTTCATGCTGCTCTGGAAGTGGCTCAGACAAATGTTTGGAATCACTGAGGTAGCTGAGATAGCTGAGGTATAATTATACGTGTGGTTCTTTGTCAAATAACCAATGTGAGCATTCCTGCACAGTCTCTCTTTTTATGGATCAACCACACAGACAAACACACAAACACAAACACACACACACAAACACACACACACACACACACACACACACACACACACACACACACACACACACACACACACACACACACACACACACACACACACACACACACACACACACACACACACACATGCATGTATATTCTTTGGAGTACTTTGACACTTCTGGTGCGAGCTGTTTTTGTCGTGCAAGATGCAAACTTCAAAGTGCGTATTCCAGAGAGAGAGAGAAATATCTGGCCAGTGCAGTCGACCAGATAATTATGAATTGAAACGTGTACAGAATACTGTAGTTCACCCACTAACAGTTCACATGCACACACAGGCATGTGTGCTTTTATATTAAAACTCATTGTGGGAGTCATTTCCAAAGCAGACAAGTATTTTGGTGGAATGCAGACACACACGTTCGTTTACACACACACACACACACACACACACACACACTCTCATACATATCCCCTTGAGTACCCTGTCACTATTGGATGTACACATCAAAGCCTACAATGCGTGTTATGCGTGTGGCGACAGACAGTAATTAACTGGGAACATCCCAGGGGGACCAGTCCTGACTGACTCCATCAATCAAAGCCAATCTGCTGCAACCACTGGAATGTCCGCAGGGAGTTTGCATGCTAACACTTTGTTAGCGCCTGAGCGTTGGTTAAGGTGTGCTTGTGTGTGTTTGCAACACTCGCAACTTAATTTGTTCAGTAATTAAACATGAATAATCATGTCTGAGAAATCGAGACTTGTTTCTGTTTCACACGTTTCACACTTTCACACGTATTCAATCATTTCACCATCAGCACGGAACCTGTCTGAGAATCACCTGTTGCATCAACAGGCTCCGGTGTCGTAATCAGGTGGATCTGAACTATTCACGTAGAAGTTCAATGTTACAGTGAATTATTGAATTAAAGTCATGTGGACTGTATTTCGTTGTTATAAAAAATGAAATACATAACAGAAAGGGTCGGTAGAATAATAATCCAAAGTGATGGTGATGATGGACCCTCACTGAGGCTGGAACCAGGTGTGAGTGTGGGCGGGTTCAGCAAGAGGATCGAGTTATTGTTTACATATCGCACGATAAGTGGATATAGTAAATATCGTGACAGGCCGACTCTGCGCTTGTTGTTATGAATAAACAGTGAGTTCAGCAGCGTGCACGCTAAACGACTGTAGAGGAAACCACTGTGTGCAAAGTTCTGCAAAAACAAAGAGGTGAAAATAACGTTTCCCGACAACAACAGCGTGTTTCCATGACAACAACAAAGAAAAGCTTCTCGTAT
>CM031677.1:25322816-25592816 GCA_006182925.3 Reinhardtius hippoglossoides
TCACACACGCACAGCACACACACACACACACACACACACACACACACACACACACACACACACACACACACACACACACACACACACACACACGCGCGCGCATACAGACACACACACACATATACACACCAGAGTCAGAGATAAATGGCGTCATTAAACTCGGCTGGTGAAGACTTCCTGGTCTCATACACACAACCCACCGAGCGCTGAGAGTGTGTGTTCATGTATGTCACCCTGTTGGACACACACACCCAGCACACTGTGTTTTAGTATATTTTACCATATCTCACACACACACACACACACCACACAGACACACACACACACACACACACACACAACACACTCTGGTAGCCATCCATCACATCCATGAATGGACCATTTAGAGTAGGTGGGGAGAAACAGACAGACGGGCAGTGGGAGGGGCAGAAATCTTGAAACACTAAAGAGACAAAAAAAAAAAAGGTTTTGAATTAATGGTAAAAATCAAGCGCAGCCCGTTTGGTGCTGATCAGTCCCCTCATCGTGTGGCTGAGCTGTGTTCATGTCCCGGTTCTGTATTAACACAGAGTGTAAACCCCTGAGGCTGAGCTGCTCATGTTTAGACTGTCGGTCATTAATTTTTAACAAAACTCTGGAGAGTCAAATTAAAGTGGATCGCTCCCTCACGGTGGTAACACCTCACTGCTGTGGACCGAGTGTACACTGGGTTCAGAACCAGCTCACAACGTATCCATCCACATCTGGGAGAGTGATCGTGTGTGTGTGTGTGTGTGTGTACAGATGTTAATGCAGAGCTGTGTGACACTTCATGTAGATTCATGTTTTCCACACCGAGCCCGTCCTCTGCTTCTTTCTGATGTTAAACACACGTGCGTGCAGCTGGGACGCTGGTTCCAGACTCGGTTCTGTTTCCTCTGTGTTATTCCTATTGGTCACTTCTGTGGCGCCCTATCAGTGCGGCGAGGACTTGAAAGAGACCATGTGGGCAGGGTTTAAAAAATCAGGCACGGTTCCTACATTCCTATTTTTAATGTGTTTCTAATAGTGCGATATGTTTAATGTGGTTTCCCAGAGCAGACCACGAAGTCAGATTCCTGATTTATTTCCAAGCCTTCAGCCTTATCCTGATATCGCACCCGAACAGTTGATGCTACAGATATGTAATCCTGTTATTCGTGGCCCCGCGCCATGAAGGCTTTTATTGTATTTGGTGTGACCAGTTGAAGTTCAGCCGGAGCCCCGGAGCTAAACCACAATAAAAGTGGTGGATAAATAATCGCCTGAATAGAATCGGTCTCTCTTGCCGTTCGCTTGCTTGCTCAGCAGTTGAAAGTGGGCGTGTTGAATCTCAAGTGGGCGGCGGCTCTTGTGCTCACTGACTAAATATGATCGTGACTGCGGCTCCGGGAGAAACGTCCCAGATAGTTTCATCCTGCACGATAACGAAGTTCAGACACTTACATGACGAGCTGTTAAACTCTTCTTCATCGCCTCGTGAGACGAGCTGCGCAAAAGGAAATGTTCTGGTGAACAGATGTTTGTTAAAGAGCAGAACCGTGTGACTGTTTCCTTCTTCACATAGAGGACACACACACACACACACACAACACACACACACACACACACGCGCGCACACACACACACACACACACACACACACACACACACACACACACACACACACACACACACACACACACAGATCATCCCTGTGTGATCACACAGTCAATGAGTCCCAGTGTACTTTTCTTAATTGGAGGACAGAGAGTTACTGACAGGAGAGGCTGCACATAGATTTATCTTTGTGTGCTGATCCTACACCACACACAACACACACACACACACACAGGTTGATTTTTGAATCAGTTTAGTCAGATTGTGTCATATTTAATTCAGATTATTGTTATTTTCTTGGACTGAAAAGTTCTCAAACTGATTTTTGTGCTGAGACAAAATTAAATATTAATTATAAAATATATTCAACAAGGTCCGGCTCTGTGTTCGCAGAGAAACTTTCACTGTGCGGAGCCGTGATGAGAAGTCGGTCTGGCTTCAAATAAATGTCTCCATGTTCAGATGAATAATACAAAATCCAACACACACACACACACACACACACACACACACACACACACACACACACACACACACACACACACACACACACTGAGCTGGTGACAGGCTGCTGAACTGATAGAGAGCGAACAAACAGAGAGTTGTTTGCTTTAGAAAGTGTCACAACCTTCATTCATCTTCACAACACACACACACAGACACACACGCACTTCATTTTTCCCACTGTTCAGACGCTGCTTGTTTTCTTTGAGTTTTCACACAGACAAACATTCACTCAAATGCCCCATAATTCTTATTCTACACACACACACACACACACACACACACACACACACACACACACACACACACACACACACACACACACACACACACACACACACACACACACACACAAAGACAGCAGTATTCTCTCCCGCTCACATTCACACAGTAATAACTCAGAATCTCCGCACACGTGTGGACATGACTACGGTCTCTCATGCCGACGACACACACACACTCAGCCACTCTCTGTCGCTCTGAGAGGAGTGTGTGATAAGTTGTGTTGTGAGACTGTGTTATCTGTTGTGTCAACGCTGCCTTCAACACCTCCTTCCTCCCTTTTCTCCGCTCACCAGTAAACGTCTCCCGGCAGGAGTCCTCGGGTCACTCCTGAATGAAGTCTCCGAGGCGTTTCGCGGCCGTGACGTTGAGAGCCTGGTAAACGTTCGAGTCCCTTTAACGACACAAACAGCCGCAGCAACATTAAACCACTCCTCTTCGTTTTAAATAATTGTTTTATAAAGAAAACGACATGTTTTGACTCCGTGTTACTAATTTCAGTCCTGACTAACACACCTGAACACTTGTGTCACATGACCATTCACGTTTACTCGTCTACAGATTGTCTACGTTGCTTCGTAACAGAAAACACTACAAATAAAGAGCAACGGATATAAATGCCTCTGCAGATTCACATCGGCATCAGCCTGTCTCACTGAAAGCTCTCGGATATCATCGCCTTTCAAAGTTGCCGTCTGCGTCTTCTATGTCTACGACTCCTCTTTTCATCCTGAGATATATTTTCCTTTCTGACAGTTCAGGCCACTCGCTCACGGTGAATTCTCCGGACAGTCTCCTGCTGTGTTCTCACGTGGGCTCATTGGGAGGTTATTATTATTATTACTCAGGGTCTGGCAGGAGAAACTCTGGAGATTCTCCGTAGAGCAATTTGTGTTCTCACATACAGGCCCGTCGGATCTGATCAGAACCAGTCAGGGGGCGAGTGCAGGCGACTGTCATCCTTTCCAAATGTCTCTGTTTAAACCCGTCCAGCCTAAAACACAACCCTGGAGGTTTCAAACTAAAACTGCTTTTCCACACTTCTCTGGTACAGGCTCAGCAGCCCTGTGGAGAGGAGACGTGAATGTGAATGAACAGTGCTGAGTTTTAAAAGTAAACTGTGGAAGGAGCTTCACATGGTTCTGTTTGAATGATCTCATGGCTCCACTCAATGATCACGGCCGCGCAGACTCGGGTTCAGACAACGCCAGTAACCCAACACCCGTATCTGAGATATTTAAGACGTGTCAACAATATTTATTTACGATCTATGGTTCATATTCATTGTTGGACGAACAACGCTGGTTGAAATTGTGTTTCCCCCCCCGGTTCCACTCACTTCCTGTTTCCTGCTGAGCTCCGAACCTTATCTCCAGCTATGAATGTCAGACCTGTTGAGCCGAGTGTGTTTGTCAGTTGCTCCCATTAGATTAGAGCAGGTTAGATAAATGAGCTCATTGTCACGCGCAGTCGTTCTGTCTGTGCGACCCCTGGTTCCTCGTTTGCTACACAACCCTGAGTGTGTGGTTTTTTTGTCAGTACACTACATCTGCCTGTAAGTGTATTTGTGGTTCAGTGTGTGTTTGTGTGTGAGGTGCTGTGAAATGATAGGATGCAACAACAATGATGATAATGATGATGATGATGATGATGATGATGAGTATCCTCTGCCACAAAGAGGACAGACTAACTGCCAGATCCCTCTACAATTAGACTACAGCGACCACAACACACACACACACACACACACACACACACACACTGTAATGATAAACAGTGCGTTGAGTGTTACACCATGTTTGCTGCACAGTTTCAAATCTGACATTGTTTTGCAGCGTTTCAGGCGACTTGCTTCGTCGCCTCTTGTTCATCAGGATCAATTCCAACGTGTCCTGGATGCTTTCTGTGTCTCGACCGCAAACCCGCTGCAAGAAGCGGCGCGCACAGCTTCTTTTTTTAATACCAGCGTAACTTTGTGTGTGTGTGTGTGTGTGTGTGGGAATTTTCCAGGAGTGTGTTTGACGTTTGTTTTCATAGATGCATACCTTGGTACATGTGTGTTTTTCTGCAGGTGTATGCATGTGTGACTGTGACTGTGAGCTGCATTCATTAAGGTTGGTCTGTTTAGTTTGTAGAGTGTGTGTCTGTGTGTGGTGTGTGTGTGTGTGTGTGTGTGTGTGTGTGTGTGTGTGTGTGTGTGTGTGTGTGTGTGTGTGTGTGTGTGTGTGTCTGTGTGTGTGTGTGTGTGTGTGTGGAATTCCACCACAGCCTAGATTTACTGGCGGAAGTACACTGCCAAGAACAGGAGTGGTCAGATTAATCACTTGTCTTCGTGTGTGTGTGTGTGTGTGTGTGTGTGTGTGTGTGTGTGTGTGTGTGTGTGGTGTGTGTGTGGTGTGTGTGTGTGGTGTGTGTGGTGTGTGTGTGTGTGTGTGTGCGTTGTCAAGTCAAACACGTTCACACTTTATAGAATCGATTGTCGCCTTGTTTTTATATTATTAACTAAAAGATTCAAGTTTTTCTTTCAATACATAGACTTTGAAAATCTGAGCTATTAAAAGAACAGAAAAATAAAATGTTAAACCAATGTTCAAATCAATAAACATTCAAATGAATTAAACCTCAACCTATAAGATATATATGGATAATAAATCACGTTAATCATCAGCAGTGAACCAAATAAATATCAAAAAACTAGAAAACCTAACCTCCCTAAAGAGGTTTAATTAAGCTTTTGCTGCATTTTTTCATAAATATTCTCCATAAACCCAAAGTGATTGATGCGTTCATATTTCATAATCAGCTGCAATTGTTGTCCCTGCTTGTCTTTACGCTCTGGCTCAGGTTTGATGTCGGCTGTTTGAGCTGTGATTAGAGAGAGGGAGGGAGAGAGAGAGAGAGAGAGAGAGAGAGCGAGAGAGAGAGAGAGAGAGAGAGAGAGAGAGAGAAGAGAGAGAGAGAGAGAGAGAGAGTTACTGTGATTATACAGTAGGTGATGTTTACTACCTCTGTGTGTTTGTGTGTGTGTGCGTGTGTGTAGCATGCTCCACTCACACAAGTCCACACACTCTCTCTCTCTCTCTCTTATTTTTAAGGATGAAATAGTCAGTTGGTGCCATTTTTTACATTTTGAATAAACAGGCACAGTAGCAGTGTGTGTGTGTGGGGGGGGGGGGGGTAAAGAGTGTTGATTCAGCCTCTGAATGATCAAGTGAATCTTTCTGCAGCACGGAGGCTGCAGCATCAGCTCTGTGCTCCGTCAGCATCAGCTCTGTGCTCCGTCGGGTGCAGCATCAGCTCTGTGCTCCGTCGGGTGCAGCATCAGCTCTGTGCTCCGTCAGGTGCAGCATCAGCTCTGTGCTCCGTCAGGTGCAGCATCAGCTCTGTGCTCCGTCAGGTGCAGCATCAGCTCTGTGCTCCGTCGGGTGCAGCATCAGCTCTGTGCTCCGTCGGGTGCAAGCATCAGCTCTGTGCTCCGTCAGCATCAGCTCTGTGCTCCGTCAGGTCACTTTTACTGTTCAAGAAAACTTTAAGCAGCTCAACCACAGGCCGAGGAAACGGCCCAGTCCAAAGAGTGAGAGCGAGCACTGACCCAGTGCTAATTTAATGAGAGACGGCTTTTCCCTTCGGTGTGTGTGTGTGTGTGTGTGTGTGTGTGTGTTTGAGGTACAACGGAATTTAGAATAACTGAGCAATTCTGAAATTATATTGAGCATCACTTGAAGGCTGCGTGGAATTAATTCGGTGTGTTTGTGAAAGAGCTCCGTGTGTTTCCACGTACAACTTTTCCACCGGTTAATTCAGCGGAATAAAGCGTGTTTACAGTAAATTTGATGTGTTTGTCTATGTGTGTACTTGCGTGTGTGTGTGTGTGTGTGTGTGTGTGTGTGTGTCTGTGTGTGTGTGGTTTACCAATGATGAGTAAATCTGTTAGACATAAACCTGGCAACCTGAATACCGCACACACACACACCACACACACACACACACACACACACACACACAACACACACCACACACACACACACACACAGTGTGAGGAATCGGTGCACGCTCACATTATGTGGTTCCACTGTCAAGCTTTAATTTGCAGGGAACATTTACGATGTTTTATTACGGCACTTAAATAAAAAGCTCGGGGGAGAAAATTGAATTTTAATGCAGCAGAATAACAACAGATTCCTACAATAATGTAATATTTAGAGTCCGAGCTCGTTGGAAGTTAGTTTCTTTAGGTTTAAAGACGTTTTTCCAAAATCAATTAATCATTTCTCTGGTAACGTCTGTGGTTTGACCTCATGGGGAACAACTTGTTCTAATGGGAATAAACAAAAACGAGTCTGGATCAGCAGTCGTGTGTTTTTCAGGTGAGATTTGAAATGCCAGGTATAATATGTCGACAGTAGGTCGCTAGCTGCCGTTAGCCTCAGAGTGCTAACCATTACTTACCAGCTTACCCTCCACCTGATCATCTCAGCAGAACGACGCTTGAGGGTGCCATCGACTCCAGTGTCTGTGAATGGTCATGTGCGTTTTCACGTGTGTTGATATAGATGCTGTTTCATCTACAGAACAGATGGTTGTTTTGAAATGAACAGTATCAGCGCGGACGTCGCCTCACGTGTTTGTTCTTGAGTGTGTGTGAAAGTCTTGTTTCTTCAGCAGGCACTCTGGTGGTTTTGTGTACATGTAGTAATGCCCACACTGTGGTGTCCCTCAGCTCCTCGGGGGTCGTGCTGCGTGGTTGAGAGGCTGCGGAGGGTTGTGTGTTTGCAGCCTTCTCCCAGCAGGGTGCTCTGTCTGCGGCTCGCCAGCCTGGGTGTCGCCCCTTCCTCCCTCGGCCCCGCGTGAGCGACAAGGAAAACAGCCGGACCCCTGAAATATGAAAAGGTCTGAAAATACCTGCAGATGTTGTTGGAGTTGGTTTCAGGGACAGTCAAGGTCACCGGACCTCAGGCTCTTCTCGTTTACACATGTTGAGGCAGAACGAGCTGTGAGTTCTGCTGCAGTGAGATTTAAACAAATACGGGTTCTGAACTAATTCAAGGAAACATCACACATGAGTCTGATTCAGGAAGAACATGGTTGGACGTGTGAGACGCAGCAGCCACAGCTGAGGTTCCTCCTCGTGGTTCCACCGTGTGGTTTCCATGAAACCTGGTGTAAGGATTCACAGAGTGTGTAGTTCAGGGAAGATGTCATTACACTTTGTTGTTGATCTGGATCCAAAGCTCTTCTAGTTTCTTGTGATGCGGTGATTGACTAACTGAGAAAAGACGATTGAGATCCACAGAGACCAGGAGCAGCAGGAACGTGTTAAACGTGGGTATGAGACAGAAGTCTTCTGGTATCTCCACCGTGCAGTGGTCTTAATAATGACTTCATCATTTACAAGATGTGAATCATTCACCTCATAAAAAGGTTTAAAGCGACAACAGACAATGGAGGTGAACAGTTCTCCTCTGAGGTCAGCGCACAAAGCGTTCATTCAGGGAGACGAGCAGCGAGCAGCGAGCAGCGAGCACATCATCAGAAAAACATTTCTGTTAACAGACACATCAGGAATCAAACCTCCGAGCTCCCGGTGACAGGACGGACGACTTCTCCCACCACGTCGTATTTTTTCTGGCCAGCGAGCGAGCTCGTGTTTCATCCTTTCTCTGTGTGTGTGTGTGTGTGTGTGTGTGTGTGTGTGTGTGTGTGTGTGTGTGTGTGTGTGTGTGTGTGTGTGTGTGTGTGTGTGTGTGTGTGTGTGTGTGTGTGTGTGTGTGTGTGTGCGGTTTGTGGCTCGGCCAGACAGAAGATCCAGCGGTGCACACGCACGTTATATTTTTAACAAAAGCATACTGGGCATATTTGGTGTGTGTGTGATGCAGAGTGATTTCTTTAAAACCGTGTGTGAGTGTGTGTGTGTCTACAGCATTGTCATCATGATTGTGTGTACATAGGAGTAAAGTATGTTGACGTGTAGTATGTTTATAGTTTATATTGAGTTTGCATGTGAAAATGTAGTTGTGCGTGGGTGTGTGTGTGTCTGTGTGTGTGTAGCTCACCCCCGTCTTGTAAATGTCCTCTCTGATGTGGTTGGCTGTATTTAGGCAGAGTGCACTGAGGAAGTTGACGGAGGCGTGTGTGTGTGTATTTGTGTATGTGTGTGTTGTGGTTTGTGTGTGTGTGTGTGTGTCTGACGAAGAGATTTTATGTCACCACCAGACCTGGAAAACTTCGTGTCTTTTGTATCAGGCCAAAATGTTGGTTCTTCGGACTGGCCAGTGTATATTTTTCTGTACATTATACGTGTGTTGTGTTGTTGTGTCTGTGTGTGTGTGGGTTAGTAGCAGGGCGTAGCTGAGCAGAGAGAAAATATCTTTGCCGACCGCGGGAATGAACCCACCCACTATACCACACCCAGAGAGAGAGAGAGCAGTCGTCTCCTCTCTCTCTCCTCTCTCTCTCTCTCTCTCTCCCCCTCTCTCTCTCTCTCTCTCTCTCTCCCGCTGCTTTTCTGTCTTATTATTTTAAAAAATATATAAATTACCATCTTTATTTAATTCAAACTGTATCTTCAGGCGTCTGTTATTCTCCCTTTGCCTCTTGTCTGTAGTTTCCCCTCCGCTCAGATGGCGTCCGATCATCAGACCCTGAGCCCTTCAGCTGAGACAAGCTGTCACTCAAACTCCCCATAAGACCAGAATGTCCCTGAAGAGTCAGAAAACAATCATCAACATTTCTTAACACAATATAAACCAAGCTTTTCAGATTAAAACACGTGAATACAAATAGAGTTTATGAATCTGTTATTATCATGAACCGGAGCTCCCAGTATTCAGAGGTTTGGTTTTACAGCTGTCGGCCAATGAAAAGCTCCCAGAGATCAAACTTTGAATTTACTCATTTGTTTCTATCAGATTCTGATCCTCGTGTGTGTGTGTGTGTGTGTGTGTGTGTGTGTGTGTGTGTGTGTCTGTGTGTGTGTGTGTGTGTGTGTGTGTGTGTGTGTGTGTGTGTGTGTAGTGCTCCATGGGTGGTTTAGCGCAAGGTTCAATCTTAGCTAACCTGTCATTGGTCTACGCACACACACACACACACACACACACACACACACACACAGGGCAGGCCTGCTGTTCTTCAGCAGCACATTCCAAACCAGGAATAGTATTAAACACCGCCTGTTCAGCCGCTGTCAAGCTTCTTCTCTCTCGTCCTCTGACACACACACACACTCTCTCTTCTTGTCCTGTGTTCATCAGTACAGATGTTTAAACATCATTACAGATGTTTAAACATCATTAGATCCAGCAGCTGTTTGAAGTTACACACTCCAGCAGAGAGAGAGAGACGTTTTTATGAAGAAGGGACGAGTCCCCGCTGAGTCGTGAAGAAGAACCTTCATCATGTTGTTTAGTTCACACCACAGACTCTCTTGATATCTTTGTCTGCGAATTCTATGTTTGTGTCACCGCACATTTGTTTTCTATTTTGTTTTCTGCATCTGGCGTGCGTTAGAAGCATCATCCACCCCCCCCCACCCCCCCCCCCCCCCCCCCCCACTCGCTCGCTGTGAATCCAGCGGAGGATCTCCTGCTGCGTTCACACATCGACTCCTCCTGACTCTCTACGCACTTTACACCAGGAGGTCAGACGGAGAAAGTCTCACTCTGACTTTTACCTTCTCACTCGGAGGATCAGCTCAGTGCTCGTCTGAAAGCAGCTTTTCCCACGTTCTTGACCACACACTCAAAAACGCACACTCTTATACACACACACTAAACCACAGATCCAATCAGTCAGATTCCCTCTCTCTCTGTCCCTCACACACACACACACACTGCAGAGTGGATTCTGTAAATCAGTAGGTTTCCTCTGCAGCCTCCTCCGTGCTGATTGGTCGGGGATGCGGGCGATCTGTGCGGCCGCCTCTATTTTGACTACGGCTGCCTGCAGATGAATGCCGCGCCGCGATCTGCCGCTAACACGCGAGTTCAGGCAGAACGCGGGCTTTGAACTGGAGCAGATAGCGTCGCTCACCTTATCTAATCCACACGCTGACCTTTGTTGCTGTGGTTTTTGTTTTTGTTCCACGAGGAACAAACAAGTGTTGCCCTCTAAACTCCAGGAAGATGAGGCGGCTGATAGGTCGGCAGCAGAGAGTCTCGTTGTCGGGGGTCACGCACTTTGGAAATGAGACGGCACGATTTTTGTCTTAAGCAGATTTAGTGAAAGAAAACATAAGGGAAACATGATGTCTATCAATTTAAAGACATTATTTCTGTGGTACTTTATCTCTACTACCGTTCTATGCCGTTATGTGTCCAAACCATAGACTCTAAATATATATGTATTAATATATATAGACAGAAAACCACATTCACGTATTTGAATTCACTCTTTGGACTGTGAGAAGGAAACCGTCACTGACAAAGAGAAAATAGAGAAACTCAGATTCAAACCCAAAATAGTTTTCACTTTGAAACAGTAGTTTTAACAACTGGTCATTTGACGTTAATATTTAGTTTTGACATAAGACAGGATGTAAATGTAAAATGCCCATTTCAAGGTCGACGTGTCCAAAACGACCACAGTGAGAAAATCCATCTTAATGTTTCCAGACGCAGTCGGTTCAGCTTCTCGTCCGCACCGCGACCACTGAGCAGCAGCCTTACTCATCCTCTTTTCCTATCCACAGTTTACCATGGGAGTTGAACCGGCAACCGCAAACCCAAACCTGAGTAATACGTTTACACAAAAACTGATTCCATGACAGACAGAATAATAATCATACAGCTGAGGTGAAGTTACCACATTGGACTAATAAACCATCTCTTTTCAAATCAAACTGTTCTGACGGAAACGTGGAACTTCAAACTTCGGTGGAAGGAAGTTAGAGAGAACCAGCAAACCCCCCCCACAGCAGGGCAGTGGTGTCACGGGCCTGTGCACGAGAGGAGGGAGTTCCCAACTTATTCCTGTGTGTTCCTGAAAATGAAACACCTCCTCAGTAATTGGGGGGGGGGGGGGGAACGATAATATAATAGATTTCTTCCCCCGAGGATCGTTCACTGGAGTCAATGATGTGCAATGTAAGGAACTACACTGCCCGTGGTTTCCTGTCTAACGGATCCCATCCAGACGCGGCGGTAGCAGATTCACGTGGGATTACACCGGCTGCGGGCTGCGGTCGTCTGAACCAAAACCACCAGACGTTTCCAGGTAGCTCCTGTCCCCCGTGAGAAGGGCTTAGCGTCACTTGGTTGCGGGCGCTCAGAGAGACGTGAAGCACCGGCCCTCGCTCTGTTTAGTCTACACATTTCCACTTTGTTAGTTTGTTGAATTAGCAAACTGACAAGATGTGACCTGACCCCTTTGGATTTCCATACAGGAGGGAAGCTGCCATCTTGTCTTACAACGTCAATGTTTATCGACCCTTTTGCTACCGCTCCCCCGAGAACACGGCTCTCACACGGCTCCATTTTAGTTTCTGCTACTATGTTGAAAACAGAAAACGGGAGGAGGGGACGATGGGTTCCCTGGGAAAATGGTCTTGACGTGCGAGTGCGGGGAAGGTTTGTACAGATCTGAGGTCTGACATGAGAACGTCCGTCAGACTTCATATTCATCAGGACCTTCTTTTCATCAACAGTTCTACAGAAACAACAAATACAGCCTCTGAGAACTGAAGCTCTGACGTCAACAGACGAACAGTATGAAAAGGAAAGGCTTGATATTTAACAGTTTATTATAAATAACTATAAATAAAAAGAAAACACAAATACTGAATTAAGATTTTTTTACGTAAATGTAATAATAAAAGTACGTATTGAAACATTCTATTATCAACAAACAGATGAAAAACTGTGACAGTAAAAAACTGTGAAGACGAATTAGAGGACGTGTGATGAGGGCGTCTTCAGGGGAGCTGTCCGTTCAGCACCACAAAACAACACCAGATCAAAACAGCGACAAGAAATATTATTATAATAAAAGTCACATTATTATATACTTCAGATCTTCCAGATGTTTCACTAACGAGCTTCAGAAGATGTTCAGACAAACCGACTCTGACATTTGAGTTCTCACTTCGAGCTCCTCCGGAAAATGTCTGGAGCTCAGTGCAGGTCTGAAAGCAGCTCTACACACACACACACACACACACAAAGATACACACTATGTGTTAGCTCAGCTGCTGAGAAGTGATGTGCAGACAGAGGTGTGTGTGTGTGTGCATGTGTGTGTGTGTGTGTGTGTGTGGTGACCAGACAGTTAGCATCCAGCCAGGATCAGACTGTTGCTAGCGGATTAACACATTCACATACGCTAATGTCACGATCGCTGACGCACACTTCAGAGCACTGATCTCTCACACACACACACACACACACACACACACACACACACACACACACACACCACACCTGAAGTTTTATACACACACTGCTAGTTTACAGCCTGGACACAGACACGCCCTCATTCAGCCTCTCATTCATGTAACAAGATAAGAAGAAGTAGACGAGAGAGGAGAGATGGAGAGAGAGAGACGGAGGAGAGAGAGAGGAGAGAGGCGATAGCTGAGAAGAGAGAGTAGAGAGAAGAGAGAGAGAGAGAGAGAGAGAGAGGAAGAGAGGAGAGGAGGAGAGAGAGAGGAGAGAGAGAAGAAGAGAGAAGAGAGAGAGGAGAGAGAGAAGAGAGAGAGAGAGAGAGAGAGAGAGAGAGAGAGAGAGAGAGAGAGAGAGCATTTGCATGTCAATGTGTAAATTTACACATTTTACACAAACACTTAGTGGTCGTCTGATTTGTGCGTTTGTGCTCTAAAATGACTTGTTCTCACTTGTTCTGTTTGTTGCACATAAGTTTTTTTGTCGCGTGTGAAAGTGAGTGACATTCTGCTTTTGTGTGTGTCAGAGAGTATGTTCATGTGTGTGTGTGTGTTCTTTGTGTTGACTGTGGATTTGTGTGTCTTGGTCAGATGAGGAAAACAAGTGATTGATGAGTCTTATTAAACTCATTTAATATATTTAATATCCTCCATCATCTCCTTTTCCCGTGTGAGCCGGTGGTTCGTTGCTCACCTCCTGCTTTCTGCGTTCAGCCGAGACCGGTCCGTCTCAGTTTGATAGCTCCCGTGTTGCGTCTCAGTCTCTTGGGCAGAGGATGCTGATTTCTTATCAGTCACGACTCGACGACCAGCGGTGAACACAAAGCGTCGCTAACACTCACCGTCAGTAACAGTTGCACCTTCGTTGTATTTTCTGTAACTAAGCAACCAGCTGCAGAGGAGACAATCCACTTCTTGTTTACTCCACATCACCAGTGGATATAAACGAGCGCTGTGGGCAAGTTTTTCAAGTGTTATTATGGACTGAGATTATTTCTGGTAAGAAGCCGAAACACTCGTCTGGATGGAGACTCTTTCATTTTCAAATTAAAACGCATCCGTGTGGACGTGGCCTGAGAAACAAAAGGAAACAAAACACTAAGCTGCAGCTTCGAGCGCGACTCTCGTGAATCGTTACCACATTCAAATGTTTCCCAGTTCTCCGTCTTTCTCCGTTTAGCTCGGACCACATGTCCGACCCTCGCTGAACGTCCTGTCACGGATTCATCTCAGATGCTGAATGAGTTTCACATGTGAGTTTCACCACCAACCAAGCATTTCACCAACGTTAACCAAATCTAAATGTCCCCTAATTAGAAACGTGTCTAAACTTCACCAGGAAGTTTTTACTGCCAGCTCATTGAAGTCAGGGACACACACACGCACACACACACACACACACACACACACCACAAAGACTCCTCACCAACACCACACGCATACCCACACCACACAGCACACACACACACACACATGCACACACACGCGCGCGCACACACACACACACAGCACACGCACACTGAACACCGCGACATCATCCAAACCCGTCACATGAGATAAGACTGTGTCTCATGTTAAATCAAAACTGTGTCTCATTGTTAGACATCCTGTATCTAGAGAGTCGGTCCAATCTGCAGGAGGCGGGGCTGCAGAATGTGTGTGTGTGGTGTGGTGGTGGGGGGGGGGGGGGGTACTTTAGTTAAGTGGGGGTCCTTTGTCATGCAACAGGTGCTGTTGTCACTCAATTTGTCTCGATGCTTAAGATCAGTCTGTTGAAAGAAGAAAACACAGCTAATCCCGTTCTCACTCGAGATCAACAGACTGATCTGAAGCTTCACTCTGTGAACGTCCGCCCTGCTGCTCCTCAGCGTCCTGATCCGCACACTCCAGCACAGACAGCATCTGTCAGTGCTGTCTGTCGGTGGGAGACGGTTCAGACCTGGTGCTCACGTCCGTCCCTGAGAGACCCGATCACAAGTTCAGCTCGAAGTTCACACTTAGTCCTGAACGTGTCTCCTGTCGACACTTGAGATCGGATCTGACTTCCCTGCTTTGTATGCAAAAACAGGACGGGTCAAAAACATAAGTGCACAAACGGTCATGTCTGTTTATTAACTGGCAGTTTAATGCACATCATACGTTCAAATGAACAAGTTCACCTGGTGTCATGTTTTACTGCAAGGTCAATTAGAACTTCTTAAAAAGTCTGAATATCTCAACCTTCCAGTGTCAATGAAGAACTCTGAGCTGTTTAAAGACCATGAATGATCCCATTTACTAACTGTGGTGTATTCATGGTCTTTTATTCTCTTTTCTCATTCAGATAAAGACTCTAAAGAGAAGAAAGAAGTGTCCAAGGAGCCGTCAGCGTCCACCGTGACGGAGGAAGCAGGAGGCGCTGAGGAGCCCGTCAAGGAGGCGAAAAAGGAAAAGAAGGAGTCGTCCAAGGAGAAGAAGGAGTCGAAGAAGGAGTCGAGCAAAGAGGCCAAAGAGCCCAAAGAGGAGGCGAAGAAAGAGTCGAAGAAGGAATCTTCATCCTCCAAGGAGAAGAAGGAGTCTTCAAAGGAGAAGAAGGACAAAGACAAGGAAGGGAAGGAGGCCGGCAAGGAATCAGGGGACAAGAAGGTGCCCAGGAAGTCTTCTGTAAAGTGAAAGAGAAGAAGAAGGAGCCAGAGGTGGAGGACGGCTGAGAGACACGTGGATAAACAACACAGATACACGTCCAAACATCATACAGATACATATACATACGTGTGTATACAGTGCACGTAAACATATACAAGGTCACAGAACTCAACAACACACACACATGCACATATGAAGTGTAAACAGATATTTACATGTAAATATCTTCAGTCAAGGCCACATCTCTCAGCAGCGAAGCAATTTCCTCCCAGACGCATATTTACAGTAATAACTGATCCCCAGACACACACACACACACACACACACACACACACACACACACACACACACACACACACACACACACACACACACACACACACACACACACACACACACACACACACACACACACACACACACACACACACACACACACACACACACACACACACACACTCTCTCTGCTGGACCACACCACATCCAGTAGTTCTGGTGTGTGGGCATCGACTGACTGTGGTGAGGTCTGAGCCCTCCTCCTCCTCCTCGGACGTTTTGCTGACTCTCTCCTTCCTCCCTCCTCCTCGTCTTCTTCGTCGCGCTCCGGCAGCAGTCGAACCCGCAGCCCTGCGCCTCCTCTAATCCCTGTCAGGCCCCAAACCACCCCCCCGCCCACGCTCGCTCCTGGATGTGATGTCAGACCCGCCCTCTCGCCCTCTCGCCCCCTCCTGCGGCACCGGGCCTCGCCAGAGCCTCCCCCGCCTCACCGCTAAGAATAAACGCCCGCCGCCGCGTCCAGCTGCCCGGCAGCTTCCGGGTAAATCGAGGCCACATCCTGCAGCCACCTCCCACCACCCCCCCACTCTGAAGTCTGCCAGTCAGTTTTCTTTATGTTTTATTATCTGGGACTCAAGGACACGCGGCGGCTGATGGACACAGACTTGCAGCTGCGGGGTCAGAACCTGAGACTGGTTCCGTGCGGTGGAAACCAACAGGGCGTTTTCTGGAAAAAAGCACGGTGGCAATCAGGAGCGGAGAAGAGTCCACGGGGACCGGTTCAACACCCGGCGTCTTTCCTGCTCATCTTCTAGAACGTGATGAAGTGGAGGCCGGTGTATTAGAGGAATATTTAACCAGCGCCAAATGATTTGGTTTGAAACGATTTGTCAGCGTAAAACAAACATCATGTCGGAGGAGGAGGAGGAGGAGGAGGAGAGGAGGGAGAGGGGAGGAGGAGGAGGAGGAGGAGGAGGAAGTGAGTCTCTGCAGGTTCTAGAATAAACTGACCTCAGGGTCGAATAATGTGGAAGGAGACGTTTGACGTTTTGTTTTGTGAGTCAGTGGAAGCAATCAATCAATAGATCAATCAATCAATCAATCAATCAATAGATCAATCAATCAATCAATCAATCAATCAACATTAGATCATGTAACAACTCCAAGTTATTAAATTGAACCTGAATATGAGCGGAAACGTCTCCTTTAACAGTTTAGTTCATTCAAATTATAACAAAGAAACATAATCAAGCATCAAAACTGACAAATACTGAAAGTATTGATTTATTGATTTAATTCACTTCTGTTTCCGTTCTTGTGTTTAGACTAAATATGACCTGAGACACAAACCTGGTTTTCAGATGTCTCCTTCAGTTCCTCTGACCTTTGACCCTGATCTAGTTTGGCTGTATTTCTTTTATTTCTCTTTTTTTTTGTGTTTTTAGAATTTAAATATTTGGGACTTTTACCACGAGATAAAATAAACCTGAACAAGCATCCTCCTTACAGAGGTTCCCCCCCGAACACTGTACGTCTCCACTGTCCCACGATGCGTTGGATGTAGTAGAGCAGGTTTCTGTTGTGTTAGACGTTCAGATGTTCAGATGTTCAGACGTTCAGATGTTCAGATGTTCAGACGTTCAGATGTTCAGACGTTCAGACGTTCAGATGTTCAGATGTTCAGATGTTCAGATGTTCAGACGTTCAGACGTTCAGATGCTCCTTGGATTCTCCTTTTGAAGCCGATCTTCATCCCAACAGGAGAAACTCTGCTCTTCAACCTCACGGAGGACTTCGTCAGCCGTCTGCAGCCTGAAGAGAATCAGACCGAGGACTTTGAGAACGAAATATAAACGTTATTTATGAAATATTTAGTAATAAAATGATCGACTGTAAGTAATCGAAGCTTTGTGTTGGTGCTCACTTTGTGTGTTTGTTGTTCTGCTCGGGCTGGATGCATCAGCGCTGATCAGGTAACGTGGGTTTCACGTTGATGAGCACGAGTCTCTGGAGTTTCTTTCTCAGTCTGGGCTCCGAGTGTAAAGTCAGCAGGAAGGTGTGATGATGATGCTTCTAACACACGACACAAAAATACAAATATACAAAAAGAAAAACAAATATCTCTGGTTGAAAAAGCCTCGTTGTGAAGGTATTAAAGGAAAAGAGTCTGGACCCAAGTGAACCTTGAACCCTCTTCACTCTCTGTGGCTGCTTCAGTTTCCCAGTGCTTTTCCTCCTGGACCATCAGGACGAACCAGTGGCTTGTTTACAGCTGACTGCTGGTGTTACTGGGCCCATGTCGCTTGTTCTCAGTGACGTTACCTGTCCATTGTTACATCGTGAGCCCAGTGGGAACATAACCAGAGTATATTTCATAAAACAAGCTTTTTTGAATATAATTTAAACCACCTCTTTTTCCCGGAGTAGCGAAAAGGCCCAACTCTCCCGTTTCCCTCGTCCCTGAAATGCAGCAGGATTCTTTCATTTCCCTGCAGAGCTGCCGACCAAGTGTAGAAACCCACCGAGCGCTTGTCACGTCGGAGCACAGCACTCGGCCTGACGGCTTTTGAAGTGAGTTGTTTGTTTTTGGTCTTTTCTGTTCTCTCGGCCTCTGGAGGGAAACGTCTCCTGCAGATTGAGTGACGGAGCGAAAGCAGAGCGGCCGCTGTTGAGTTTGGCCGCAGCGTTCACCGTGAGGACGTCGAGGACGAGATTGAGTTTCACGGCCGAGCTCGTCTTTCTTTCTCAGCATCTATGTCACGCAAAAAGATTTTCATTTGACTCTCCAGGTTTTATCTGCTTGTAATCCCTCATCGCTCCGTCGCTCTCTTCTCAATCGAACTCGACCTCCTCTTGTTCTCTTCTTGTTTTTCCGATCTCCGTTTCCTCTCTTTCTTATTCTCTCATCAGCTCCTTTAACTTTCACCTTTTGCTTCCTCTCTCCCCGTTCCCTCCTCTCTCCCACCGCTCCATCCCTCCGTCTATCAACTCTCTCCGTTGTTTTCTTTCCTATTTCAGTACGCCCACTCCATCTCTTCCTGGGAGAATACGTTTTTTTTAAAGATCTCTGGGAACTTTACCGTCTTTGTCCACCAGAGGAACGGACGTGGTCCAACTCGACACCTCTGGCCGTCGTTCCAGCTCTGAACCAAATCCAAGGGCCACAAATGGTTTGAGATATTTTGAATATTTGTGTGAAAAAGAAAATAAACACGTCTGATTGGTCGAACCCGAGCTTAGTGTTGCGCAACCGCCGTTTGGACGCTGACAAAGAGAAAAGGTCTCACAGACCCGACTGGATCTCAGACGACCCGTTCAGACAGAGTTGAAACGTCTCTCAGAAGATTCAGCCGCGTTGGGTTCGATCACGCTCAAGGAGGTGTTGTCATTCCCGCTGATTATAGTTGTCACATTCGCTTCACTCGTCCCGGTCGGTTCGGCTCAGCCCGTGAAAGCTGCTGTGTGATGTTCTCTCTGAGCGTCTGGATGAGCCGAGTCAAGTCCGACAAAATTGGCCGTGGATACTGTAAACATCACCTCTGAGTCCGAGGCCACGAGTCTCAGCTGGAAGCGATGGAGTGCTCCCTCCAGTTTGACTGGGGGGGGGGGGGGGGAAGTGTCGCTGGGGGAAGTGAAGATGTGGTGTGACGTGGACGTTGCGGTGCCAACAGGACGGCAGGCGTTGTACCAGACCGGTGAAGACGCCGCTGAGCCGCACTGCAAAGCTTTGGATTTACCAGTCGATCTAGATTCTGACCCTCACCCATGGTCACCAGCTGTGTGGGGGGGGGGGGGGGGGGGGGAATGTTCTCCGTCGGGTCCGAGGCCTTCGAGACGGGGTGAGGAGTTCAGACCTCCACCGGGAGCTGGGACTAGATCCGCTGCTCCTTCAGTCGAGAGGGAACCGGTGGGAGGAGACCAGGACTCACTGGAGGGACTACACATCCCATCAGGCCTGGGGACGCCTAGGAACTTCTGGAAAGTGTGGGGGGGGGGGGCATCCGAGCCACAACAGAGAAACACACCCATGGTCATTTCTCCTCCATCCTCCACATTCTTCATTAATCTTCTCTCTCCTCCAGAACTTCACGTCTTCCTCTTTTCAATCTTTCCTTTGTGTTTTTTTTACAAACGCGTCTCAAAAACCTTTTCACTCTTTGTTCTGTTCCCTCCTCGGTAACGTCTTCCCTCCTTCGCGCCTCGCTCCGGTGAAGCAGCTCTGGAGTGAGGAGCTGCTTCACACCCAGCAGTTAAAACCATCGCACAACAATACAAAACAATGCTTGTGTAATAAAAGCAGCGTTTGGATTCAGACGCCGAGGAGCAGCCGGCTCAGTGTGGGTTTTAGTTTAGAGCTTATTTCTGTCTCTGGGGGTTTTAAGGCGTAAACAAGCTGGATTAGATAATTGCCGCATCCTTTTACTCGCGCTGCAGATTTGTATCGTCAGCAGCGCTTCACCTCTAAAGTGGCTCACATTTCTTTTTTCTGCGAACAATACTGATCTCACGTTCTGATCCCAGAGGAAAATTACAAGACATTATATTTAGTTTCCCTGGCAACGCAGCTACATGATGATTTGTGGCCTAAGTGGTGTCACAACGGAGAAAATGTAGATCACAGGATTTTTCTTTTTCTGCTGGTAACATTCATATTCATCTGTTTCCTAAGGTTCAAGCTTTGGTCTCATTCTCCTGGTTAGATTTTCAGAAAATATTAAATGATTTAAAAGTTTGTTTCAAGTAAATAAACTCTGTTACGTTGAATTAAACCTGGAAATATGAGATTCCCTCACTGAGGAGACAGTGAACCTCTCCGGTGATCCGGCCTCAGCACACGTGAGAGTCTTCAGGAGAATGAAAGCTCCCGAGTCGCTTCAGGTGAGAAGGTGAACGTGGTTTAATGAAGATAAACAACTTCCTCCAGAGTTTAATCCACTTTAAAGCAGGTGAGTTTGATTTTTACACCTGAAAACGTCTCTTTCACAAAAAGGTTTCCTGAAGTTTGTCAGTTTGCTGAGTGACACAGTTTCCTGAAAACCAGACTCTCCTCAGGTAACGTGTTTAAATTCGGTCCAGATTCACTCGTAGCTCGACTCCTCGGTGAGAGCTTGTAAAACCAGGAGAGTGTGATGGACCCCAGACCTCCCACACTTCCCCCGGCAGCGCTGCCCTGCTTCTGAGAGCGACGTGGAAAACTCCTCTTTACCTCCTGAGGTACAAAACCCACCCAACGCCCACAGTTACCCGTTTGCACTCGTGTTTCCAGGGAGTTCTCGTGTCGTGAAAAGCAGGAAAAAAAAGCTCATTAAAAAAGCTCCATAAACGTCCAAGATATCTGCGGTTCATGTTTTTACAGCGGATGTAAAACTCAAACAATTACATGGCACAATTAGAGTTTTTTTACTGTGTAGCTCCGCCCCCTCCTGTGCTGCCGGATATTAGAGTGTCAGCGAGGAGTTTCTCTTGCAGCTCAGAGGAGTCGTGTTTCTACGACAAAACCAAACACGAGTTTTTACCTTTTGAAAGTTGCAGTAAAACTCGTTTAGCGTTTTCAAGGAGACGTATTTTTCATAAACGCAGATCAGATTTAAGTTCAGTTTTTGCTGCGCTGGCTCAGGTTGTTTCAGACTCTTGAAGGGAGGAGAACTCCACTTAAGCTGCTTCCAGACATCAGACCTGCACTGAACTCCGGATATTGTCCTAGAATTAATAAGTGACAACGCAAATGTCCGAGTGAGTTGCTCCGGACATTCTCCAGACATCACAAAAGACACAAATGAAAAAGAGGAGCCGTGAGTTGTTGTGTTTGTCGTCAACACAAACCTCCGGAGTTTCTGCATCGTCTGAAAATCATTTTCCCTCGAACGGGAACTTTTTAGTTGCAGAGGAAGTAAATTTAAACTCTTCGGTTCAAACGAGTTCCTGGAAATGTTGGGTCGGTGGAAACGGGTTATTAGTGTTGTTGCGGCCTGACGTAGACAGCTGAGTCTAACCTCTCCTCCCCCTCCCCTCTTCCTCCCCTCCCAGCCTCTCAGGGCCAGACCTGCCGGCTGCAGGGGGCTTTAACCTCGGGGCCACGGGGGCCACGGGGCCCCGCCTGCCAGACTGGGGACAGGAGGAGGTACAGATGCCCTGAGAACGTCTGAGAACGCTATTCAGTCCAGGTCCGTCCCTCAGCAGCTCCGTCCAGGATGTGTGTGTGTGTGTGTGTGTGTGTGTGTGTGTGTGTGTGTGTGTGTGTGTGTGTGTGTGTGTGGTGTGCGTGTGTGTTGTGTGTGTGTGTGTTCATTACTCATTCTTAAATTATCCTTCTTAAAAGTATTTCAAAGGGAATCACTTATCGGCCGGACCCAGATAACTCCCACGAGGCGTTTAGGCCTCAGTTGTTTCTGCAGCTCGTTCTAATTTCCTCCTTCTGGTTGATCCTCGAAGTGATAATGTGAAAATTGCAAAAAATCACTGGAATCCTGGTTTTTAAATTTGTAGTATTTGTGTTTTTCTCCCGGTTCTCACAGAACGTCGCTCGGCTGAAAGTGTGAAGTCTAATCCTGCCGCTCCAGCTGAAATCCTCCTCCTCCATTATCTCCACACTCTATCATTTTTCATGTCAACACAAAAATGTGGGATTTAATTGTTTGGTTTCCAGCTCTCGGCTGCGCTGCACTTTTTAAAAAACACACACAAGCTTTATTTTGTTATCACGGTGGAAGAACACGTGTTGTGTTGCCTCCCTGTCTTCATCACGTATGTTGTATCCACGTGTTCACTGCGATGTGTGTAAAGAAAGGTTCAGATGATATTTCAGACCCAACATCTTTAACGTTTAAAAATAATACTTATAATAATACAAGCTGCTCTCAGACCTGCTCTGGAGCTTCTGTGTGTGAGAGATGTCCGAGTCAGTTGCTCTGGACATTTACTTTTCTTTCTGGTTCTCTACTGACGGGTCTTAAATGATGTTTTTCACTTATTTCATTGGATAATAATCATTTAGCATCAACTTCAGATGTGTTAGAGGAACAGGAGTTTTTCATGTAACTTTCATGTAACTTTCATGTCATGTTAAAAGAAAACGAGGAACAGAAGTCGACACACTTCAAAATGAACAAGATAAAGAACAGAGAGTGTGTGTGTGCGTGTGCGTGTCTGTGTGCGTGCGTGTGTGTGTGTGTGTGTCACCCCCACTCACCTCTCCTCTCTCTGTTGCCATCTAGTGGTTAATATTTCTGAAAGTCAGCCTCCCACACACTGAGACTCTTCTCACCTCGAACACACACTTTACACTTTTCTTTAAAACACTTTTGAACACACACTCTCGGCTGTTTCCCTCCAACACACACACACACTTTTATTTTTGAAAGACACACTCATCTTTGAACATCTCTCTATCTCTCTTTGATGCTCTCTCTCTTTGAAACACACACACACACACACACACACACACACACACTTCAGCTTTTTGGCTTCAGCACTCATTTCAAACACACTCTTGTTGTTTCTCTCTGCAGCAGTGAACACACACTCCACAACTCTCTGATACCTCTCTGTTTTAACGGTTTCTCACACACACACACTCACACACACACACACACACACACACACACACACACACACACACACACACACCCTGGCTGTCCCTGTGTGTGTGTGTTCCCAGCGTGCAGCAGCAGAGAGCGAGCGGCGGCTGACGCTCAGTTAAAAGCTGCTGGGTGGGTCCTAATTATTTCTTTGAAGACTCGCTTTTCCTCCCTGTCTGAGCTTCTGACGAGCTTCCCTTTAAAGAGGCCAGACACACACACACACACACACACACACACACACACACACACACACACACACACACACACACACACACACACACACACACACACAGTATCACACAGCCCTCCTCATCTGTCACACGAGACTTTAATGTTGACTCCAGATTTATGGCAACAAAATGCAAAAATGTACGAGCGTGGTCACAGTGAGGAGCCGGATGTTGTGTGGGAGAAGAAAGAGAAGTTACAGAGCTGCACACAGACGCACAACAAACCCACAACTGCACCGTGAATACCTCTGTGTCGATACGATGCAAACAGACGCACAACAAACCCACAACTGCACCGTGAATACCTCTGTGTCGATACGATCACACGTGAGCGATGCTTGTTTATCTCAGTTTGGGAACCGTTGACCTTTGGCCCTCTCCAGAGCCGCTAATGGGTCCTGGCCCTCTGACCACACGGGAGAAGAAGGAGCAGAACTCAACTTCACTTCTTCTTTCCCACGACATTTTGACACGAGAACAGAGGAAAAAATACAGAAACTACATAAAAGTGTTTGAGAACATTACACCTGTGGACGGCTGTGGGCGTTGATCTGCGGCTCCCACAGCCTCCGCTCCGCCGGGCTCGCACTTTATGACCCGGCTGCTTCCATTCAACCTCAAGAGCCGTCGCTGATGTTGGCTGATAAGACCCGGCTCCCAGGAGACGCTGCAGCTCAACACCACGGCGTCGGAGGGGACTGTGTGTGTGTGTGTGTGTGTGTGTGTGTGTGTGTGTGTGTGTGTGTGTGTGTGTGTGTGTGTGTGTGTGTGTGTGTGTGTGTGTGTGTGTGTGTGTGTGTGTGTGTGTGTGTGTGTGTGTGTGTGTGTGTGTGTGTGTGTGTGTGTGTGTGTGTGTGTGTGTGTGTCTAATATAAAACATCCCTCTGTGCTGTAGCAGTGTGATTTCTCCTTCTCTAGAATTAAACAGCCCCAGACCACAGGTTGTATTTATGTACAAATGTATATTTACACAGTTTAAATTTGGTATAAACTGTATAAATATGTTGGTTGAAAAGTATTTATGATTTAAAAATAAAATGTGAGAATGAACCAGTTAGATTCCCTTTAAACAAAGTGAGAAACATTAACTGTTTTAAATCTGCTCTTCAAGAGGAAGTTTCAAGACTGAATCTGGAAAGAAACGTTTTAATCTCTTTACATTTTTAGAAGAAATTTGATTTCTGTTTCTGCTTCTGACTAAAACACTTGACCTTGAGTCATCTTCCTCATCTTCCTCATCTTCCTCATCTTCCTCATCTTCCTCCTCCTTCATCTTCTTCTTCTTCTATAACTAAAATTAAAATCTAATTTACAACAAAGAGACGAGGAGCACGTGCAGCTCCCCCCCCCCCCCCCGGCTTGTTGGTAATGAAACTGGATCCCAACGCAGGAGGTTTGGTCTCACACACACACACACACACAGACACACACACACACACACACGGTGCACTGACTGCTCCAGCAGCAGACAGATGGAGGGAGATTGTGATTATTGAAAACTTGTCTCAGGGAGACCGAGAGATGTCCGCGGCACAGAGGAGGTTTCCTGGGGAGAAGTCTGGAGGCAGGAGGAGGTCCCGGGTCTCACAGAGGAGGAGGCAGGACTTGTTGGCTCTGTGGTGCGCTCCGACACCAGAGGAGGAGGAGGAGAGAGGGGGTGGGGGGAGAGAGAGGGAGAGAGGGAGGGAGGGAGAGAGAGAGAGAGGGAGTCCACTCCTCCGTCCCTGACAGTCGACATCCAGCATCCATGAGCCAAACGCACTCCCGGACCCGGAGCGCAGATCCAGACGCAGCGGATCCTCTCTCTGATTCTCCGGCAGGGACACGGAGCAGATTCCTCTCACAACCCGGCGCGTGCGTGTGTTCATGTGTGTGTCCGCGCTCAGATCAGCTCGGACACTTTGGCTGGAGCCGCTGAACTGGAGAGAGATCCGCTTCCAGACCCCGTCCGCGCTGCTCCCCCCGGGACTCTCCCTCCGGCAGGACGCACGACTCCTTCTCCCCAGCATGCGGAGCTCCGCCGCCTCCTGCCCGCGGGCGCGTCTCTCTCACGTCGCTGGGAGCCTCCGGTGCGTCGTCACTTTGCGTGTCACCCTCCTGCTGGAATAAAGAGCTGCTGCTGGGGAGACGCTGCTCGTGGATCCGCTTCTCTTCATCTTCCTCTGGATTGATTTTTATTGATTTGATTTATTGCTCAGAAACTCTGGTACTTTATTTTGTTTTTCCCTGGAGCGAACCCGAGGATGTTGCTCCGCTGCTGGATCCCCCCCTGCTCCTCCACCTGTAGGTTCCTCCTCTGCCTCCTGCTGCTGCTGCAGACGCCCCGGTCCTCCTCTCCGCTCATTACAGGTAAGATTAACGGGGTCGTGTGGCTGCGTCATGGCGCACGGCGACAGCCACCGTGCGTAAAACCGACCCACAGCCCCGGTGGCTGAGTCTCCGCTGCTCGGTCTGTTCCTGAGATTCACCCTCATTCTGCTTCACCAGCAACAAGAAGCACAACTCGACAACTTCCCTTCTACATTTTGCATCACCACATTTTCTTTATTTGATTTTTTAAATCTCATTACAGACACTGCACGGTCTGCGTCACGTGCGTAAATAGATTTTATTTGGATTCACTTCGCTCATCTTCACTCTTGAGAGGCTGCCGTGATGTTGTAGTGCTCGATAATTAAATGGTCCGGCCTGGTTGTTGAGTTTAACCCGGGTTATCCTCTGTGTGCCACCCTGCAGCGCAGTGAGACAACCCGGCATCACCCTGCGCATGGCACGCTACTTATTTACAGGAACCGTTTCCTGACGAATTATAGATGTTGTGGATCTTTAGGATGAAAGTCTGCCTCAAATTAGAACCGAGTTTTACTCAAATTGTTGTTTTTGTCTCTAAACGTTATAATTACTGGACTTTTTCAAGTTAAACCTCAGCTGTAAAGTGTGGATCACTTTCCTCCAGCAGCTCGAATTCAGCTCCGCGGCCTCTCCGCGGCCTCTCCGCGGCCTGCTGCTCCTCTGACAGCGCGGTGCATCGAGGCCCTGGAGCAGGAGGAGAGTAGAGGAACAGTTGGGAATGAAAGGTGGAGGAGCTGCTGCTAGTGGAGGAGCTGCTGGTGGAGGAGCTGCTGGTGGAGCTGCTGGTAGAGCTGCTGCTGGTGGAGCTGCTGGTAGAGCTGCTGGTGGTGGAGGTTCTGGTGGTGAGCTGCTGCTAGTTGAGCTGCTGCTGGTGGAGCTGCTGCTGGTGGAGCTGCTGGTGGAGGTGCTGGAGCTGCTGGTGGAGGTGCCGGTGGAGGTGCTGGTGCACACAGGCCTCAGCCGCCTCACACGTCTTATCTCTGTTCAAACAGCAGCACGAGGGACGTGACCCGTGAGGAAAGAGTGTTTTATTCAAAGCATCTGACGGAGTTTCTTTATTTGCTGCTGCCGGGGACATTTGGAGCGTTTCCACAACAACACTAGTTTAATTTCTTGTAAATTTAAGTAACAAATAGAGAAAATATTTGCTGCTGCAGATTCAAACCAGATGTTAAACATAGAGCTGCCCTTGAAAAGAACCATCACACATGACTTTATCCACATCTGCTCCGTCCGGGAGAAGAATCCCCTCCGATCGAAGGCTTCCCCTCGCTCGGCTGTTATCTCTCTGTTCCTGAGGTAAACAGAGCGATGGGAATCAGATGGGCCCGGGCCCATGTACCAGATGGGTCTGAGCCCGCAGCCAGACGTGCATGTGTTTGACATGAGAACCAACTGTCTGCCGTGCATCAGGTGATGAGGCCGCACCGCTCTGATCCCAGCAGATCAGATTCCTCCACCTGGCATCAAACCCCGGTGTCATCTGTCCATTGTGCACTGAGCCGCAGAGCGGAGGGTCTTACAGTGTGTCGGTGCAGCAGGTGGAGCACAGAGGTCATCGTGTCTCTGGCTGCGTCATAACCTCCGCTGCTCTCCAGGAAACTCCTCACACGTCACCTCCACGTCCTCCTGACTGAGTTTGGGTTCAGTGGCTCGTCACTGACCCGACAGGAGGGAGAGAGACCTGGTTCCTCTGCAGGAGAACATGAAGTCCTGTTCAGATTTCTTCAGTCCTCAGCTGCTACATAAATATGTAATAATAATGATCCAGTTACTTGTGTAATATTTACAACGAACCCTCTTCTGCAGTTCATTAGGAAAGTAACTGTAATACGTCGCTGCAGCATTGTGCTTGTAACAGAGTACTTATATTTTACAGTTTCTCTGCTTCTACTGAAGTAATAAATAATTCTTGTGACTGTGGAAACAGAAACTGTCCCGAACAGCTCGACACGTGTGAGATGCACACGAATGGAAAACCCGTCGCTGCTGAGAGGATTAATGATGTTAAAGAACTGATTCAATAGACTGAAATAAAATCGGGTTTGTTTTGGAACAAATCTTAAAAAAGAAACCGACGATGTCAGAGCTCGGATCTTATTTTCTCCTCTTTGATTTGGTTTAGTTCTGTGTTTCCTGCGCAGAGAGGAAGTGACATAGAAACAGTTCAGGGACTGAAGGAGACTGAAGCTGCAGGAGAGGACGATGATTCCACCTGTTGCTTTGAGATGCTAAATTAAGCTCAACACACTGAGTCTGACTTCTCCTCGCACTTTGGCTTGTGTGTTAGTTTTTGAAAAGTATTTCTTTTTTATATGTGGAGAGGAGTGCATGTATTAACCAATACATGCACCAATCGTCTCCTGAGTCATCGACGCTCCTGGAAACCAGGGAGTCAGCAGGTGGAGAGTCACAGGTCACAGATAACAGGACGACCAAGTATTGATCAGAAGTCTGACACAGACCTGAAGTGAACTCCTGATAGTCTCCTGGATGATCCCGAGAGGCTCGATGTGATTCACAGGGAGCGAGAGGGCAAACACCTCCGGAGGAAACGTTTTCAGTTTAAAGAACCTCGACGGAGAAACCTCAGCGTTGATTTCAGATTAAACTGAAGCAGAAAATGAACGAATCAAAGATTTCAAACCGTTTCTGGTGTAAAAAACGAGAGCAGCAGGAGGAAGCAGCCGTTTCTGGATCCACACACAGTCCAGTGTGTCAGGAAATTCCATCATGTCAGAAGAAGTAAATGGAGTTTTGTGCTCGGACAGTGCGAGCGATTCTCTTCCTGGGGGAGATAAGATCAGCCGGAGGAGACGTTGCCTCAAGCAGGAAGTAGTTTGACACCCAGACGTTTGGCGTTGGAGATTTACCTTCACCTCCGACGACCTCCCGCTCGCGACACTGAGTTCCTACTGGGAAGGAAGTTTTCAGTTTGGAAAGTCAAACAAACGTGACACACGGACCAAGCGGCCGAGCGTCGCTGCCGAGCTGGTTCCTCTCAGCGAGACGCTCACATCTGTCGGCTTCTGCCCGTAAACCCCGAGTTGGGTTGTTTCCTGTGGTCGGTTCAGATTTCACTGACGCTCGTAACAAAGAGAACGACTCGCGGTTTTAAGAGCTCAGTGTAAACGCCGATGCTTTTACCTGGAAAAACAAACTGGGCCGAACGGAGGAGAAACTGCAGAGTTCAGAAAGTAACCTTCGACACAACAGATCAATAATAACCTTGATTTATTTATGGGTATTAATAATTTATCCTCCAATCAGACCACTCGTGTTGTATTTAGTCTTCATTGACGAGTTTATTGTGAAACATCATGTCGTTATAACAACCTGCAAAAATGATAGTTCATGTGTGTGTGTGTGTGTGTGTGTGTGTGTGTGTGTGTGTGTGTGTGTGTGTGTGTGTGTGTGTGTGTGTGTGTGTGTGTGTGTGTGTGTGTGTGTGTGTGTGTGTGTGTAAATACAACTCATTTAAAGAAACACATTTTAAGAAATTATAATCAATCACATTTATTGAAAAGCAAATGTTTCTAAAGAGCAAAACACATCTGATTATTTTTCTGTTTATAGAAATCAGACAGTTGCACGTGCACCAGGTTCTGCTGCTCCTGGATCAGAACCCTGGAGCAATGAGCTGAGACAGTTGCACGTGCACCAGGTTCCTGCTGCTCCTGGATCAGAACCCTGAACCTGTGCTTGGAGCAATGAGCTGAGCGACGCTGTTTAACCTGCTGTGACCCGTGGTCCTGACTGTGTCTCCCCTTCCTCCTGTCGTCTCCAGGTACCGAGGCCAGCTGTGACAACGAGGGGGAGGTCCTCCACATCCCCAACATCACGGACAACCCCTGCATCACCTGCGTGTGCCTGGTAAACCCCACAGCTTCCCTCCGCTGCCCCCCCCCCCCCCCCCCCCCCCCCCCCCCCCCTGCAGTAACTGCTGCTTCAGGTTTTCCACTGATAGTGTAAAACGCACTGATTGTGATGTTTGCGAAGCTGATGATTTGGTCCTCGTGCAGCGTTTCTTATCGGCGGGTGGAGAAAGATTTGTTGCACTCGGACTTTGAAGTGATTTTTTTGGGGGAAACAATATACGTGGATTGTTGGAGAATCTTGAATTTAATCACTTTGGGCTGAAAACACGTAAAACAACCAACTTCTGGACCAAAGGGTAAAATCTGATTATAACAGTTTCAGTTTTCTGAGCGTTAACAACAAACTGAGAGGATTGTTCGGCTCTCACAGACGTCATCACACTGTCGTGACTCCGGGGCCGGTTGTTAAAACCAGCCGACTAAACGTTAGAGGACGACTCTTTCCTGGAACATGTGCTCTTTGACCCCTGACCCCCCCCCCCCCCCCGCTGCTGCAGACTCTTTGTTTTAAGGGAAGTAAACGAACCAACCAGGTTTTTCTGTGTCACCGATTCGACATCGACTGAACGAGGGTTTGGATTTTAAGAGGTGTCACGTGACCAGCGTTTATCCTCCAGGACGAGCGTGAACTTTGGTGTGTGTGTGTGTGTGTGTGTGTGTGTGTGTGTGTCCATGTTGTGCGTTTGTCTACATCCTCCACTTACATAAATACACCACTAGTTCCTGATTGGCTTGCAGCTTGCAAGAGGAAGCAACAAACATATTTCGTGTCTGTGGTTAATAGTTAAGTTCCTCTTGTCAATCACTGCTGTTTGAGATTGCGCGTAACCATAGCAACACTGCTTATTCTGTTTGTTTACGCTAAATGCTGCTCATGAAACTCTGCGCGGGTTAGGGTTTGATCGGGGGTTTGATCGGGGGTTTGATTTCTCAGGGAATCGTCCGTGGATCTCGATGAGGAGGGATGAGCTCGGCTGAGAGACGCACTCGTTCATATTCATAAGAACAGAGAAGGTTTTTCACAGAAGTTTAAAAACAACCTGTTGTTATTGTTGAGGAGAAACAGAAACACACAAACTGCTGGAGGGGATGGAACCAGAACCTTCAGGAGGTCTGGATCTGTGAGCTGGTGCAGATTGATTCAGGACTGTTGGTGGAAGTATTCGCTCTAATAGGTGATATCATCTCATAACGTGTCACCGTGTCACCGTGTCACCGGGTCACCTTGTACCGAACGTGTACAGCGTGTGTATCTTCTCTGTGCGGACGCTCCGATTGGCTCTCGGAAAGCCTGGGCTGGCCCCTGATTGGCTGCTCAGTCGTCCTCTGTGTTATCAGGCAGACATCAGCCAAAGCTCTGCTGAATGCTATCAGTCATCAGCAGGCAATGGGCGGGCTTTCATCTCTGCTTTAACTCCTACACACACACAGACACACACACAGACACACACACACACACACACACACACACACACTCACACACACACACACACACACCTCACACACACACACACACACACACACACACTCTCTTTCATACTTACATACATTAAGGACCTAATCTTTATTGAATTTGTGTCTTTATCTGCTAAAAACTTTTTTCTGAATCTGCACTTTCGACAGATTTCCTTTAATTTATTTGTTATTTATTAATTTAAAATAAAAGTTTAAAAAAAAAAGTTTTCTTCTGGAGAAACATCTTAAAGTTTGACCGTAGATATTATTATTATGAATATTAAATATGATGATCGTTTTCACTTCACGTGTCAGTTCAGGACTATTCTGGTCTGTTGTCGTCGTCACAGATCCTGTTTACTCTGACCTCAGAACAGTTTCCTCTCCACACAGGAAGCAAAACAACGTCTCGATGCTCGATAACAAAACACTCAGGTTCCATCTTTTATCATAAACTCACGTTCAGTTATTGATAACCTGGAAAACAAGGAGCCTCACATGTATGTTCCCAAACACGTCCCCTCCAGAGTCCTGTGTCGCTGTGTGAGGGGGGGGTGGGGGGTGGGGAGCCATCAGGGCACCAGTGTCACTCATACATGGAGGGGGGGGGGGGGGGGGTCCTGAGTACCTGCTAATGGCTCTGTGGGTAGAGACACACACACACAGACACACACACAGAAGAGCCATTGTGTGTGTCCGGGCCCGGCCGAGCGCTGTAATGGGCCTGGAGTGGAAGTGGCTGACAGACTGACTGACAGGCGGGTCGCCATGACGATCCATTATCTGGGAGGGAGGCGGCCCGTCTCCGTCACGCTCCTCATCGTCCTCGTCTATCTGTCTGTCCATCTCCGTGTCTTCCTCCTCTCTCTCATCGGCCTCTTCCTCCCGTCGCTCGGCCGCATTGTTTCATCCTCCTCATCCTCCTCATCCTCCTCATCCTCCTCATCCTCCTCATCCTCCTCATCCTCCTCATCCTCCTCATCCTCCTCATCCTCGCTCTGGTCAGGTTGATGATATCAAACAACAAACCCCGAGTGTGTGTTTGTGTGTTTGTGTTGGTGCGACAGCGACAACTCTCCTGAGTCCTGGGGTTTTAAATCACAGTGTCATAGTGTGTGAGGCCAAAACACACAAACGTCCGCACACAGATCTGGTTTCAAAGCTTTCATCTGTTGGTGGAAGACGACGACGACGACTTTGATTTGAGAGGGGGCTCCTGGGAAGTAATAATTTGTGTTGTCACGGCGTCTGAAGATTAGGCACAAAGAGACAAATAACAAGTGGGTCAAACTTCTTGTTTCAACGATTTGATGAACTATTCTCAAACAGAAATGAGGAATGTGTTTATTTTCATAAAGAGCGAGGAAGTAAGATTCTGGGAAGTCTGTCTTCAAGTTGTCGATTCCACAGCTCACGATTTGTGTCCAGAATATAATAATTAATATAATATCGGTGCAGTGATTAGTGATGAAGCCGTTCTGTTCTCTGCCGTCTCCTCCTCCGACTCACGTCCTCATTCCTTCACGTAGGACACGGAACCCGTCAGAGGTCAGAGGTCACCGGAGTTTAGCTGTAAATGATATGTCAGCTGTGATCCCGTGACTGATCTCAGAGAAGCGTGAAGGTCGTTTCCTGTCGGTGTCTCAACTCAAACAGAAGCTGATCAATACAAGAGGTTTATCTAACCTTTTCTAATCTGTGTCCCCCCCCCCCCCACACACACACACACACACATGAATATCCAACTGAGGCTGGAATCTTTCACAATGACTCATCAAACGAAGAATAGAATGAAGTCATTTAAATGTTGTTGTGGCTGCAGAGACTTAATGAGAAAATGAAAAGCCAATAAACCTTCATTTATGACAGCGTGTGGCGGTAACTGGACAGAACCGGGTTCTAAATGAAACAGAGAGGAAACTTAATTTTTATCAGATTTATCAGCGGCAACGATCGTGTAAAAATCACGGTGAATTGAATATTCTCTGGTTTTAATCTTATTTAAATGAAACAGCACGAAGACGTAATTTTCCACTTTATTTTCAGACATTTTATTAAAGTTCCAATTACTTCAACTCGCTTTATTTACAACATTGTCTCCAGAACTTTTACTGTTTAGACGTCTGAGTTCTTTCTCTCGGTTTCTGATCCGAGACTTTGTGGTAAAACCACCGACTGTAAAACAAGACGGACGAGAGTGAAGCCAAAGTGTCTCGACCAGCCCCTGGTGGCTGGCTGCGGTATAGGTCATAGATCCTACCTCCTCCATGTTAGTGGACAAACAAGCGGCTTGAGTCCAGATCACAAGTTGACTTCAGGAAAGACGACTCGTAGGAACCAGTTCCCATCGGCATCGTTTCTCTGCCTGTCTCGTTCCTAAGCTGCTGTGGCTCCTGCTCTCCAGCGGGGGGTCGCGACCTGTTTGTTTTCGAGGAAGGGTGAAAGGTGAAAGGTCACGGTGGCAAAGGGGGTTAAGGTTAGTGGGAGCGGGGGGGGCTGGAGTCCAAGGGCTTAAGTGGGCCTTTAAGTTTTAGAGCTCCTCTCCTGCGCTGACAGACTCTGACTGATCTCTCCATCCGTCACCAAGAGGACGGAGAGCATGAAAAGATGGGGGGGGGGGGGGAGACAGAGGCTTTGAGTGTTAATGAAACATCTTAAAAACGAGAGAGAGAGAGAGAGAGAGTGATGACAAACAAAACGTGAGAGAGAATCGGACAGAGCGGAGTGATGAGATTCAGAATCAGAAAAGAAAACAGACGGAGGAAGAGAAACGATGGATGAGGGAGGAGGTGAAGAGAGAGAGAGGAAGAGAAGAAGAAGCCGTGAACATTGCCGCCTCCTAGTGGCAGAGCAGCCTCACTGTTATAAAACATTGTGTGAAATCAAATAGATTTGTTCGGTTTAATTCTCAGTCCAACTTTTTATTGATCAGTTTGGTTTAATAATTCATCACAAGGTCCCGTCTCTGTGCAGATCCTCAGTTAACATCAGTTACACAACCGGAGTCACTAACAGATGGTAAAACACCAAGTTCATATAAATATAAACTTCTTTAAAATCTAATTATGCAAAAGGAGCTTTTTCCTCCTAATGTCTCCAAACAACCTGAAGGAGGAGATGTCGGTTTTAGTTTTATCCCTTAAATTAAATTTGTTTTTCAAGATTTAAAATCTTTTCACTTCTTTTCTGCTTCATGGAAACTGATCTGCAGGTTTATGGACCCAGAAATGATTAAATCCTACTGAACCTCGTTATCTGCACTTAACTGATTAATATGAATATTTATATTGTTAAGGATTTAACGTGTTTTCTGAAACAGTCTCAGAATCGTTTCTTTACTCTGAATCTCGCGTCGTGACGATCAGAGTTTCCGGCGCTCGATCTTCGGGGTCGATCTGAAAAGACGACACAACTTTGTATTTTCAACAACAAATCAACTTTAAACTCTGAAGACGGTTTTATCTCCAAATCATCAGGAGGGAAACTGCTATCGAGAGAATTTAGCAAATTAGTTAAATAAATAAATCACGACTCCGTGGTTTCAACATGCAGCAGCGTGTAAACACTCCAAACACATTATCACACACGCACACTTTCTCTTTCTCCGACGCACACGTTCAAGCATAGCACTGTGTGTGTGTGTGTGTGTGTGTGTGTGTGTGTGTGTGTGTGTGTGTGTGTGTGTGTGTGTGTGTGTGTGTGTTGAAGGGGAGGTGGGGGTGGGCGTCACCCCCGGCGACAGACAGCCGTCCAGTCGGCCGGCCTTGGTGCCGCGGTGGTATGTTGAGTGTTTATAAGGCGTGGTGACCCATTGTGACCTTTGACCCCCGTCACAAGCAGGGGGGGGGGGGGGGGGGGGGGGTCCCATGTACTAACACCACTTTGTGCTAATGGAGAACAGAGAGGGAGACGGGAGGACATGACCTTGGAGACCGGACCACATAGTCTTCAGCTCTTTAACGGCTCATTCCAACATTTTTTAGTTTTTTAACGTGTTTCAGCCAAATTCACACGAAGCACATCTCAAACTGTTTTTAAGTTTAATGTATTTTTAACTCCGCTCAGGACGTTAAGTTATTATCTGTGTTTATTCTTTTATTAGCAGGATTACATAAAGATCTGCTGAACCGATGTCCATGGTATTTGTGGAGGGGTGGGGGGGGGGGGGGCATAACCCGAGTAACAGCCCATTCAAATTTAAAAGATGGATCTGGATAATCTGGCAAATCAGATATTTGATCAAAGTTGTGTTCCCCATCTTCCCTTCTAGCTTGTACAGTGATGACAGAGCAGTTAGTTCCCGTTGGTTTGTCACATTAATCTTTTCTCTAGATTCATATCTGTTGGTTTCAAACTGAAACTCGGTTTAAAGGATGAGTTTTGTGAAATGACCATAATTCAGCTTCCGGAGACGCCCGCAGCTCAGCAGCCGTTCATGTGTGTGTCTGTCGTTGTGTGTCTGTCGTTGTGTAGCAGCGTCTTCCTGCTCCGTGCCGCTCCGACCACACGTCACCTCTGGGGTTCGGCTTTATTCATGAACCGGGCTGAGACGAGTGGAGCTGCGGTCACATGATCGTGTGGGTGGTTAAACCAGACAGATCCAGGATCTGATTGGACAGGTCACATAATCACACAGAGGTCTCAGATGTTAACTTCTCCCTTTTCTTTCCTCTCCTCCTTCCTCTCTTTTAACTTCCTCTGACCCTCTTTCCATCCCCGTCCCTCTCCTCCCTCCTCCCTCCTCCCTCCTCCCTCCTCCCTCCTCCCCCGTCATGACATCATCGGCCCTCGGTGTGGTTGGGCTTTCAGCCGGAGCACCGCTGCTATATTAAACTGCCCACATTTATTTCTGCCCCGCTTTGATCCGTCCTCGTTAGAGCCGCCTGCCACAGGGCCGCCGCGGGGCCACGGGGGCCGCGGGGGCCGCCAGCCTCCACTTGGTACACCCCCACAGTGTGTCAAATAAAACACACACACACACACACACACACACACAGCATGTGGATAAAATCAGCAGTAAAAGCTGGGTGTGAAAGTGGGGTGGATTAAACGAGCCCAGTTCGGGCCCAGTCCCGCGGCGAGCGGCGAGCGGCGGGCGACACGGCGCCCTGTGTTCCTGGAGGCGACAGGACGCCGGTTGACTGGGTGTGAAAATTCACAGCTCACCGGAGAACACGGAGTCACTTCTGGTGTGGAAACCATTAAAAGGGTCTGGTTTCACACAGGTGACCAATCAGATGGTGATGTCATGTGAAAATACTACGAGGATCTTTCACGTTTAAAGGACGTAGCGGTGTTATTTTAAATATGTTTTGATATTATTACTGTTTTAGAGCCTGAATATACAAACCAGCTGTGAACTTTATGCTACAACAAGTATTGTGTGTTGATTCTTTGTGGGAGTTTTTATTTGCAGGACAAATTTAATTGTTTCTACACTAATTAAGAAAGTTTCTCTGAGCAGCTTCTTGTTTCCGTGTCTGTATGAGTCCACGTGGATGAAGGTCACGTGTGTGCAGGACACAGTAAATAACCTGGGAACCAGTTTGTCTGTGACGAGTGAGGGAACAGAGATTTCTGCTGCTGCCGCCGAGCTCTGATATAATCTGTCTTTAAAATGACTTGAGGTTTAATCTCAGATTTTCCGACACACTGAGGCACAACTGTCTTTATTCATTAAGTCCCAGGTCATATTGTTTTAGCTCAGAAACAAAATCCCACTTTCCCTGTCATCGTTCGGTGCCCCTGAAATACTCTGAAGGCCGTGATGGTTGAAGCAGATCTTTTATTCTCTGAACTTTTCCCCCCCGGTGTTCTGCAGGACGGGAAGGCCGACTGCAAGCAGGAGAAATGTCCGCTGGTGTCTGAAGACTGTGCTCTGGTGGTGAAACAGACCGGAGCGTGCTGCGAGAGGTGCAAAGGTGAGACTCACACCGACAGCTGCATGGTCTTTAGTGCTTGTGATGAGGCTGAGACACCTGTCAATCAAGGAGCAGAGCGATGTGTCTGTTCGCTCCTCAGCTTTCTAAAGGTTAGAGTCACGTCCCCGTCGTCAAATCTTCTTACTGATCAGAGGACGTGAACTTTAACACGTTGTCAAGTATTTTTCATTGATAAATAATATAGACATATTTAACATTTTAATCAGGATCTGTATCTTCAGTCATTTTCTTTTCTGCAGCTCTCAGCAGATTCAAACCCTGATTAAAACAAAATGAAGAGACAATAAAACACACACACACACACACACACACACACACACACTCACACACACTCCTCCAGCACTCAGCCGGGGTGCGGCCCTTTTGTTTTTTGCGGTTCAGTGTTTTTTACGACACTTGGTTATTTCAGGTGGAACGAGCTCCAGTCGTACGTGTCGCCTCAGCAACGCCTCGGTAGTTCACTGCTGTGCGGTTCACTGGTCGAGTTCACGAGGACGAGTGGAGTCTCTCGTTCTTCAGTCACGTGCTTCGAGCGTCGTCCTCGGCTGTGACGCCGTATCACTGAGCGGCTGTGGATCAGGTTTCAGTCTCTGGAAAGTTCAACATTGATCTGAGACCACTTACTGTACATGGGACGAAACCAAGAGGCTTTTCATTCAGTGCTGAGCAGCTGTCACACACTGCAGAGATCTGTGTGTGTCTGTCTGTGTGTGTCTCTGTGTGTGTGTTTGTGTGTGTGTGTGTGTGTGTCTCTGTGTGTGTGTGTGTGTCTTGTAAAGACGTGATTCCTTACACGTTTCCATTGTCTCTTTCTTCCTCAGGTTGCACGTTCGACGGACGATCCTACAACAGCTCAGTGTCCTGGACCACGTCCGCCAAGCCCTGCGTCACCCGAAGATGTCAGGTGTGTGTGTGTGTGTGTGTGTGTGTGTGTGTGTGTGTGTGTGTGTGTGTGTGTGTGTGTGTGTGTGTGTGTGTGTGTGTGTGTGTGTGTGTGTGTGAGCAGCGTTGAAGTGAACAGACGCTGTTGTTTCAGCTCTGACGTCAAGTATCTGACCTCTGGAGGAGGGAGGGAGGCGATGTGTGGGGGGGGTGAAAGGAAAGGAACAAGGGAACAAAGGGGGGAAGGAGGGAGAACAGACGGGTGAAGAAGGAGGGAGTGTGACATGAAAAGGAAGGTAGGGAGGAGAAATGAAAGGAGGGACCAAGGAGGAAGGAAAAACAAGAGAAAGAAATAATGGACAGAAGAGAAGGAACAGACAAAGGAATGAAAGAAGGAAGGAAGGGAAGGAGGGAAGGGAAGGAGGGAAGACTGAGAGACATACTGTACTGTATTGATCCTGAGTGACATGTAGGATCAGTAGTTAGGGATCAGTGAACGAGGATCAGGAGGAAGGGAAGGACGCAGTGAGGAAAGAGCAGAAGCATGTTGGAATCCAAACAAACTGAAGCTGTGGTTTCTGGTTGTGACAGGAAGGTGTCGTCACTGAGGCGGAGGTGCAGTGTGTCGTCCACTGTAAAAACCCAAAGATCCACCCGAAGAAATGCTGCCCCACCTGCTCCAGTGAGTAGAACCCAGCGCACCCACAGCCCAACACCTACGAAGGGGGGGGGGGGGGGGTCTCTGGATTCTGGACGTGGTTCATGTTGTGTCACTTCTGCTCTCGCAGCTTGTATCTTCGAGGGTCGTCTGTACAAAGAGAAGGAGGAGTTCAGTCCAGAGGGGAAGCCCTGCATCAGGTGCACGTGCACTGTGAGTACACACACACACACACACACACACACACACACACACACACACACACACACACACAAAGGTAAAGGTCTTTCTGTCTGAATGGAGAAGATGAATGAAGCTTCATTTGGTTGCCATGGTAACATCATGGTCTTACTAGCAGCATCAGCACCAGACCCAGAAGAGTCGTCCTCTGTGCCCTACTCCGGACAAAAAGGGACAAGAATAAACGAAACGAAGAAGAAGCAAAAAGACGCGAGCAGCAGAAGATCGAGCGGAGCGAACCACAGCAAGAAAGAGACAGAAGAAGCAGAGCAGAAAAAGACAACGAAGAGCAGAGAACAGACAGAAGACGAGAGAGAGACAGCAGAAGAAACAGAAGAGAACGAGAAGACAGAAAAGCAACAAAGAAGAGGAGAGCAGAAGAACGAAACGCAATACACCGAGAGCGCGAAGATACGACGGAGACGCCAATACTCATCTCTCTCCCGCCTACTACTCCCTCTCTCCTCTTCCTATCTCGTCACATCGTCTCTCCTCTCTCTCTCTCTCTCTCTCTCTCTTCCTCTCTCCTCCTCCTCTCTCTCTCTCTTCCCTCTCCTCCTCTCTCTCCTCCCTCCCTCTCTCTCTCCTCTCCCTCTCTCCCTCCTCCTCCCTCACGACCACAATGTTAACTGAGCTGTGATTCGTTGTTTTCCAGGGAGGGCGGACTCTCTGCGTGAGGGAGGTGTGTCCTGTCCTATCATGCCCCGCCCACCTCAGCCACACCCTGCCCGGTCACTGCTGTCCCAGATGTCTCGGTACAAACCTTTAAAATCACATTTTAGTTGTTTCACTGAATCTGCAGATTTGACTCAATGTTTTCAGATGATTGTGAGAAGTTTAAAAAGTCCGAGTTTTTCTTTAATCTTTCTCTACATCTTGTTTCTTCCTCTCTCTTCCTCCTCTTCCTCCTCTTCTTCTTCCTCTTCCTCTTCCTCCTCCTCCTCCTCCTCCTCCTCCTCCTCCTCCTCCTCCTCTTCCTCTTCCTCTTCCTCCTCCTCTTCCTCTTCCTCCTCCAGGTCAGAGGAAGGTGTTCGATCTGTCTCTAGGAAGTTGTCTGTTCCACAGTGAGGTCTACGAGAACGAGTCTTCCTTCATTCACGACAACTGCACCACCTGCACCTGCAAGGTACCGGACAGGAAGCAGATACCAGCTTCACTCACGGAGGATCCAGACCATAATCTTTAACTAAATCCTCTCCCTCCTCCCAGGATTCAACAGTGGTGTGCAAGAGGCGGTGCTCGCGGTCGGGCGGTTGCCAGGGCGACCAGTGTTGTGAGGACTGTTTGTCCTACGTGAAGGTGGAGGAGGTGAAGTACTGCAGAGTCCGCAACAAGATCTACAGGGTGAGAGACGCAGGAGGGATGAGTGGAGGAGGGATGGTGGAGGGGGATGGGTGGAGGAGGGATGAGTGGAGGAGGGATGAGTGGAGGAGGGATGAGTGGAGGAGGGATGAGGGGTGGAGGAGGGATGGTGGAGGAGGGATGGTGGAGGAGGGATGAGTGGAGGAGGGATGGGTGGAGGAGGGATGGTGGAGGAGGGATGAGTGGAGGAGGGATGGGTGGAGGAGGGATGGGTGGAGGAGGGATGAGTGGAGGAGGGATGGTGGGGAGGGAGGTGGAGGAGGGTGGAGGAGGGATGGGGAGGAGGGATGAGTGGAGGAGGGATGGTGGAGGAGGGATGGGTGGAGGAGGGATGAGTGGAGGAGGGATGAGGGAGAGGGATGGTGGAGGAGGGATGGTGGAGGAGGGATGAGTGAGGGAGGAGGGAGGAGGAGGGGGGGAGTGGAGGAGGGTGAGGGAGGAGGGATGGAGGACAAGGTGGAGGGATGGGGAGGACAAGGTGGAGGGAGGAGGGAGTGGAGGGATGGAGGAACAAGGTGGAGGGATGGAGGTGGAGGGATGGAGGAGGAGGGGGATGGAGGAGAGGTGGAGGGATGGAGGGAGGAGGAGGGTGGAGGAGGATGAGGAGGGAGGGATGGAGGGAGGAAGGTGGAGGAGGGATGAGTGGAAGGAGGGAGAGGTGAGGGAGGAGGGATGGAGGAACAAGGAGGAGGGATGGAGGAACAAGGTGGAGGGATGGAGGATGGAGGAACAAGGTGGAGGGATGAGTGGAGGAGGGATGGAGGGATGGAGGGATGGAGGGATGGAGGGATGAGGGATGGAGGAACAAGGTGGAGGGATGGAGGGATGGAGGAACAAGGTGGAGGGATGGAGGGAGGAGGGATGGAGGGATGGAGGGATGGGGGAGGAGGAATGGAGGATGGAGGAACAAGGTGGAGGGATGGAGGGATGGAGGGATGGAGGGATGGGATGGGAAAGGTGGAGGGATGGAGGGATGGAGGGATGGAGGGATGGAGGAATGGAGGAACAAGGTGGAGGGATGGAGGGAGGTGGAGGGATGGAGGGATGGAGGGATGGAGGGATGGAGGAACAAGGTGGAGGGATGGAGGATGGAGGATGCAGTACCGTGTGTGGACGTCTCTGACAGCGCTGTGGTTCCTCTCTGCAGGAAGGAGACATGTGGTCGTCGGTGAACTGCTCGCTCTGCGCCTGTGTGAAAGGAAGCATCGAGTGTCGGCCCAAACACTGTGTGCCAATCAGCAGCTGCCCCTCGGTGAGTGACAGGCCCGACAGCCAATCACCAGCCTGTATTCGACCAGCGGCTCCGTCTCTGTCGCTCTTCTTTATCTGCTCACACGTTACAGCCCGTGACTAACTCCGTCATCTTCACTGCACATGTGTGACGCCGCCACGTCGTCCTGATTTACTGACGGAGCTGCCACAGCCTCTGAAGTACCGACGGTTCACACCCAGAGAAGTGTCTGTGAACCAAAACACTGAGAGACCCTAACCCTGACTTATAAGAGTTTATCTTTACATCACCTCCTCTAAAACCTTTTGTTTTAATGTTTAAATGTAGGAAACTTCTAACAGACATAAAAAGTTACACCTACACTGTGAAAAAGGAGTTGTTCTGGCACATTAGCCGATGGTTTCACGCGGTTGAAGCGAGGCATCGGCTGTCAGCCGCTCAGGGCTCAGGGGTCAGGGGTCAGGGGTCGTCTGTCTGCTGGAGGTGATGAAGTGGGTTTCACGCATACCGCCGGCCGCTGGCGGTCACATGGACGATGTCAGCGTCAGGCCAAGTTCACACGATTCCAGCGGTTACAACAAGCCCTCACCTGTTGTCTGTGGACCGGGGGGGGGAAAATAACTAGTTTCACTTATTACACACTGTCTTGTTGTGTAGTTGTGTGTGTAGCTTATAAACAGAGGTGGGGAGTAACAAAGTAAAAGTACAAATATCTGAACTTCCTCCTCCTCACATGTTGCATCATCGAGCTCCTGTTTCCCAACGTCAACATGGAACCAGTCCAACACACGTTTAGACAACATGGAGCGAACACGCCTGTCACAACCTATGAGTCTGAGACACAACACACACACACACACACACACACACACACACACACTCTCCTGTACCGTCACCCTGCGGTCAGCGGCAGGTCGGCAGAGTGTGTGTGTGTGTGTGTATGTGTGTGTGTGTGTGTGTGTGTGTGTGTGTGTGTGTGTGTGTGTGTGTCTGTCACAGGCAGCTCTCTTCAAAGAGAGAGAGAGTGCCCTTTGTGCAGAGGTTAGGACTGAAGTGTGTATTGAGTGTATGGGGAACGTCTGTATGTGATGACAGACGAGGTGTGTGTGTGTGTGGTGTGTGTGTGGTGTGTGTGGTTGGGGTGTGTGTGTTCGTTTGCCAATGAAGGTCTTCCCTGAGGCAACAAAAAGTGGGTGTGTGTGTGAAAGAGTTCTCTGATCCTCGCCTCTGATGAAGGTTGAAACACACCACACACGCCACACACACACACACACACACACACACACACGCACACACACACACACAGGGTCGTGTTACACAGTATCTGTGTCTTTGTGTTCATCCTGGTTTGACTGTGAACTTGTCAAAACTGGAACTTTTCATACGTGTGTGTGTGTGTGTGTGTGTGTGTGTGTGTTGTGTGACAGCATGAGAACACAACTCTTTTCATTCATGTCTGTTATTTAACATTGCCTGTGCCGGGTCTCTTTCAGAATAAGATCCTGAACAGAACCGGCTGCTGTCCCGTCTGCACTGAAAGTGAGTAAGTCCCTCAGAACCCTCATCCTTGTCTTTAACAATTCAAATCTAGTCTTGAAGTTTGGGCCTTGAAGAGTCTTCAAGTATCTTAGATAAGTTCTTGCCGTCAGCTGGGAAGTCGGTCGATGGTGAATTCTTAAAGGCAAAGAAAACAAGTCCGGCCGCTGCAGCTTCAGTTTCCCATGAACGTGTGTCCGGGCTGTGGTTCGGGCCTCGGGTCATTTTACTTTGGGTTTTGGCTGCAACAGAAATCCCCACAGCGACAGTAAATGTCCCGTTTCAGGACTTCAAAGACTCTGTGACCTCACTTCTTCACGGTGCAGAGCTTTCACAGCACACATCCTGTTTCCACTTCGCAGCCGCTCGGATTCACGCCACATATTTCAGCGTTCATCATATTGATGTATTTATTTTAGTTGAAGTGGGTTCTCTCCCTCCTCAACGTCTTCCTGTTTGTCCGTCCCGCTGCAGAGCCGGGGTGTGCACGGTGTTTGGGGACCCTCACTACAACACCTTCGACGGGAGGACCTTTAACTTCCAGGGAACGTGTCAGTACGTCCTGACCCGTGACTGCGGCAGCGTCCCCCCCGGGAGCCCGGGAAACCACGTCAACAGCCACGACTCCGGCTTCACGGTACCACCGCACTTTAGGTTTTCAGCCTTTGAAAAAAAAATGTGAACTTGTCAAATCAGTGAGTGACAAACAGTTAAACTAACCTCAAACTTTGACTGAACCACTTGTTTCCTGTCTCTCAGGTGTTGGTGAAGAACGACGCCCGGCGGACGCGCTCCTTCTCCTGGACTCAGTCGTGGAGGTGCGGCTGGGGGGGCTGGTCCTCAGCCTGCACCAGCACCTGACGGTGCGGAGGAACGGCACCCGCATCGCGCTGCCCTACCACGGCCCCGGGGTGCACATCGACCTGGACGGGTACCTGCTGAAGCTCACCACCATAGCAGGTCAGCACCACCACACACACACACACACACACACACACACACACACACACACACACACACACACACACACACACACACACACACACACACACTGTAACACTAACCCGTCTTGTCTCCGACCCTTCGCCTCCCCCTGCAGGTCTGGAGATCACGTGGGACGGTGACAGCTTCGTGGAGGTCGTCGCCGCCCCCCACCTGCGCGGACGCCTCTGCGGCCTTTGCGGCAACTACAACGGCCACAAGCGCGACGACACCATGGGAGGCGACGGCCAGTTCAAGTTTGACGTGGACGAGTTCGCCGATTCGTGGCGGGTGGAGGGGAACGAGGTTTGCTCCCAGCAGCATCCGCCTCGCCGGCCGACCTCCTTCCTGTGTCCGGGCAGCGTCAAGGTCAAGTTCCGCGCCCACCGGGAGTGTCAGAAGATAAAGTCGTGGGAGTTCAGAAGTGCCACCGTGTGGTCGACTTCGGCACTTTCTACAGGTGAGGACACGGCGACACGCTTTTATTCTGTTATAGAAAAGTGTTTTTATTGTTTCTGAATAAACCTTTAATCTGAATCTCATCACTGAACTGACTCCTGCCCCCTGCAGGTCGTGTGTGACGGACATGTGTGAATGTCCGGTTCATAAAAACTGTTACTGTGAGTCGTTCATCGCCTACAGCCGGGCCTGCGAGCGGGAGGGCGCGCCCGTCCTGTGGAGGCCCGACACGGCCTGCATGGGTGAGTGACAGCTGCCAATCACAAGCTTCTGCTAAATGACAAGTCAGGGTTTAATTTAAAATGATGAAAACAGACAAATAAATCATAATCAGTTTTATTTTGTTTGCTGAACATATTGTGGCTTCTTGTGATAAAGATAAAATCTGAAATTGATCAGAAGAAATTGATTTGTTATCAGAATCATTTCGAAATAATAGATTTAACAGTTCAAATCTCTTTCAACTTGACATGTAACATTTTCACTGGATGATCTTATGATTGTGAAACTCAAAAATGCATAAATATCAGTCATATTCATATCAATCCGATGCTCACGCCCGTGTCTTCCCTCCGCCAGCCACCCAGTGTAAACACGGCGCCGTGTACGACACCTGCGGACCCGGCTGCACCAAGACCTGCGACAACTGGAACGAGATCGGGCCGTGCCACAAGCCGTGCGTGGCCGGCTGCCACTGTCCCGCCAACCTGGTGCTGTTCCAGGGACGCTGCATCAAACCCATTTCCTGCCCCGGGCGGTGACCCTAGTGACCCGGGCGGGCGGGGGTGGGGGTGGGGGGGGAGGGGTTAGGTCAGGGAGTTTTAAAAACTATACGAGCCAAACTTGCCAGGAAGAGTTTGGGACGCTAAAGGGTCCAGTGTGGACAGGTCACAGGTCACAGGTCACAGGTGCTGCGAAGGGACGGGGGGGGGGACGGGGGGGGGGGGGTTGATCCTCGCTGCTGCGTCCCCCCCTCTGTGCTGAGGACTGTTTACGATACAAGACACCGCCACGAGGGGGCGCTGGTTTCAGCCTTGGTAGAGAACGAACTTGACTCCCAAGAGAAAACAAAGAGAACCCTGTTTGTCTCCCCCCCCCCCCCCCCCGAGGAAGTCACGTGACCTCAGACCCTCAGGAAACGGCGTGGACTCCACTCAGAGCCAACATGGCGCCGGGTTTCTCTCCGACGGACTCAAAGCAGAGAAACTGATGCCTCGTATCAAACTGTCCCCGTGAGCATCACTTCATATTGTAAGCTAACCAGATTTATATGAAAGACAGACAAGCTTTTATATTATTATTGTTCTAATTATTATTATATTATTATTTGTTGTTGATGTTGTTAATTTATATTCCAGTCGAATGACGTAGCAAGAGCCAGAATCATGAATCTAATGGAGTTCGAGATGATTTAAAGGGAAACAGAAGCTATTTATGTTTGTGTAGTGAACTGTTGTGTTACTGAAGAGAAGTGTGAGTCTCTCTCCAGCGCAGGGATCAAGTACTGTATCGTGTTCTGCTCCGTGTGCCGGGCGTGGGGGTTCGGGTCAAACTGAAGGTTTTCATCCACGCATACGTTTCACTTGACAACAATTATTTAAGACCAGCAATATAATCTTTTATCAAAGTTCATGTTCGACTTGTGTCTTTACTCTTTAAAGCCCAGACGTCTGAGCTGAGGGTTGCTGGTTCCAATCCCCAAAACAACCAATGGTGATTTGACCAGGCAGAGAAAAAAAGAGTAAATGTAATTATCATCAGGAAAGTTTATTTTTCCTTTTTCTCTTTTCTTTGCTGCTTTAGTACGAAATCTAGTTTTACCCTTTCAAAATAAAGCTGTGCTCATCCCCTGAAATGAACGCAAAAAATAAACCTGCAGGAAATTAAAGTTGAATTTTAAAAAATGGTCCAATTAAAATGTTTTAGTTGTCAAAACAAAAGTAAAGTTTGACTCATATGTGACAGAAGATCAATTTGGTTTGATTCTGATGTTTTACTTTCATATTCCCACAGTGAGAGCTCTTTATTTTTATATTATATTAATTCATGTTCTCATGTTTGAGAAAAAGAGAAAAAGCTCAGATGAAGTCACAGTTCAAACCAACGACAATGAATAATGCATATCTCCATTTTAATTTATTGATTCTTATCAAGTTCTAAATATTTGGTTGTATTTGTGTTTTCTTTTAATTTATTGTCATTTATCAAAGTTTATGGCTAAACTGTAAAATATCAAGCCTGAATTATATTTCTTTGTTTTTAAGGTGATAAGAATATCAAAGGAATCAATGCCAAATTAAAATATATGTAAATACCAGCGGATACAATCTGTATTGTTTTACTATACAAGTATTTTACTACCTATAAACTATTTCCATATATTTGAGGCCGTAGTTCTCAGAAAACATGAATCATTTGCATTTTAATACACTTCAAATTTGTACAAACTTATTTCCTATAAACGTTTCACTAAAACAAAAACATGACAAAGCACCAGATACACCAGAGTCCGTGAGGGGGGGGGGGGATCTAAACATCGACCTCTGACAGTTTCTCACGTAGGAGAAGAAATACATTTTTCATAATACAACGGAACCAGGGATCAGAGAAGCTGGAGATCTGATCTGTTGGTTCTGATTCTGGGACAATCATCTGGGTCCGGACTCACCGGCCGGAACCTTTTGAGAAACACGGCAAAGCTCTAAAAACACTTGTGGAATCCTGACGACAGATTATTCTTTTAAATGTTCGTTCACCGCAGCAGCCGAAGAGTTTCATTTCAAAATCACACGTCAGCATTAATAGTTCATATATACATTAAATGTTCTTGCCAGCAAATGTTTTAAAGGCGTCTGAGTGTCTGAAGGTGAAAGCCCCAGTGGCCACCGACAATTCTGCAGTTTCACTTTATCATTTAAAAGTCAAATGAATCTTTTACTGGCCGATGCAATAAAACCATAAATCATGAGAGTCTGAGGTTTCAACAGACTCACGGTGGCGTCATGTGTTTGTGTGAATGAGTTTTAACATTAAAGCGACACGATGCAACTTTTAACTTGGAAGCAGCAGCTTGATTCAAATGAGTCTGAAGCTTGAGTGTGAATCCGGAGATTGTTTCTCCTTCTCCTCACGTCTGTTCTGCTCCATGAGACTGAACTTGTAAAGTGAGTCCAGGAGTTTAATCCTGCAAACTGACAAACACACAAATACACGAACACGACGTCATTAGAATTTGTCTTTTTACCGGTTCCAGTTCTGAAATCTGCTGATATGAGATGAAACCCTTCAGCCGTGTTTCTGAGACTAAACGATATTCAGCTGCAGACGAAAGGAAACGATCACCGACTTCACTTCGTCAAAGCACAACAACACAAACTCTGATAGAACGATTACACAACGACACAAATTCTACAGTTACACTGCTCGACCGGTCCGGCTCCGTGCACGTGATGACGTGTGCACGAGCTCAACTCTTTGGCTTTTTCAGGACGTGACACATTCACTGTGGGTAGAAGGATTCTGGATTCACGCCGGGAGGCAGCGAATGTTTAATATCAACAACTTGTTTCTGTTTGAATAAAACAAAACAACAACAAAACGATAAACGATAAAATGAAGAGTCGTGGTTTTGGGAAAATGTGAAATTAAAGTTCTTTGGAGGAAATTTGTTTTTCCTTTTCCAGATCAAATGTTGTACGTTCCGTGAACTCTGATTAATCGACGGCTGTGACTGGTGGAATCTTTGCTCTGATGCAGCTACTGGTTCTACTGGGTTCTGTGGGGAGATGAGGAAAAGCACTGGGACACTGATGGTTTTGGTCTTTTCATAGGATTCATTGACAATAAGTAAAAAATAACCAGCAGCTGTTTTCCTCTGATGAATGTCATCTGATATTAGGTTGGTTTTGATTTGAAAATTCATTTTTAAAATGAGCAGAAAGTAAAGAAACGCTCATCTCAACATTTACGACATTAGCAGATGATAATTCGATAATTTTTTTTCCTCATTCACAGGCAGCACAATGTTTCTGTGCGAATATTCAAATGTTTGTTTTCTTCTCGAAGTGAAATGGTTCCCACGACCTTCTGATGAACGACATGAGGAGATGAGTCAGGGAGGATGTTCCCATCAGGCTCCTCCTCGTTTCACCGTGAACACAAAACCCAAAGATACAAGAGATAAAAGTAGCTGCTCTAAGTACAGAAAATATGTATGTGCACTCTAATATATAATCTTCCACATCTCTCAAGTAAAAGTTTCTTTTTCTAACGTTTTAGCTTTACAAGACAAAATATACATCTAATAAAAATACACTCTTAAAGATCTAGGCTGACCGGCGTTGAGGATTTACTAAAATAAAGTTAAAAAAACAAGATATATACGGCTTAGGTCAGCTACCACAGCAAAGGAACAAGTGAACCAGGAGGAGGAGGAGGAGGAGGAGGAGGAGGAGGAGGAGGAGGAGGAGGAGGAGGAGGAGGAGGAGGAGGAGGAGGAGTGTGGACAGAGCGAGAGAGCGACCAGCATTCAGTCGTCATCGCTGTCGCTGCCCGACTCGCTGAGCTGGAGGTCGTTTCCTGTGAGGACGGAGAAGAAGAAGAAGAGAATGAAACCAGTTAGAAACATTGTTCTGATTGGTCCGACTCGTTCACAGCAACAGGAACATGTGGGGAACATCCAGACGAGGGGCGGAGCCTGTAGAGCAGCAGGGGCGGAGCCTGTAGAGCAGCAGGAGGCCGGACATGACGTATAAACTCTGCTGTGGAAAGATCAGTGTTGTTGTTTACAGCTCGTCCACACCGGCGTCGGCCCTCAGCACCAGAAGATCTGGAACCTCCTCGTGTTTCCAAGTGGACGTCTTCGTCTTCTACGTGTACGGCTCCTCTTCTTCATCCGGAGATGTTTGTGTTCTTCCAGTTTCACGTCCGTCATCAACACGTCGCTCACTGTGATGTTTTCTGGACATGTCACTCCGGCGTTGGCAGAAGTCCTGGACGATGTCCGTAGTAAATCTGATCTGAGCTGTTAATTTAGCGAACCCTCCGATTGGGTTCAGGGTGAATGAGCCAGATTGATATCGAGTCAAAACGATGTTATTGAAAATGAAACATTTGCTCAAAAACAATTTTATCCATGTGCTCCCACCTCTGTCCCAATGCATGCTGGGATACGTGCCAGCCTCCCAACCCTAAACAGGATTAACAGCAGCATTAAAAGCAAAGCGACTCACTGAGCGTGTTCATGAGCTGGTTGTTGCCCGGCGGCCGGTCCACCACTCCTCCGTTGGCCGCAGGCGGGCGGCTGGGCGAGGTCTGGCTGAGCGGTCGAGGGGCGTCGTGCTCGCCGTCGCTGCTGCTGTCGTCGCCGCTGCCGGAGGCGCTCGCCGAGTCGGAGGAGCTGCTGCCGCTGCTGCTCATCTGCTCGATCACGTCCACCTCGGCTCGCAGCTCTGTCGAGGACAACGGGAGGTCACAGCAAATCGACATATTCAGAATATATATATATAAATATTGTCTTTGTTCCATGTGCTGTGTAATGAAGTCTGTTCGATCGCAGGCTGAAGCTCACCTCTCTTGATGTCATCGAGCTGAGGCTCAGGGGAGGGGTTGTCCTTCGAAGGGGAGGGGTTGTCCTTCGAAGGGGAGGGAGACGTCTTGGCCCCGGCACCGGGCTTCGTGGGGGCCCGGAACTGAGAGCTGGGCTGACTGGACCGGACCGACTGCTGCTCGATCCGGGCCTGGATCTTACTGCTGCCCTCGGCCCTGAAACACACACACACACACACAGCGACTATTAGTCCTGTTTCGTTTCTGAAGTTTATCTTAAATCACCATAATAATAAAATGGATAAGTGTGATTTTTTGGGGATGTATAATCTGGATTTGGTGTAGTAACAATCATTGTCCAGAAGGTGGAGACAGAAATCCTGTAGCAGTATTTGTCTCTAAATGAAATCTTGATGGAATAAAGCAAATACTCGGGTCTGATCTGCTGTGAGCTCTCACCTGGTTTTCTTGACCTGGATGCTGCTGCTCAGCTTCTCCAGAACAAACTCGCCGGTGTCGTGGTTGATGATGAGCACGCAGTCCTTCTGGTACGGACGCTTGTTCCCTTTGAAAACCGTCATGGGCGGCGTGGAGCCCTGGAACCAGAACAACCACTCTGAACATGTTCATCTGAGCATCTGACTGACTGCAGCTCTACTTCTTCCTTTAACTGAGGAATGAAACTAAATCCTCTCCGAAAATGTGTTTTTAAATCAATGTATATCAACGAATGTATTTTCTATAAATGTGAACTTGTACCCAATCCTTTAATTAAAAAACTTCACAATCTGATTTTCCAAACATCTGCTGTATATCTGAGGTTCAACGCTCAGCGGCCGGTTACCGGAATGTGCGGTAACGTGATGGTGACCTCGTCTCCTTTCCCGACCTGCAGCTCGCCCTCGCAGCTCGTGTCGATCGATGCTGGTTTGAAGTCATCTGTAAAAACAACGACACAGATTTAGTCGGGCGCTGATCGACAGACACTTTTATGAAGACGCCTGAGGAGATATATTTACACTTTAATAAACTCTATGACATGTTGGTGTGGTTGGATACGTTCCTATCTATATACCTGAGTCTCTCTACGGTGGCTGAGAGAGCTCAACACAAGCAAATTAAGAAAACTGCATTAATGCAAAAAGTCACAACACACGGCGCCCATCAGAATCAAGCCCCACCTGTGGCTGCAGGGGGCGCTGTTGCTCAGTAAAAGCTACACAGTGTTGCTTTAACACAGTTTGTATTTATGAGCCTGTAGTTTGTCTCATGGTCAGTGACTCGTGCTGCTGTCAGTACTGAGACATTTAACTTATAAGAACCAGAGACCGTGATGGAGGACTATGATTAAAACATGTCTCCTCACATCACTGACAGGAAGTCCTCAGTTCATCTGCTCCTTCATCTCCATCACACATTATGTATAATCACTTTAAACACACGTGACTCTCTGGGCTTTATTCACTGCTCATAAAGTTCACGTGACTCCTGTTGAGTTAAGAACAGGAAGTTGCTCCTTGTTGACATCTGTGAGACAAACTGTGATTGATTGACAGCGCGGTGACAACAAAGGCCTTTGGTAAACAGTGTAATAACAGAGATGTAATCAGTAACAGAGGGAAACTGTAAGAGCAGGTGCCTCCGTGTAAACACGCGGTGTCTCGGTCCTGTCAGGGGGGCGAGGGTTCGAATCCCCGGTCGCGTCCCTCCCTGTGTCCACTCACATCTGATGGTGTGAAACGAGGACTTCGGCCTCTTCTCGAAACTTTCCCCGAGCTTCAGCACGTGCTCCTCTTTGTCCAGCAGCGGGTTGGTGCTCCCGTTCATGTCTCCGTGTCGATACCGACCGTGTCCACGATCCGCATCCACCCGCGGGTCACCGGGGAAACCGAGCCGAGCCCGTCCGAGAGCCGAGACAACACCGTTAGCTCCCGATGCTAACGGTTAGCAAAACATCCCCTCACGTCACTCGACCGCGCCTCTTCCGGTTTGGGTCCAGCGGGGAAATGTAATCAAATCTACCTTTTTTAACCTGATTAAATATAAAACTGTTTACAGAAAAAAACACAATAAAGTTAAATGATTTTTTTTCTCTTGTGTTTATAATTTATTCTGCGTTTTTATTTAGTTTTGGAAAATATCCGGATCCCACGGGGAGGAACTAACTTCCGGGTCCATGCGACACGGAGGAATTTGACTAACGGACAAGATGGACGCCGCATTAATGCTTTTAGTCGCCAGTGTTTTGAACTAATTATTTAGTTTTTAGCGTCTTTAAACTCACGTGAAGTCCATCGTGTGTTTAATATATTATAGATTAAAGAGTATTCAAGCTTTAAGAAACAAAGAGGCGTCAGTAAAGTCGGTTGTTAGGCAACATGGCGCTGTCCACACACGAGGGTTTCACCGGTGAGATCACAACAGGTGAGCTGTCCCCGTCTCTCCCGGGACAGACTGGGACAGGTCCGGGACACACGGGGACAGCTTCCACCCGGGAGGAGGCGGACGGACCCGGCGGGGAACGGACTCTGGTGTCCGGCTTCAAGCAGATGAAGCTGGAGAAAGAAGCTCAGAAGAACTGGGACTTGTTCTACAAAAGAAACACCACGAACTTCTTCAAGGACAGACACTGGACCTGCAGGGAGTTCGAAGAGCTCCGAGCCTGCAGAGAGGTGAGGGAGGACGGAACCACGAGGACAGACTCCCGGCCCTAAACTGTCCTGAAACCGGGTCCGGGACATCGAGACTCCAGGAGGTTCAGGGACATTCAGTCCAGATCAGCTGCTTTAGGACCTGAACTGAACTTAGGGTTCACTCCTGCTCATGTGACTGACTCAGAATCAGATATTAGTGCTTCTTTATATGAATATGAATATGAAATAATCATATTCTTTTAATATCGTCCACATCACACAGACCACTGACTCCAAACAAATGCTAAGTTCCATTATTACCCTTGATAAAGAAGACCTCTCAAGTTTCGACTAGAGTTTAGTGCTTATTGTATTTTATGACCACAAATAATTTAAAAAAGATTAGTATTAATAACCATTGATTTAAAAAAAATCTTACTAAAAGTGGATGGTCCCTGGTGTCTGATGGATATTCTGCCTAAAACAAACTTCTTACCACATTGATGAAGTGGTTAAGTTTGGAGTTTATTAGCTTATTAAAGGCCCCAAAGGTAAATTCTGCAGATGCTAAATCTCGTTGTCTTGTTCAGAAGAGTGTTGTGGTAAGACATCAGGTGATAAATGAGAGCAACCACCTGAAACGGTGAACTGACTTGTGGCCGTCTCTTAGTTCTGTCTTTGTTCTGCCTGATTTGCAGTTTGAGTCCCAGAGGCTGGTTCTGCTGGAGGCCGGCTGCGGTGTGGGAAACTGCATCTTCCCCCTGCTGGAGGAAGACCTGAACATCTTTGTTTACGCCTGTGACTTCTCTCCACGAGCTGTCGAGTTTGTCAAAGTAAGATTTCTATTCATCGAATCTATGAATATTCTCTTGTGTTTTTTTTACTTTGTAGGTCAACGGAGCTCTTGGTTCTTGGCCCATCGAGACATCTTCAGATTCCATGTCAACAATCGACCCAATCAACCGTCCAACATCTGAAAACATCACTTGACGAATAGAAACTTTCTCTGTTTCCAGCGAAACCCTCTGTTCTGCCCTGAGCGCTGCTCTGCCTTCCAGTGCGACTTAACCAAAGACGATCTGAAGACAAATGTCCCGGAGGGCAGCGTGGACGTCGTCACCCTCATCTTCGTTCTGTCGGCCGTCCATCCCGATAAGATGAAGCTGGCTCTGCAGAACATCAGCAGGGTGAGAGCAGGTTTGGTTCCTGAAGTGTTTAGAACAGTATGTTGTAATGTAGTCGCTGTTAGTGTGGTGGTAACCTCCCTCTTTATCTCATACACGTGGATTCTAACCTCGTCACTGACGTGTGTCTCTCAGGTGCTGAAGCCCGGAGGCCTTGTCCTGTTCAGAGACTATGGGCTGCACGACCACGCCATGCTGCGGTTTAAAGCAGGCAGCAAACTGGGGGAGAACTTCTACGTACGGCAGGACGGCACCAGGTCGTACTTCTTCTCCAAAGGTCAGTAAACTGATTCAGGAAAGTTGTTTTCATGTTCGTGTCTGTTCAGAAAATGTGTGGATGGATTCCACAGGTTAAAATATGTATTTCTTCACATGCTTTTTTAAACGAGTGTATCCACTTTTTTCGAAGCCCAAATATTCCAGATACGACCAATGCATTGCATCAATAATTTCATTTGGAGCTAGAGTTTTTATTTATTTTAAACTAGACAACTCCTCCACCTTCCCTCTGCCTGTTTCCTTCCTCTAAGTGTCTGTTTGCTCTTCGTCTTGCTTTCAGAGTTTCTGGCTGAGCTCTTTGCGGACGCCGGCTTCCAGTCTGTTGCCAACGACTACGTCCTGAGGGAGACGGTCAACAAGAAGGAGGGGCTTTGTGTTCCCAGGGTGTTCCTGCAGAGCAAGTTCACCAAGCCTGACCAATCAGACATGCTCCTGACGTCACACGGCGTCACTTGTCTCCTCATGAATCTCCAGAGACGATCACGAGACTGACGTGACCAGTTGAAACTTATCGGTGAAGAAGGTTCTTGTGTAGAACTGGTGACCTGATCCTCACCGTGTTTGATCTCTTCAGACCGTGAGGTGGGTCTGGACCATAACGCCTCCTCTGACTCGAGCCCTGACTCAGTGGAACGGCTGCTTCACCATCAGATGAAGACTTGTACTGGGAATCTTAAAGAGGGAAATGCGTGGAACTTGTTTGTGTATTCAGCCTCAGCCCTTATCGCCAAACGCTGAATCTTGTGCTTTTTTCAAAGATGACATCTTGGTCTGTTTCTTCTACACGGTGGTTCCTGTTTTTCATCCTGAGATATTTGTATTTTTCCAGTTTTGTACCATTAGAAATGTCATCAACGCTGACTGTCATCATCGGCAGGAAAAGTCCAGAAAAACATCCAGAACGACCGAGTCAGACGTTTGCGTTCTGTCTTCGTTCTGTTTGACATCTCGTGAAGGTGCTTAAAGAGGAAAGTGGTGTTTGAGTGTATTGTCGGGACAAAAGGGCAAAAGCTTCACCTCGATGTACCTGAAACCTTTCACTCAGTCCAAAAACAACTCTTGCAATGACTCACAGGCTCCGACTGTACGCGTGGCTTTAAACTTGATAAGGAAACTGTGCACGACCTGCTGCAGTTTCCTGTCCTGTGGTCGGACAGGTGCAGCCTCTCACTGCTCTAGAAAAACAAACAGGTTGAAACGGGGGCACATGTTGTGCATGAAAGCAAAGACTCTACAGCCTCTTATATTATGAGATGGGATGAATCACGTAAATGCAAATTGGACAGTGTCCTGGTTAAAGGTCAGAGGTCAAACCACAGAATCGACTCTCAAACAGGGACTTGCTCTGTGAAGATGAGCTTTGTCCTTTTTACAGATCACAGAGTTTAGGTTCATTCTGCTGCTTCTCGTGTGGCTGTCTGACCTTTAGAAACCAAAACGCACAGAAGGAAACTGAACCAGGGCCGAGTGTTTCAAACACGCTTCTGCACTGACACTAATTTTAGCTGCAGATCATTTCAGCAGCTTCTCACACCTCCGACCAGCCGACAGGAAAAGGTTGAAGGTGTGGGCCGTTTCTATAGAAAGTGACTCTACTTCTCACTTTATAACATCAGTAAACATTAAGGAGTTTATGTCTCAGTCTCTAGTTTCAAGTCTTCTTCAACACAGCTGATCATTTAGTGAGTTATGTGTGGATACTGAGTGATGTGGCGTCTCGTCTTGGTTCACACTCAATGGAATCAGATTGCAGATCTTGTTTTTTGGCATAAGCCCTTTTTATTGATATGACAGGTAAAGCGTGAAAGGGGGAGAGCGAGCGGGGAGGACGTGCAGCAGAGGGCCGGGATCGAACCGCACCGGCAGCAGCTGCAGGACTCGAGCCTCCGTACATGTGAGTCTTTAAGACTCTGAGCTAAAGCCACTGAAACAGGTTCAACAGACGATGAAGCATCCAAATAAACAAAAGGAGAAATCATTTAGCTGAAAACGTTTGTGAAACGTGGTTTATTCAACTTTTGAATCCTTAATGAACAGAGTCGTCTGCGTCAGGTGATCGATCTGCGAGAGGGAAACAGGGAAACAACACGTGAACAACTCGTTTCCTTCCAGCTTCTAGTGAAAAGAGACATTTCACTTTGTATTAAACTGATAAACATCCTCAAGAAAAGAACTACATCAAGTTTCATGTCCATCCAATAGTTGTTCAGATGTTTACTTGTGGATTTCAGTAAAAGTAACAGTCACATTTATTGACTAATGTTTCAGATGCTCTGCTTCTGTAGATTCTTTCCGTGACGTGGAAACGTGATCTGCTTCGGACACAAACTCAGTTATAATAATGATTTTCCTCCTTGATGACGACTTTACCTTCGACCTTGACCCAGATGAAGTGTCCCATCGCCGTCTCTCCCTTCTCACACGTGGCTCTGCATTGAAATTGACCTGTGTCGTTTGTTGTCAGGTCTAGAATCTCCGTCACCACCTGCCTGAGCCTCCTGTTGCCGTCGGAGACCGTCTCGTTCACCGTGGTGATGTACTTGCTGGGGTCAGTCAGCGCCACGTCTCCTTGACTCCATACCACGTGCACCACGCCACATTGCTCCAGGTCATAGTTTGCTTTGCAGGAGAGTTCGACGGACGAGCCACTGAACACAGTGAAGCTTCTCTGCGGGTAAAGAACCTCTAAGGTCTCTGGAACACAAAGGAAACAACAGTTACATGGGGTTTTTGGGACAGACCTGATTTCCCTCAGCGACTGTTGAGAAACACACAATTGATTTTTAAAAAGCTAAACCAGTTCAGAGGAAACTCGTCGACATGTGTTAATGGTCGACTGCATAATTACAACTAGTATAGATAATGACACAGAGAAATTGATCTGACACTTTGATCCAGATCCACAGCAAAGTTTAATAAGTTCTTTCCTGACCCGTGTTCCATCCTTACAACAAGTCACTCAGTTTTTATGAAATCTTCTCGACACACAAACAGTCAAAAACACAACCTTCTTGCCGGAGGAGAGAAAAGTCTGTGCCCACAAATCTTTACTCACCTCTGTCCTCAGCCGAGGACAAACACAGAGTCACCAGCAGCAGCAGCACCGAAGGTCCAGTGAGTCGAGACATTCTCGTTAACGCACTCACACCGTCACGGGAACGCAGAGGAACACAACTTGTGCCACCACACGTTTACTGATGAACTGTGAGCAGACGCGAGGGTGGAGGATGTGCTTCTTATTTTCTGTCTGATGTTTCCATCCTCTCTGAGATCTACAGATTAAGCGCTTTACTTTGAAGTCTCAGTTTTGAGTTTTGCGTTCTGTGTCCCCTTCTAGTTTTCATGATTCCAGAAGTTGTCTTGTTATAAGACATCTAAAGATATTTTAGGTCCCAGGAAGCTTGTTTTTTATCAAACTACATTAATATACGTCTGAAATCAACTACAACAAAACTGCTTGTGTGCTTCTCAATATGATAAAAACAGCCAAAAAGCTAATTTACTACTGTTTTATATTCATGAATTTGATTAATCTCCAGAACTCCTTGAAAGTGTACTTTGTATAAATAGTTGTACTACCTGCTGGTGACCACGAGAGGGTGGTATCATTCAGCTCACTCACATTTCACTCATCCGGTCTGAATGTTGAAGATCATCCTTCAAAACCAGGGCCAGATAAATGAATCAGCTTCAATCTGTTATAATGTGACTGATTATTGATTATGATTATCTAATAAATCCATATTCTTCTCCTATAATATCCATTAAGGAGTTTAATATCTGTAACTTTCATCCTGTCGTATGGTTCAAATCCTGCCTCTTCGTTTATGATGACATCACCAGGGTGCTGTGACCTCTGACCTCCTCCATGTGAGGAGAAGACTCGATGTCCTGAGTTGTTCTGGAGACGCTGCTCTAGAAGCTGAATGACTGAAGGTACATGACGTCCTGGGATCGTGATCCGTCCCTGAGAAGAACGGCACGTCCCCGTGTCCTCGTCCTGTCGTCAGGGAGCAGAGGTGTCTTCATCAGGGTCCTCCTCCTCCTCCTCCTCTTCCTCCCTGCTGAAACATCCTGTACCACGGATTTAGAATCTGTCGACATCCCATCAACACCAGCATTGATTTTATTAGCTACTTTCACAATGTTTTATTTTTCTCGACAGTCCCGTTAAAACCTGAAAGATCCCAAAGCTCCTGCAGCTCGACCTCTGGTTCCTGTCGCTCAGGTCCAGGGTCTGTGGTGACCGAGCATCCAGAAGAGGAAAGGGTTCATCCTCTGGGGAAACGGATGCACATGTCCCATCTGCTAACATGGAGGAGGCGTGTACTGCAGCCATCCACCAGGGGGCAATCAAGACGCTCTGGCTTCACTCTTGAGGAGCTGTCAGGCTTTGGCTCAGACAGACAGATGTTCATTTCATCTAATCATCCAAACAGATGCATCTAAACCAAAACTGTGGTGGAAATATTCATTTTTTCATTTTAAATGGATTATTCCCTTAATATCAAACAATAAAATGGAATTCAGTCTTTCTATGAGCACTGTCAGCTTCTCCCTCGACTCTCTGCATTAAGCTGACGGTCCAGAGCCACGACCGAGTTCTTCAGGAGCTAAAACTCATTTAAACAGATTCAATCTGCGGCCGTGAATAAACCCTCTGTCACAACAACACCCGGCTCGTGGTCACGGTCCCACCGAGGCCGGATCAGCTTCGAGCTGACACAGTTTCCAGAGTTCCCTCACACTGAGGGATTTAGTTCCCTGATCACAGACAGAGGTGAACATCAGCGATCAGAGGCCGATCCAACGAGGAGCAGCAGAGTGAACGCCGGGTCGTGACAGGACCTCAGAATCCAAACATTCGTCCTTGAGAAATAACCGCCATGTTTTCAGGAACCTGCTGACGGCGTCCTGTCGCTGCACGTCCACACGAGGGCTGGAATAATCCAAATGTTTAGAGAATTCCACAACGTCGACATGATAAGAAAGATCATATTCTGTGATACTGATGTTTTCATTTGGAATCTCAAGAATTCACCTCCTTTTACTTCAGTGCACTGAATAAAGTAAATGATTCAGAAACAGGTTTATATCGTATTCAGGTCACAAATGAGTGTGTGAAGACGCTGATGTGAAAACTTTTATTAAACAGAATAAATGCAGAAAATATTATATTTTACATAAAATGTTTATTTTCTTAATTTAACTTCTATATATTTGGTTGTGTTTTCTTTTTATTTAGAGTTATTTATAATAACTTTTAAACAATTACTTTATGTCACAAGAGTTTAATATCGACATCTTTAACTCCCTTATATCAGCACAGGGCTTAGTTATATTCTTGCAGAGTCTATAACCAAAACCTTCTTGTTCTTGATATCAAACAGACACAATAACTTTCTGGGAATATTCATTTCCATTCACTTCAGTTGACAAATTCAAGGTTTGGTTCGTTTTCCATAACCGAGCTTTACTCAGAACAGACCAGACAACATGAAACGTTGCACCAAGACATTTTGTGTTCAGCAAATAGAAAAAGTATTTCTTTCAAAATCAAGATATATTAATTATTCTCTGAGAAATCAAGGAAAAACAAACCCCTGCTTCGAATCTGCACCAAACTTTAATGAGTGTTTCCCTGATGCATCCTCCCTCCATCCATCCAGCTGCTTTAGTTTAATTCTGCAAACATACAAAATCAAGTACAACTTCCTACTTCTTGGCAGAGGCAGCAAGTTGAAGGCTTAAGATTGACGATGATCCCAGGAGCCTGTTCATCCTGAATAAATCAATTAGGACTTAGTGTCACTGGACTTCCAGAAGAAAACCCTCTGACACAGACGTGGTCATTTATCACACTGACCTTAACGGACACACGAGGTCGGGGGGCGGGGGGCGGGGGGTGGGAGGTGTGACGGAGGGTTAAGAGCAGGGAGATGTCTGTGTCTGCATCTTTTTTAGACACATCCTGCTATTGAGACAAATCAGCTCGGTGAGACAGGAAACATGCTGACGGGCCCCTGAGCCTCCGTCAGGCTCCGCAGCTCAGTGCCTTCTGTCAGCAGGCCCGGTGTGGGCCTGGAGCTGAGACCAGCGCTTCTGGGTCTTCACCTACAGTAAGAACAAGAGGAGGTGACCACTGGGCAGCCGAGGCTCTGAGGGAATATCTGCTTGTTTAACCTCATGTAAATTATAGTTGATTTCCCAGATGGTCAGTGTTTCCTGGAGGAAGACACAGGATTTGTACTTAAAAACTTAAACCTAATTTAAGGTTTTCAAGGTTAAATATGTAATTTCTTCTCTCAGATATGTTCCCATCAGTATTCTGACTTTACCCTTATCCTGACGGCCGGGCTCTGGGAGAGGAGCTGCAGACTTTGGCTGCGTCAGCCTCCGTCCTGGAGGTAAACAGGCTCCGGTGCTGGTTATGCAACGTGTTTAATGTCCCCTCAGGCCTCGGCCTCTTCAGCCTCTGTACTTTCTTCTCTGCTGAGCAGGGGGAATGAAAACAAGAGATGTCAGGGGTGATGCCAGAGAAAAGCCTGAGAGTCTCTCCGAATGAGCTGATGTGTATCTGGAATGTTCTGAGTATACGAACCCCCAGCGTATGGGCGGGTGTCCTCTGGGCGCCGGTGCATTTGTTTGGCTGTTGAATCCAGTGCAGGATCTAAATGCCTGTAGCTGAAGGTCTGGTGTGGTATCTGTTCCCATTGGTTCGTCAGCTATCAGCAGATTCAAACATTTCAGGACCGGTCCAGTCCAGTCTGTAGATCAGTCCATCCAATCGTTGTTGAGAAATTCTAAACACAAATTTGATCCAACCTGCACAAATGCCACATTTTCTCAGATCAGGTTCATCGGGACAAAACGTTTCAGTATCAACGCGACGTCACCCGAACACAGTCTGTTGACAAAGTGATAAACAACGGGACAGGAAGTGGAGTCTCGCTGAACTATCTGAAAAACTAAACAAGGTTCAAAGGACAGACGAGATTTTGTCCTGTTAAAAATGATTTTGTGAAACTGTGTAAACAACATCTGTTGCTGTCGATGACTGAACCCGGATCCACGACAGCGCTGGAGTTACGTCCTTAACAGAGTCAAGGCAGAAATATATAAATGGAATTATGACAGAAATGAAATGGGTGTTTGTGGAATTGGTTTCCATGACGATGAAGATAACTCGACATCAAATCTGATCTGCGATGTCTTATATCTGACCTACATGTAAAAGTCATTTAATCATTGACTATAATTATGTTAAGTCTGGTTTCTCAGTATAGTTTATAACTTAATCAAATGCTCTTTATGTTTGTCGCCTCCTTTAGGGACAGTCACCACAGCTGTAGTGAAGTCGGAGAACAGAATTCATTTCCCAGAACAGTGAGAACCAGTTGACCCGGACACACAGTCAGTGGTGCTGGTATCCAATCTTCTATCATGGTGAACGTCATCTTACAGCCAGACGGCATTAGAGCTTCTTCTGGCAGTGAAGATGAGAGAAATCCAAGTATTTCATCACCTAAAGGCCACGTTCCATCAAACCTCGGAGGTCGGCGCTCGGAATGACGCCACACCAGAACAACCCGAGTTGATAGTGTTCCCAGTGCATACTAACGAATACTAACACCGAAGTAACAGGTCCACACGCAGTCATTGGACAGAACTATGTGTACGAGGCGTAATTACATTCTTTGGGAGGTAGGGGCAGGTCTCTGCGTACACGTCTACGCGTAGGCTACGAAGAAGAAGCATGAATTGGGCTTATTTCACGTCTGAAGAAGAGGTCACCATTTACTTCAACTGTATGTTGTATGTCTTCAAACACTCCCCCCCCCTCCATCATAGTGCTGAGGAGATAAAGAGGGGATTTTAGTTTTGGGGTGAACTATCCCTTTAAGCTGTTTCCACTGTATGAGCATCATATGTGTGATGTATGTTCTTTTAATGTTTGTAAAGTGTCTTTGAGAACTTGTATTATGTATTATTATTCTTATTCTTATTAGAAACTCTCTGTCCCTGATCCTCCATCTTGTTATAATGACGCGTCACAGCTGCGAGGCACTAATCACCCCCCCTACATCTCTGAGAAGGGGGCGTTCCCTGGCGAGCAGATGTGCGGTGGTTCGATCCCCGGCTCATTGAGGAGAGCGACCGGGCCGAGGACACACGCTGCTGCCGCCTCCGCTGTGCCTCAGACCCGCTGCAGTCCACCGGGAGGGTCCCCCGCGGACAGCAGTGACCCCCCGGAGACACCGTCCCCTCCGCCGGTCCCCCGCGGACAGCAGTGACCCCCCGGAGACACCGTCCCCCCCACCGGTCCCCCGGGACACCGATGCGCCTCCTGCCGGCGGTGGCCGCTCGCGAGTGTCTTTGTTCGGCGGTGCCATCCGTCCCTCAGCCGCGGCATGGAGCAGCCGGAGCAGCCGGAGCAGCCGGAACCGGAGCACCGGGCCGAGGGCGACACGGAGTTCGAGGACGAGGAGGTGGACCCCAGAATCCAGGTCGGTCATCTCCGGGGATTATGATAGATTATGATAGATTATGAACCGCTGCACATCTGGATGCAGCTGCTGCTCCGGCGGACACGATGTGGTCAACACGTCCTGCACGTGCACGCGATGCGCTAATAGCCAGGTCCTCTGCAGGCTCGTGTGCTGATTGGCTCCAGCTCGGGGTGTCCGGTCACTCATCGTTATTAAATCTGCACATCTGCATTTAAACCATAAGCATAAGGATCAGTGAGAGGACACATCTGGATGGAAATGAGTGAATCTCACCCACATGCACGTGAAGCTGATTCTTTAATTAATCAGTTAATTGTTAGGTGATGATTTGACAGTTTGATTTATTCAACAACAACAACACAACCTTCACAGTTTCTGTCACACAACAAACACACAACAGAATCGACGTGTGTCAGGTTAGTGTTGTTATCCATGAACTCACTGATCTATAGAGATGACGTGTTGTTGTGTCTCATGTCAGTTTTTAACGTCGCTGCTTGTGAAAGTAGAAACGATCCACTTTGACTTCACGGTTCAGACTCATCATCTGATTCTGTGAAGTTCTGTCATTTGACCTTTTAAAGGCCGGTCGAGCTCAACGAGTCGATTTCAGTCGATTCACCTTTAACACACGTGTGAAGTGCAGCTGCTTCCAGAAGTGGGTGTTTATCGAAAAGCATGAAGTCTCATCTTATTCCAACTTCTCCTCTCACAGGATTCTCTGGCTCAGGTTCCACAGTAAAATGAATATGTATAAATCCATCTGTGGAAAGATCAGTGATGGAATCCACTGACTCATGTTTATCTTTGTGTTGACAACACCTCAGGCCTTTGGACGAATCCACAAAGTCAACGCAGCTCTCGAGGGTTCATGAATATTCACTGGACTGATTTGGTTGAAAGAAGAAATTCATAAACAAACATTTGTTATTTGAATTCCTTCAGGATGTTGCCGGTCTTCTGTCCTTGTAGGTTTCACATCGTGTCCCTTCCTCCTCTTCCTCCTCCTCCTCCTCCTCCTTCATCCCTCTGTTGTTCCCTCTCTTCCAGGGGGAGCTGGAGAAACTCAACCAGTCCACTGACGACATCAACCGCTGCGAGACGGAGCTGGAGGTGAGTCTGTCCTCACTCGTGTGTGTGCAGGTCCGTGTGTTGGGTTCTGACTCCCGGAGCATGTGATCTCTGTGAGAACCTGGATGACCCGAGTTGACCTGCTCAGACCAGTGTTGTGAGGAGATGCAGCAGTTTCCTTTTTGACCTTTGCTTCGTCACCCGGTCCGACTGTTTGTAAAGTTTACGATCCGCTCTGTGTCAGCGGGTTTGCACGTATAGTGAATGGCACTGTGTCTGGTTTAAAGGCTTGTAGAGCAGTTTCACTGTCACCTGTACGCAGAGCGGTGTGCAGCGAGCAGGCGGAGCTCGGCACGTCACTGGACTCCTGTGAACACAGCAGCCGTCATGAGACACCCGGGCCATCAGGGCCTGTTAACTTGCATAACTGTTCTTTGTGTCCCAGTAAAAACCAGTAAACCAGCAGCTTCACCAGCTGCTTTACTGGGTCAAAGTGCAAAGTCTCCTCAGATGGAGAATTGTGCTTCGTGTCCGTCCGGCAGCTCGGAGGTTCATTTGTGTCATTACAGGGTTTTGTTTTAAAGGATTTTTAAAAGTTCTCCGGAACAAGGAGGTAGATCTATCTATCTGATTGATTGTTGGTTGGTTGATTGATTGATTGATTGATTGATTGATTGATTGATTGATTGATTGATTGGTGAAGGCCCCTCCCAGCTCCCCTTGCATGTGAAAGACGAGGGTATGTTCCGCTCTCTGAGCAGCACGACGTCTTCAGGGAGTTTTTACTTTACCCTCCCAAACAAGCTTTGCTTTCTTTAACATTGGGATTTGGGAAGTTTTTTGATTTCGCAGATAATAATTCAAGCATCTTAATAAATACAAAATCAGAGCTATTTAGAGGACTGATATCTGACTGTGAGCAATTTGGTGCCGCTTGATTGAATTAAAGGAAACTGCTGTGAGAGCTATTCTAGTTGTTGTTGTCATTATATAAACGCTTATTAGGATCTAATTCTGTAATTCATCCATAATCTGCAGTGACGATTCATTTCTACAGAGAAAAGAGAGGTTGTTAAACCTCGACACGTTTATGTTCCTGTGCTTTATGGCTCCTCTGCTGTCAGAGGGATGGAACACGGCTCAGAGCCGCTGGGTGTCTTAACGTCAACACTTTGAGATCGAGATGTTTATCCTCCCAACAGAAATGTAAATGACGTCAAACTAACAACAACAAATACTCTTGAATTTGTTCATAACTGAGCTTAAAGAAGGATTCGTTCCAAAGTGTAAAGAACCAGAGCAACTGACACACTCGCACATAACTTCAAATATCTGTAAGACCAAGTATTTGTTTGGTTCAAGCCCAACGCAGGAATCAGTTTGTTCCGATACGAGATGATGTGATACTGTTCAGGACGCCTCCAGATCTGAAAAGATAAATTAATAAACTGGATAATAATCAAGTGGAAACTATTATGCTAATCACTTTATCCTTGTCAAAGTCATTTTCTGAAGATGTGCTGAGTTAGTTGATGCTCATCAGAAAACCTCTACGTGTTTTTCTGACATTTAATAAACTAAGAGATTGTTTGAATATAACAATCTTCAGACTAATCGATACAAACGTCCACAATCTCTACGATGGAACTGAGATATGAAATTATTATTCTATTTAAAGTCCATGAAAGCTGAATATTCATAGTCTCCTTCGTGTGTCATTAGCTTAACTTGGTTAATATCCATGAGATCAAAGAAGGCTCGAGAAAAATGAATCTCTAAACTGAGCCGTGCCCCAAATATCAAGTTCTGCATTGAACCATGGATTTGGAGAATCGTCACAAGCCGACTAATCGATGATGGAAATAATCTTTAGCTGCAGTTCCAGTCCTCAGTCTTAAGAACGAGGTCAGAGACGTCAGCGTCTTGCTCAAGGGCACTTAAGGACAGATGCTCATCATCACGTGACCTTGACACCAGACATTCCTGAGAAACTCCATTTCTCTGTTTACTCCTCCTACGACCACACACACACACAAATGGCTTAAATCCTATTTAGAATTTGTATTTCCCCTTTTTAAAAACATTTAAAATTACCATTACCTCTTTGAAATAATCAGTTTCGATCGCGCTTCCTGTTTGTTCTGTTCTCACATAGACATCCGCAGCGTCGTCGTGATATCGTCAAACCGCTGGACCCAGTGTCCACTCAGCTCCTGTGAGGCGTAGGGAGATGACAGTGAGAGAAATGATGGGGGGGGATGGGGGGGGGGTGTTGTGTGAAATTCAGCCACGCGAAGAAGCCAATGTACTTTTGAAAGCAGCGATGCAGCTGAGATTTAATTTAGCAGATAAGTCGTAGACATAAAGGCCTCGAGGCGCAGACGTGTTGACGAGGTGAAGTGGGAGGACGGAGACGCTGCAGTCTAACCCCCCCCCCCCCCCCCCCCCCCCCCCCCCACACACACACAGGAGACGTTAATCTGAGTGTTCACACCCATAATCAAGAAACCGTCTGGAAGCTGAGGTGCTTTTATTTACACTCACCGAGGTTATAAAGTTTCATGACTCTCTTCTTCCTTTAAGACTGTGAGTCAGCACTTTACCCCCCCCCCCCCCCCCCCCCCCCCCCGTTAACCTCTCAGTGATAAAACAGTTAGTGGATTTATGGATGTTCTATAATTATGTCTCTCGGTCAATTCATTTGTTCTAGCTTCTCAAATGAAAACATTTACCGCTTTTAATAATTACCACCGCAATTGATTTACTGGGCCAAAGTGTGAATGATTCATCCTCTGGGGACCATGCAAATTGAGGGGGGGGGGGAAAGAAATTCCCCTTATATTTGTTTAGAATCTCTTTCAGTTTAATGCTGCGACTGTAACTGAGACGAGCATCGAGCATCGGTGCAGTTTGATGTAGAAAGGTCGACAGCGAGTGATGTTGAAGGTCAAGAGAAGACGGATCTGTTCCTTTGAAGGAGCGATGGATGTAGAAAGAGAAGTTGAAGGACTGAAACATTTATACGACCGAACAGACGGATCCTCCAGATGTTGAGGTGATGTGCACATTGTGAGGCTGCACAGTGGAGCTCTTGTGTTGTTGTTGTGCTTTAGACCAGTTGTGACTAGTGGTGGTTAAATATACCCAGAGGAGAACGTCTTTGTGTTGAAGCAGAACAGAAACACTTAAGTGAGTCACAAGCTTCTTCAAAGTTCAACTTATTAGAGTTTAAACATTGTTTTGGATCAGATGAAATCTAATTGAGCCTTTTTAATCAAATCAAAATCCAAAGTGGATCATCGAGTTCCTGGAGATGTAAACATTTCATTCTTCTTTATCACATAAACACTTTACATTAGTAACACTGAGGGAATCTTTAAAGTCACAGACATGTTAGAAACAACCGACCCTTTAACAACAGACAGACGCAGAGAAAAGCTGCTTCTCATTTCAGATCTTTGATAAGCAGCAGATTAAAGTCGGCTCCACTAGTTGGTTGAAAACATTCTGCAGCTGACATTGAACTTGTCTGGAAGTGAAACACAAGCAGAAGATTGATGACACATGATTCGGTGGATACAAAAAGACAAACTAGTTAGAGAAATGAACATTATAATGTTTATTGAATGTTCTACTAAGAACACGTACAGATTAATGGTTAGAATTACAGTATATTGTTCAGACATTGTGTTTTCATTTGATCAAATTGTACTTGTTTGTATACACGAGTTAATAAACTAACCAGAGACCTGCAGTAGGAACACATCTTTGCAAAGTTCCCAGTCCTTCCCAGTCTGGAGGATGGAAGAAGCCCATTGGGATCTGAATGGTACAAACATATCCAGTCTTTGTCTGTTAGAGTTCCTCCTCCAAGGAGTTCCAGTTTGAACCGGTGCTGGTTAGAGTCTCGAGTGGAACAGGACTGAAACCTGCAGTGGTCGATCTGTGGAGACTTCAGGTGTCACATGAGTTTTCATTTCATTTCCTCAGCTGGCATCAGGCACAAGCTTTTGTCTCGGCTGTGAACAAGCTGTTTAACTTGATGGTATTTGTGCTCGACCTTATCTTTTAATAAAAGGACCTGGGACTGAGTTCACTGCTGCTCAACTTCCCTGATGTCACCGAGGGGCGGGATTCAAAAAGAAACTTTCCCCAAGAAACTTGTTTTTCTTCTCACTCTCTTTCTTCTTTTCTTCTTGTGCTCAGAAGATCGTGTTCCTCTCGGATCAATTACCAGACCGTGATGAATGTCGGAGCCGAATCCGTCTGAGAAATTCCCTCTGACGAGTTCCAGCCAACGGCCCGAGCTCGCTAACACGGAGCAAGCGGCGTGCGCGGTGCCAGATAACAGAATTATATCAGACATTAACTTTTCATAGGCGTTTTGAACGGATTGGCTGGACTCTGGCTTCTTCTGTGTCAGCTTCTTCTGGGACATGATGTGAAAACACTTCAGCAGATTGTATTAAGTTTAATGTCTGGGAGTTAAAGTTTCTTATCCATGAAGTAGAACTGCATTTTTGCGGTTTTATCTTGGAGTTCTTGGGATTTATAGTAGATTCTTGACTTGTGAGTCATCGCAGAGGCAAGTTTCATTTCCACAACTTTACAAGCAGCGAGCTGACGGAGGTGAAGGGTCAAGAGCTGCTACGCCCTGTCCACTGATGTAAGAGCTCATTCAGAAGTGCACGGTGAATGAAGCACTACAGATCAAGAAGAAGGGTTAGGGTTAGGACAGTGCAGGACAACACGTCTCCGCTTCCTCCCACTATCCAGAAATCTAGAAATACCCAGAACACGACCACTGCCTTCTTGCGTATTGGTGTTTGTTTTACTGAAAGTATGAACAAAGCCTTTTTCTTTCTTCCGATCAGGACTCGAGGCAGAAGTTCCGCTCCGTTCTGGTGGAGGCCACGGTGAAGCTGGATGAACTGGTGAAGAAGATTGGCAAAGCCGTGGAGGAGTCCAAGCCTTACTGGGAGGCCCGCCGGTTGGCCAGACAGGTCAGTGACCAGCAGCGACTCAAACATACTGGGTCCACCCGACGTCGGGGGTTGGGTCGGTTCTGTCTTGTTTTGCTGAATCAATGGTCACATGGGACCTCGGACTCGCTGCTTCGTTCCGAGACGTTAAATTGATTTGAAGATTTTCATCTTCGTGTCTAATCCATCGGCCACTTGACTCCACGATGTGTTCCTCTGGTGCTCGATGTGAAAACAGGACCTGCAGTTATTTCTATAAATCATTCTTTGAAGCATATAAACAAATTAGTGTTGGAATTAAACCCAGTGACTTCGCTGTGATTCTCAAACTGCTCTCATCATATTGCTGATTTCCTTGTTGGTGGAGAATTCAGCCGATTTCCTTTGGTCCCTTGTTGGATCGTCTGAAATGTTCAGAACCGAATGTTGAAGGACTTTGACGTGTCGAAGGCCGATCGTTGAAAGGAAATGTTTTGTGATCATTTTCCTTTCAAATCTGTGTTGATGTGTTTTTATTAAGTTGATACCAGGTCATCTGAAAACACTGGCTTTTTAACTCTGTGTTCAGGGTGTAGAGTCGAGGAGCTTGACACGAGCACCGTCGCCTCAAAACAAGAAGGTTCCTGGTTCAGATCCCGTCTGGCTGTTTGGAGTTTGCCTGCTCTCCCTGTGTCTGCGTGGCGTTTCTGTTGAGACTCTTAATTCACTGTTGTTGTGAATGTGGTTGTTTGTCTGTAATCGACATTAGTGAAAAGATAATCTGGACTCTTTGTCCTTTTCCCTGCGGGTGTTTTGCTTGGTTCAATTTTAATCGATTTCCGTTCTTTCTAAATAACATTTGTCGACCTCTTAAAATGGAGAAAACATCATTTCCATGCTTGAAGCTTTAAGTCTGGTTGATCAGGACCAATGCAGAAATTGAGCACAGCTTAGAAATGGTATCAAAAGGAACTACACAATCATTTGAGACCACAATCTCCGTTTCCCCTTTTCACAAAGTGTGTGTCTGTGTGTAAACGGCGGAGGAAGCCGCCACCTGCTCGTCTCGAGGAGCGTCCCTGCAGCTGCGAGCGCTCGCTCGGGGACGGCAGAGACGAAGCCTCTCACAGACTTCACTGTGTCCCTTCTGCCTCTCATGGGAAGACCCTCTGCAGGTTTTCACTTTGACACAGTCTCTGTGAGGACCAGTGGGAATTCACCGTTTCATGCTGAACTACAGGCGATGGGGAAAGTTTCTGTGAAGCAACTGCAGTTCCCCTTTCTTAGAGACGTGTCCTGTTTTTAACCCGTTTACTCCGAAGATTTCATCATCTTTCAATGTTCTTAATTTGAGCTTCGTCACAAAACTCAAGATCCAAGATCTGTAGCATCTGGGCTCCGAGTGGGAATCAAACCACCAACCTTGCTTTACATCAACACAGATCTCATGAGAGAATGAGTGTGTTGTCAGAGGATCTTTATAAAGATTTATCCCCGTGGGTTCGGTGTGCGACGCTTCTTGATTGTCACGTCCTGAGAGGAAGTGAGATGAGGATGTACAGCGTGTGATTGGTTCACTTCCTCTCACCTGGCAGCTCACCTGCGGCCCGGATCGACCTTTACTTTCACTTCCACAGAACCGGTCTGGAACAACCTGAACTCTGACTGTGAACATGTTTACAGCCCGAGATCGAACAGAGCGGCGCAGCAGAGGAGTAGAAGTCTCTTCTCAAAATGCTGACATGTCTTTGTCTTCACCTCTGGGCTCTCGACTGCTGCTCAGACGTTTGCTTCACGTCCTGTTGTCAGAACCCTTTCATGTGAAATCCAGTCACACCTTTTTGAAACTAATCTGAACGAATTAGCGCCGATCAGTTGAGAATCTGCGTCTTTCTCTGCACGACAGTTTGGCCTCAATCTACCGTAGTCTGTTTATCGTCTTGTTTCCTTGTCAACTACGTCGGATCTGCCAGAAAACGAGCAGCTGCCCCCTCAAGGCTTCTGGGTCTCTTCCAAGAAGGTACGATATTCAGACTCCCTGCAGCTTTGTGGACTTCAGCCTCTGAATGGAGGTCCTTGGAACAGAAATAGAAAAGCAGTAAACAAGTAAACGTTTGTTGGAGGCGGTGAATGTTCCCTTCTTGTCGACGAGGGTGTCGAATGTCTTTAACAAAGCTGTTATCAGGGGGAGTCTGAGAAACAGTCGCAGCCACAATTAGGCAAATTCACGCAAATCGTCTTGATGTCAGTTATTTTAATGGTTTGCCAACTATAAATATCCCAGTTCGAAGACACACTGCGTCTCTTTGTCCCCGTCCTCGGGTCGTCTTCCACCAGTGGTTTGTTTTCTTACTCTGTTGTTTGTTGTATCCAACGCTCTCCTCCTGTTCTCCCTGTTTCTCTGTCTGGCTGGAGAACCTCCCTCCTGCTCGCCCATGCACTGGGATTAGAAACACACTATTTGCTGTAGCAGATAAGCGCCCGCGGCGGCCGGCGGCGCCCGGCGGCGCCCAGGGAGCGGCCGCTGGAGACAAACGACTCAGTTTGACCTTGACTCCAGAGAGAAGATAAACTGCAGACGTATAACTCTGAGAACGTTGTACAATCTACATTTCTATATCGCGTATCTCGCTGGCAGCTAATCCTTCTGAAGTGAGTCATTGTGGGGGGGGAACTAACAGGGTTTCTCCTGCTGGGTTCGGCCGAGGTCTTTGTTCAGGTGCAAACCTCTCCTGGATTTAAAGGAGGAATATTCTGCTCACACTCGTGTTCACGTGGGGAGAGTTTCATACTTTTTGCAAGAACAGCTCAGATTTGGCAAAACAACTTGTAAACTTTCTCATCAGCCTGGTCTCCTTCTGTTCCCCCTCACGTCCTCTGCACTGGACTCTCTGGCTCTGTGTTCATCAGAGGTCCGAGCTGCCCACATGTGTTTGGTAATTGTTAAACTTTGACACACACACATTCTGCTGTTGCCCCGAGAAGCACGAAGCTGGAACCCTGTGAAATCCAGAGATTCTGTTGATTTCATTAGAGGTCTCTTCTTCTCCAGCATGAACTAAAAGAGAAATGACTCTTTAAGGAAAAGCGTCTCCAGCCGTTGACTTAATGGCTTTAAGCTCCTCTCGTTCCCACTGGTCTCACACAAGCTGGTGGAAGCACTCAGCCACTGAGGAAGTGGGTCAGCGTGACGAGGCTGAAGCGAGTGCACGGCGTCACGTCTCTAAGTGCTGACTCCGGTGAGACTGAGCGATGCCGCTGCATCGGAAGTTAAACTTTCAGCAGAAGTTTTTTTTTTTTGAAACATCATGAAATATGCATCAGCTTCACTTTTTATTCCACTCAAGTCTGAGCTGCAGAGAGAAGCGAGGGTGTCGGATTCCCTCGCACACTATTAGCTGATCCTGATTCAGATCCTGACTGGAGGAATTTAAACTCTTCACCGGCTCATTGCTGTTATATTCAAAAGGCTCGACACATTTAACGACTTTCCTTGAATCCAGTAAATTGTGTGTTTGATCATTCGGAGCTGATCTAATTGTCCTTCGAGGTTTTTCTGTTCTATGAGCGTCGGGGCTGCAGTGGATCCTCTGAAGGGATGAGTCAGTCCCCCCCCCCGGCTGGTGGCTGCTGAGAGAGAGGAGAGGTGGTGGGAGTTACGGTTTTAAAGACAGGAAGTTCGTTCATGCACAGGATTTAGAAGCAGATCCAAGTGGAGCCCTTCCCAGAGTGAGGGGGTGTGCGTGACTCTGCAGATCAACATGTGTGAATTCAACCTTTTTACGGAGGATTGTGTTAATAACCAAAGACTGTAAATAAAGATGCACGTCCACGTTCCTCCCTTTGTGCAAACATGAAGCCAAAATATCTCGGCTGCGGACACCGCCTTCATTTTGTATGTTTTTCCACATTTGCACATTACATCCAGATTATTATATAATATAAAATATTTAAATATGAACAGAGGAAAAGGTGTTTTCTAACATTAAGCTCCAGATTTAATATCACATGGTGTCAAATGTGTTCTTTTTTGGGGGGGGGGTGACTTTAAGCTTCACCACCTCCTGCGTGTCGTCCTCATGACGGAGGCCTGGGTTTGAGCAGATGTCAGATTAGTGAGGGCGAGAGAGGAGGAGGAGGGGGTGGGGCGGGGGGGCGGCGAGCAAATCCACGGCTGCGGAGACGATGAAATGCTGGATTTGCAGAGGAGAGATTTGCTGGAGGGGAAAGAAACGGGAGAGAAAAGCTCCGTCGGCTGTAATGGACGAGAGAGTTCTGGCTCCGTGTTCGTGGTGAAAACCAAAACCTGAGCAGCTTCTCCTCAGACAGACGGGACCCTGAGGGATGTGTGTGTCTCAAATACACCAACCTGTATTTCCCACAGACACAATGACTGTACAATACATTTAAAGAAAGACTCAGCAAACTATGTCATGAAGAACAGAAGCTGCAGGGGAATATGTGCAGTTTTAGAAATGTGGACACGAGGAAGTGTTGCTTTCAGGATGTTTTGCCTCTCGAGCTCACAACCTTCTGAAAACACATTTAAATTCACTGAACTTTCTCTGGATCTGCATCAGATCTCACACACGCGTAGATTTCACTCCTGATTTTCATCAAGATCCGTGAATGATTCTCTGAGAAATCAAGGAGAACATCACAGTTTGAAGACTCCTCCTCCTCTCGGTCTCTGTTACCTTCTTATCACTTCTCTCCTTGTTGCTTGTTCTCCTCCTCCGGCCCGTGTCCTCCTCCCTCCCTCTCTGCCCCCCCCCCCCCTGCTGGAGGCAGAGCCCGTCACTGGTGCTGACGGATGAACTGTGGACGGAGGGATAGAAAGATGGAGGGGTGGAGGGGGGAGGTAACGGCTGCAAGGTCAAAGCCATCCGGTTTTGCAGTGGCCACCTCACACACAGCCTCGTGTGTGTGTGTGTGTGTGTGTGTGTGTGTGTGTGTGTGTGTGTGTGTGTGTGTGTGTGTGTGTGTGTGTGTGTGTGTGTGTGTGTGTGTGTGTGTGTGTGTGTGTGTGTGTGTGTGTGTGTGTGTGTGTGTGTGTGTGTGTGGTGTGGTGTGTGTGTGTGTGTGTGTGTGTGTGTGTGTGTGTGTGTGTGTGTGTGTGTGTTGCATAACAGCTCCGACACTTTGGAATATGGATTTAACTTCACATCACAGAATGTGACTAAAATTAGTTTTCAAATATGAAAATAAACACAAATGATGACACATTTGTTCAAATCAGACAGATGTGGATGTTGGTCTCTTCTTCTCTTCATACGGCTTCAGCCACGTTGGTTTATCGTGTGTCTGTGTCTCACCGGCTTCACTCGGGTCGACGTTCAGTTCTCTGAGGATTAAACGTGTTCGTGCAGTTCGTGCTTCTCTCCAGTGGAAACCTTTTGTCTTCATTCTCTAACTGGTGGTTCTTCCTGGGTCGTGGTGAATGTTCAGCAGTTGTGTTTCATTAGATTTCACTAACGGCTCCTGAGCAGAATCTGTAAATGTAATTTGCACTTTGGGTGAAACCCCAGCTCCAGTCGACTCAACCTGTAAGTGAGCGTTTGCTTCTGTTTGAACTCGGCATCACAGGCGGAGGCTCCCCCCCCCCGCTGTGTGCTCAACCCTCGAGCTCCCTCAGAACTGTATCTAGGCCAGACCCGGTTCATTCATCCCTCTCGGGGATCGAACGGCGACATTTGGGTTTGCCTGAAGGTTTGGGTCAGTCGGTGCATTCTGCAAGAGAAAGGAAGCCGTGTTTACAGCGGTTGCACGGACTCAGTAAAGTAAAGTTGGTCAAATCAGGTCGTGTTGATAACAGAGACTGTCGATCAAAGCTTCATCTTCCTGTGAATTTGAATTGAATGCTCTTATTGTTTGATCCTGTTGTGAAACACTTCAATCTCCTGAATGTGTCAGTTCAAACAGACGTGATCCGGTCGGACCTGTTTTGTGTGTTTCACAGTGTGAAGGTCGATGAGACGTCTTCTTTAGGATCGTTTCCCCTGAACGTCTTTTCCCCGACAGCTGTGGCTGGTGATGAGACGTCTCACTGTCCGTCCTCCCGTCCTCCCGTCCTCCCGTCCTCTTCCTCTGGGTCTTCCTCCCTCTGCAGCGGTTTGACCGATGAGGACGTTATGGATGTTTGACTGAAAGCACAGATAATACAAATGCAATATTGAATCCAACTGTTCAGATCTGAGGAGGTATCAGTGAGTCCTCCATCATTTGTATTATGAAGGTGTCTTTTAACACTGACACAAATACAATAATTTATATTCACCTTGTGCACGCCAAGAGAAACGTGTGCAGATCAGATGAATCTGTGACTCTGAACATTTCATTGAACGTCTATATTTGACAGGACTTGATGCTCGGACTGTTTCAGGACTGAAATCGGTCCCTGGGTTTAAAAACAGTTTTCAATTGAAACCTCGCTGCCGTCAACGTTTTAAACTTTCCAGTTTAAAAATAGCTCTGACAAACTTCCCTGCAAAGCGAAAACAGTTTTTCACGTTCATCTGGTTTTATGAGTGAAAGCGAAAGATGCAAATTATAAACACACTTGAGTTGAAGCGTGTCGACACTTCACTGAACAAGTACAGCAGGAAAATAAAGGCTTTGCTCTTTCACTTTTCTCTTTGTCCTACTTTATTTCCGCTGCCTTCTCGGCTGCAGGCAAGTGAAGCGTCAGCGGCTTCGTCCTTTAGCCGGCGGAGGGATGAGGGGGGGGGGGGGGGGGGGGAGAGGAAGAGAAATGGAGAAATAAAAGATTCAAATGTCTGTCACGGTGTCAATAAGCAAAACAGCTCAGTGAGCACAGAATGTTTCAGTCACTGAACCGAGCGATAAGAACTCTTTACAGACGGTTTATCTAATCAGAAATGTTTTTATATTATTTAGTCGTTTTTCCTCTCTCTCTCTTTTCTTATCGCCCCGTCTCTTCCTCTCTTTCCCGTCCTCTCTGTCTCTCTCTACCCAGTTGTCTCCTTCCATCCATCTCCCGCTTTCCTTTCTTTCTCTCCCTGTTTGTCACTTTCTATAAACCACTTCATCCCTCGCTCCCTCTCTCCTCCTCCTGCCTGCAGCCTCTGGAACGTTCCCAGACACGAGTCTCCGGAGAGGAGACTGATGTGTTGAGTAACTCTGAGCTTCACGGACCTGAGCTGCGATTCTCCGCGAGTCTCTGGGAGAAAAAGCATTTCGCTTCTGCAGGAGCTTCAATTATTCACGAGCCGGTGTTAACTTGGAGGAGGAGGAGTAACTCCCAGTTTGGGATCTAACTGGGTCAAGTTTACATTTGATTTATTGATTATTCACACAGAATATGTTGAAACCACCTTTTTAAAAAGCACCTCGCTGCAGACACGTTTTCACTTTTCCTGTTGTGAAATTTCAACGCTGGGTTTTTATTGGTCCTGGACGTCGATCACTTCCTGCTGGGAACAGTTGCAGCTTCTCTCACGAAGTAAATTAATTTGATTTCTAATTCTTTCTGTCGTGAACTCTGGCACATAAGACGTTAACATAGACTGAAGGAGACGTTACTGTAGGACACGCGTGGCGTCCTGCAGCGGCGTGGAGCACAAAGACGACCTCATGACGGCAACAAGGCCGAGGTTGTGTGGACCCGGTCGTGCTGGCGCGTTGTCGACCGGCGATAACGACATTACAGCGAGCGTGCGATGATGTCAGAGCAGCTGCAGCCCGAAGCCAATGAGACAGAAACTGGCTCCAGACCTGTTTTCATCATTTACACACATGTGTGTGTCTGGTTGTAAATGAAATAAAATGATGAGACATTATCGGTAATGATACATATTAATAAGTAGTTCTGCTTTATATTGATTCACAGAAATGTCTCTTAACCCTGCGTCTTCTGACTTCCAGCTTCATTTCGTGGATTGAACTCCTGATTTCATCTTCAGTGAAGCTGCTTCACAGATCTGTGGTTCTTTAAAGTTCTCCGGGTCCATGTGGGTTTATTTCTGTCTTCGTTCCTCTTGAGCTTTTTGCTTCTGAACACTTGAGAAAAGCTCGTCCGGCCCCAAAGCAGAGAAACAGAAACAGAGCTGGGATCTGGTTTGAAGCGTCGCTGCTGATTCATCACTTTCAAGTTCGACTTCCCGTCCTTTTGCTTTTCAGTCGCACACACACGCTGTCTCACATCGACAAACTGAAAAGATCCTTGTCCGGGGTTGAGATCAGTGTCGTCAGCTCCAGATTCCACATCACGAGAGGGGGGGGGGGGGGTAGCTCGCTGGCTGCTGACATCACACACACAAACACACAAACACACCACACACACACACACACACACACACACACACACACTCTCATTCTCTCTGGTACATTTTCCTCTTGTCTCTAAACCCGAAATCGTTCGCAACCTTCATAAGATTTTGATCTGAAGCTTCATCCACTCGACTTTGTTCTCGTTCATCAACTCTTCTACTGATCTGCTCGTCTTCATCACGTCTCTGGAGCTGCTGCTGGTTTTAGTTTGAAAACTCCGAAGCTGCGTTTCAGACGTGATGACGCTCGCAGCCTCTTGCTGATTGGATCTTTTCTGTCTTCTCTGATTCGCCGGGCTCCCGTCACATGACCTCCCTCATGAAGAAAAGCCCCGGCCTCAGCAGAGTAGAAACAACATGGAGAATCAATGAGTCACTGACTCTGATGTCTCTGCTAACAGCCGCTGATCAGTTCAACGTTTCACTTCTCACCTTCGTTGCTTCTGGTTTTCAGCCTAAATGTCTGAGTGGTCATGTGATGTCATGTGATGTCCTGTGATGTCATGTGTGGTCGAGGATAACAAGTGATTATCTAAACACTTGTGTGGTCAGAGACTTTTATAGTTTTAAAACGCTGACAGCAATTCAGAGGCTGAGAGATCTTAATTATTATCAATTATATGAGGATTATATTCGGTGTAGAAATAGAAAAATATTGTTTCTGACTTTTTTCTCATGAAATACAAGATACTTTTACATTCCCAAGCCTGTAAAAATACAATAAATGTGATTGTAATATTGTAACTTGAGTTTTAGCTGAATACGACATTTCCTTACAAACGTATCATAGAGTAATCTGCAGTTCACAGCTCCTGAGCTGCTCTATTAGATTTCACACACACGTGATGTTGATCAGGCATCGATCACACGGTGCGTTAGCGTGTAGCGTGTAAAGCCTCAGCTGTGCGGCTCCACCTGGACCAGAGCGATGATGTCAGGGACGTCTCGTGAGTTTCAGGCTGTGAAACTGTTTAAAATGTAAAGTTGAATATTTAGAAACCTGCAGACGAACATGAGTCCAGCTGCTTCGTGTTCCTCAAACCAAAAGACCAGTCGTTCAGTCGGGTCCTCACTCGGGTTGATGATGAGTCTCTGTCCCGCAGGCGCAGCTGGAGGCCCAGAAGGCCACGCAGGACTTCCAGAGGGCCACCGAGGTTCTGCGGGCGGCGAAGGAGACCATCTCCCTGGCCGAGCAGAGGCTCCTGGAGGAGGACAACCGGCAGTTTGACTCCGCCTGGCAGGAGATGCTGAACCACGCCACCCAGCGGGTGAGGGGGCACAAACACTTCATTAGAACAAACCTGTGACCTTCTACTGTTTGTAATTTCTTAATCTTAATGTGACAGAGAGTTGATATATTTCATCTGACGGCGAGTTCTGATTGGCCGTCACAGGTGATGGAGGCGGAGCTCACGAGGACGAGGAGCGAGCTGCTTCACAAGGAGACGGCGTCAAAGTACGCGGCGGCGATCGGTCGCATGAAGCAGCTGGAGAAGAAACTCAAACGCACCATCAACAAGTCCAAGTAAGAGCCTCAGCTTTAAAATGGCCGCCGCTGTAACGACGTCGCGGAGAGAACGAGGTCGGGTGGATTAGAGTCAGATGAGATTTCAGTCTGTGAGAGATCAGCTCTGCCTCGTGTGGCCTCAGCAGGGAGTGCGCTCTGCGTCGCCCAGCCAACAGCACCCGACTCCTTTATCTCCTGGGTTGCCATGGCGATGCTGTGGGTGCTGCTGTTTTCTGGGTTATGCTGTATTTGTCCCCTCTGATCTAATCTCTTCTCTTTCTCTCCTGACCACTGCTCCTCCTCCTCCTCCTCTTCCTCCTCCTCCTCCTCCTCCTCCTCCTCAGGCCCTACTTTGAGATGAAGGCCAAGTACTACCTGCAGCTGGAGGTACGTGAGACTTCTGGAGTTAAAGTCTGAAAACATTCACTGAAACATAAACGTGTTAAACATCGAGCTCCTGCACCATCATCCAATCCCCACATCTGTAGCTCCGCCCTCCTGTGGAGGTCAGTGTGTTTCTGTCTGTGACGTCATCGTGATCCTCCTCCCTCTTCGCTCTCTCTCCTCCAGAACCTGAAGAAGAACGTGGACGAGCGACAGGCCAAGCTGTCTCAGGCCAAGGGCGAGTACAAGACGGCCCTCAGGAACCTGGAGATGATCTCTGACGAGATCCACAAGCGACGGCGGAGCTCCTCCATGGGCCCGCGGGGCCGAGGCGTGGGCGCCGAGGGCGACAGCGTCTCCGGGGACGACATCTCCAGCTTCAAAATGGAGTCTGATGGAATATCCAGTGAGTGCAGTGCTTCATGAGTCTCTCTCTCGGGTGTTTGGTTCCTGAACTCGCTGCCCGTCGATTCTCCCAAAGAGTTTCAAGGACAATCGGCTCTTTTAAAGTTAAACAACTGAATAACAGGTTTTATTTCTGGAGGAGAAGCTGATTCTGTAAACTTATTATTTATCAGTCTGGTGGAGGGAAGCAGATCAGAGCTCGAGCTCCTGTGAAGACGTGATTGACACTTGAGACTCAACGAGCCGAGCTTGAACTCAGCTCATTAGAGGAAACACAACGAGCTTCTTGTCTGATTCTCTGAATTCCTGGTTGTGATTCTTGGAAAGTTTGTTAAAGGACTTCAGAGAAAACTAAGTTACCGAATCACAGCCGAGTTAAATTGAGTTGAACGTGAACTATTTGCTCCGTCAGTTGAAGCGTCTGTGATTCGGTGCCAGAGAGAACTCGATGATCCGAGAGGGAGAAAAACAATCCGATGAATAAATCACCAGTCGGACACTTTAAAATCTAAACACGGCAAAGAAATACAAACGATTTAGAACTGGGAGGAAACACAGAAGCTTCAGGAGGAATATTCAGAAAATACAAAGAAAACTAACAACCGGGATTTATTATCTTCACCAGAACGAACTGAAGTTTGAAATGAAAAGAAATCACCTCCAGACACAGTTTCCACTAAAGTTAAAACCTGAACAATACAACGAACTGGTTTCAGTTACTGGTTTCAGTTACTGGTTTCCTTGATCTTCTTTAATGTTTCACTTTTTAAACTGAAGATCTTTGGGATTGAAACCTGGCTTTGGCCTCGACTGACCTTGAATACGGAATAAATAGGATGGTGTTACCATGGTAACCCCCGAGCGGTGGAGACATCCAGTTTAAAACCGTACAATATTATATATTAATCGTGATGCGACAGTATTTTTATATTGTTTCATCTCATGTTTGATGTTATTTCGTCCAGCAGCTTTCCCTCTTTTGTCTCTGTTCATTCTTTCTATTTCATTCTTCTCCTCTTCCTCCCTTTTGTCTTTTTTCATTCTCATCCACTTCCTTGCTTCCTTCTTCCTTCCTCCTTCCTTCTCTTATCCACCTTCTTCCCTTTCTCTCGCTCTCATCCTCCCTCTCCTGCAGTGGCGTCGGTGTGTTTCGATGACGACCCGTGTGGCGGCGGCGGCGGCGGCAGCATCATGTCTGAAGAAGACTCGGAGACACAGTCCACCTGCAGCCTGGGTTCGACTCCCAGCAGCCCACAGGATCTCATGTCGCCCTGCCCCTTCGCCAGCTCCTCCTCTTCCTCCTGCACGTCCTCCTCCTCCGACTCCCCATCACCGACGCCCTCCTCCTCGTCCTCCTCCTCCTCCCTGCTCCTCCCTCCAGGCCCAGCAGTCTGGATCTTCCCAGCACCGTGTCGTTGTCGGACTTCAGCCTCATCTCGCCGGTGCTCGGGCCGCGCAGCGAGTGCAGCGGAGCGTCGTCGCCCGAGTGCGACTTGGAGAGAGGTGAGCGAACGGAAACACTCGAGCAGAGACGGGGGTTCGAGGCCAGGTCTCGTATTTCACTACTCAAAGCCTCAAGCGTTAAATACAAAGTTGTTGATGGAGCAACATTACACAGATTTGTGTTAGTGAACAAGCTGCGTCGATAGTTGAGCTGCGATATTTAAGGGAAACTGCTGCTATCAAACATTTTTAAAAAGACGCTGCCTTGTTTCTTTTCCTCTTGTATTTAATGGGAAAAGCATCAATAGCAGACGTAAGCAAACGAGGGCGGGGCCTTTTCATTCGTCATCACTAATAAATCCGAGCAGACGTTTCAGCTGAAGCTGGAGCGCCGGGACTCTGAGCTTCTATTTGAGTCCAGGGTCTTTGGATGAACTCGATGAGTCAAAGTGAATCAGGCTGCTCCACAAAGAGAAAACACCTCGATAGGAAACGAGTCCATCTGTGACTCAGGAGAGAGAAACCGACTCAGGTGAGACGGATGATGCTTGAGAATCTATTTTGAGTCGGATGCTCGCAGCTGCTCCAGCAGAGGGAGGATTAGTCAAAGTGACAGCGAGAGGAACCATGGTCCAGATATCTGTGGAGCTCCGTGTGTCGGTGCAGCTGCTGTTTCTCTGGTATTCAGAGTTTTACCTTCGTCGTGTGGTTTTACTTTTCACTGCAGCAACAAAGTGTTCATACATTTCACTGGATTGAACCCCTGACCCCTGAATCCATAATGAACGCACGTAACTGTATTAACCGTTGGTTGAATTGCAGGTGACCGTGCAGAAGGAGCCGAGGGGGAACTGGACAACGCTCCCGTCACCACCACCAACAACAACAACAGCAGCAGCAGCACGAGTTCGCTTCCCGCCACCAAGAGAACCTTCAGCCTGGAAACACGCTTCAGCTTCCTGAACCTGCGACGCCCTCGCCCCGACAGCACCAAGAAAACCGACGGCTGTTCCCAGAAGGCCGAGCCGTCTGGGTTCATGGTCAAATGAGTCCGTCAGAGAACTCGTCAGCCTCGACGGATTCGGACTCAACGATGAACGATTACGAGCCGGAACTCCTCCGTGTTGGCGACGGACTAAAGATTATTGTTTGTGTTATTTTGCCGCCCGACAGCTGAAGTGCTGCCGGCGCACGGACCCGAGGAGCACTGTTAGATGTTAGATGGCTGTTCCACCACAGGAGACGTTCTGCCCGGTTCTACAGAACGTGGAGATGTTCAGTAGATAAGTTGGACTCTTAGTCCATATGTGATCTGTCGTATTGTCCTGAAGTTGTGTGTGAATTGTTCAGGCTTTGCCGTCGTGATCCTTCAAATGTCAAAGCTGCAGATGAGAGTATAAATACACCTGAATGTCTGAATGTGACAACGTTTACTTCAAGTCGCTCTGCTCAGCACTGACGAGCAGCAAATACACGACGTCAGATCAAAACCAATAACAGATCATTAATCAGAGCAACATCAGCTGTGAGATAAGTTCAAATTGGTTGAATTTAATTAATATTTAATTGAATGTTCTGTTTCTAAATGCTGAACAGTGGGACTTCAAAGTAAAGCGTTGCCGTCCTCTCTGCTTCAAAGTGACGACACGTGACTTCTGTTTCTCTTACAAAAGAAAAGTTGAATTCATAATAAATAAAAACCGAATCTTATTTAAATCAATAACCTCTGGAGCTCGGCTGCAGCGGCGTCGTTGGGTCTTTGGCTGAAGTTTGCTCGTGTACGTTGTTGACGTGTTGCTGTGTAACTTCTGAAAGACGACATATTGTAAAACATTTCTTCTTTTTACGAATGAAAAGTTAAATTAATAAAAAATAAAACACTCTGGTGCGTGTGTGGGTAATATTCTCAGACGTTAGCAAAATGTAACCGACGTCTGACTCAGCAGCTGTTGCACTGTTTCATCATGAAACATTTTTAATGAGTATCTCAAAGAATTTAATTTGTCCTTGTTCTGTAATTATAATTAAAAATCTACAGACTCTGGCTTCAAATGCTGAAGATGGAAGAGATCTGGGATATTTAGGTTTCATGTCTGCTGCGTGTGTTCGACTGGGGGGGGGGAGGGGCATCACCTGCTCTTTCATTTAACATCAGTTTAGGATCAATCTCTTCTTACGGCTCTGGTTTTATTAATTTATTGTTTGGATCTAATCTCAACAGCTGGTGAGAGAGAGATTGTAAAGTGCTTTTTTACCTTCAGAGATACACGAGTGAATAAAGAGCACAGACAGAAGCAGATATAATTTTTCTGTATTCAATTTTTGAAACATCCATCGTCCCAACATTTAGTGCAAGTTCTGCAAACATTACATCATCATTCATACGACAGCTCGCTGCACGAGTCCATTAAAAGACAGGGAACTCGTTTTCACTCTTAAAATCCATCATTAAAGAAGAAGTGGACATTTGACACATTTGGCAAAGGATGTTTAAAGATGTAGATTTTCTGATTTCCTGGTTCACTCGGCCTCAGTCGGCTCCGGGGTCCAGATGAGAAACAAGTGAACCCGTCTCAACGACACGTTCCTGTGAGACGGGTCACGGTTTGTGTCTGAGCCACAACGTGACGCCGGGAGTTAAACTCAATCAAAAAACAAAAGTAAATCATCTCGTTTCTTGAGTCATTGTCCAGATTCTTGAAATGACTCCGGCTCTAGTGCTGAGGAAAGTTTTTTTCATGATTTACATTTTATATCTCTAAAATATTTCGACATCTAGGATCTTGGATCTAGAAAATTAGATTTTATAGATTGAAAGTAAAACAATGGAGAAGCAGACTGTGCCGAGCTTCATGTTCAGTAAACAGAAGGTTTGTCATGAACCTCCTCGTTTCTGTGAGCGTCAGATTCACTTCCCCGACGTGGAGACGAGGCTGAAGGCAGCACCTGCCTCTCATGGTCTTCATCAGCAAACACTGAGCTGTTAGAACATGAGGAGGCTCCGTGTGAAGAGCACCTGCCTCTCGTGGTCTTCATCAGCACTGAGCTGTTAGAACATGAGGAGGAGGCTCCGTGTGACGAGCAGCTGACGGACTCCAACCAAAACAGATCTCACTCAACAAATCCACCAAACCGAGAACAAGCTGCAAAGTTTCCCTGACGATGAAGAGAAGAGAAACTTCCTCACTGGAAACGGAAGAGGAGCTGATTTCTCTCTGAACGGCTCAAAAGTGACGTTTTCATTCCCAGAGATTATGTTTGACAATAAACGAGAGAGATGATTTAAAAAGTGCAGTTTGGTGACATAAAGGAAAACAGAGTTCTTGGCAAAACATTCTCACATGCACATGCACACGCACACGCACACGCACACGCTCACACAGGTAGAACACATTCGGTGTGTGACACCTGTCACTCACATCAGCTGATACTTCGCACTCAGCCGTCCTCTGACAACATGAAGTGACATCATTCAACTGCTGCCAGCCTGGACTCCCTGTGGTGCTGCTCTGCTCCTGAGAATTAGGAGAACAACCCTCAAGGGAACCGAGGACACACACACACTGTCCCTTCGGTCTGACTCAATAAATAAACTGCTTTTAGGATTCATGGCAGCGACTCCTCAGATTGTTCAAGGACAGGAAGTGTGAACAGGTCGGAGCAAAGCGAGACGAGCAGAGGAACAACTGAGGGAACACGTTTGGTTTAGTATCAAGCGGCTGCTTCGTATTCAAGTCGTTTTGCAGCAATGAGCATCTCAAGCCCCCTTTCTTCAAACATCATCGTCATCAGGGTCAAGTGACTCTGCAGGAGACACAGGTCGTTATCAGCAGCGATGGAAACGTGACACCGGGTGAACGAGCTCATCTGGAAGGACAGCGAGGTGACGGCGCCGCAGCTGCTGGTGACGTGGAACATGACGCACGGGAGAAAACCTGAAACTCTTCAACTGGCGATGGGAGAGAAATCAATCTGCTAGAACAGAACTCAGTCCAGGAAACGGTTCATTTCTCAAGAGATAATTCATGGATATTGATGAAAATGATCAGAAACCTTCAGTGAACTGATTCCTCTGAGTATGTGAGTGATGCTGGAGGAAGCAGGAGCTCTACTGAGGGAAGTTCTCGTGAAGCTAAGCTTTGTGCTTAGTGATATTCCAGGAGCGAGTAGTGAAGATTAACTTCTGTGCATGAGATGCTCATTGCAGCATAAAACTGAACCTGGAAACGATTTGCCTCGATGATGGGGTCTGGCTGTTTGTGGCATAAAGACAGAAAGCTCCACTTTCATAATAACTGTTTATAAAATAACCATTTTTGGCCGAGGTGTGTTATTTCTGTCCCAGATCTCCTCGACTGTTGCCGGGGCTCCACTCTGAAGATCCTCTTGATGTCTCCAACATAACACTGTGGCATCAAGTCAGGGTGGAAGTTGTGCAACAGGGACAGGGACAGGGACAGGACGTGTTGTTTAGTTCAGGCCACCAGTCACATTCTGGGCTCTTTGGGTTTTAAGGAGGCCTCGACACCGCGTCACCTTCAAACACAAACACCAGGAGTGTGTGTTGATGCCCTGACAAGTATCTTCCTCCTGCTCCCGGCTCCGTCTTCATTGGAGCTGGGAGACCTTGACGGGCAAGGTACTGGCAAAGTCCAGAAAGAAGGGTCCTTCCTGTTTGGGCAGGAAGGTGGTGGGGATGACGTTGTAGATGCCAGCTGGGACGTGCTCCGCCTCCATGTAGCAGAACCCACACCTGGACAAAAGAGAGGAGGAGACAGACTCTGGGTGTGAGAACGTAGAGCGAGTGGACGTGATGATGACGTTTCTAACACCTGAGGTATGCAAAACTGAAAAAAATAATAAATCCAAATATCTCCGGATGAAGAAGAGGAGCCGTACACGTAGAAGAAGCAGCAGGAGGCGGAGCCTGTAGAGCAGCAGGGGCGGAGCCTGTAGAGCAGCAGGAGGCCGTACATGACAACTCTGCTGTGGAAAGATCAGTGTTGTTGTTTACAGCTCGTCCACACCGGCGTCGGCCCTCAGCACCAGAAGATCTGGAACCTCCTCGTGTTTCCAAGTGGACGTCTTCGTCTTCTACGTGTACGGCTCCTCTTCTTCATCCTGAGATGTTTGTGTTCTTCCAGTTTCACGTCACGTGTTAGAAACCACGTCCACTCGCTCTCTGGGAAGCTTCCACACATTACACTCAGGGGGCTGCAGGAGAGCGACTGACTCTGACATTTGTTCTCACACACAGAACCTCTGGGAAAATGTCAGAGCAGCTCTGGAATCAGCTTGAGATACTTTACTTCCTCCACTGCGTCACACACTGATGAAGCCTGTACCTGTAATCTCCACTGTTCCTCTTCTGGGCGGCTGCTGGACCTGGATCCCCGACCGTCGACACGGTCATCATCTCAAAGCCAACACTGTACTGCCTGCACACACAGACACACACAGAGACACACACAGAGACACACACAGACACACACAGACACACACAGTGATCAATGCTGCTTCATTTGATTAGTCTTTGGTCAATAAAAGAGCACAGATAAGTTTATATTTACACTGTGAAATGTCCCAGTCAGGACTTAATAATAATGATTCTTTAATAATCACATGTAAGTGAACCTGGTCAAAAACATGATCAGCTCTGTTTAACTCTCAGATTCTTACTCCAGCTTAACGAACCCTGATCAGTGGGACCTGAGGCAGGAGAGCTACACTGTTATAATACCACATTCAGAATATTGTTATGAAAAATACTGTAAATGCATCAGGCTTAGAAACGTCTCCACACCCTGTCTGCCCACTAAGCCCAATGTGAGATTAAACACTGAGTCATCTGTCTGTGTGTGCGTGTGTGTCTCTCTGTGTGTGTGTGTGTGTGTGTGGTCTGTGTGTGACAGCAATAGATGAGAGAGCCAGACGATCATTAGGTGTTAATCTCATCCTGTTAATGAGTCGTTAACCATTTGAACTCTACTCTCTGTTCCTCCAGTGTTGTCGTTTCTTGCAGAATCCTCTCACGCTTCATATCTCTATAATCTGCACACCCTAAGCTAAAAGGTTGCGCAAGTCAACAAACCATAACAGATAATAAAAGAAGTTATCAACACATTTTGCACCACACGTAACAATGACATCATCACGAGGGAACAAGTTGGAGGTCGTCTGTGGAACTTTGGGTTTTATATCCGTCTAAATCTCAAAAAGAGGAAGCTCCGATGTTCTTTCAAAATCTTGTCATAGTGACACTGAAAGAAAAGATGTGTGTGAAGCTACTCATCAGATTTTTGACTTTTGTTTGAATAGTTAATATATTGTTCTATAACTAAAACTAAAACGCTTGTGTAAAAACACTTTGCTTTGCTTGAAACTGATCTGTTCTGAGATGATTGTTCTGACCTGGACCCTCGGAGCTCGATGAGCAGCGGACCCGACCGCTCCAGGTTGATCTGATAGATCGGGTTGTGTTTGTACGAGTCCTTGTAGTTCCCACAGCCTCCGGCACTGAGTCCCTTCCACTGGCCGTTCATCTGGAGACGGAGCAACGGTAATTCATTAAAGAAGAAAGAGCACGATGAACACACCGTGTGGAAGTGTTGGTGGTGTTGTACCCGTTTGTTGTGAGTGAAGGGACATGGGATCTTGGAGAAGGTGAACTTGGATCCAGCGTAAGCCTGAGGAAAGAAACCAAACCTGTTTAGAGCTGATCTGACAAAAGAACCTGGTCGGCAACATCTAAACAGAAGAAAGACGGATCTTCTCGTACTGATGCTAACATCGATTTAAAGCAACACTATGTGACTTCACTGAGCAACAGCGCCCCCGGTGGTTTTTATGCAGAAGGGACACACAACTGAACTGTGGATATTACCCATGATCCCCTGCTTCCTGAGCAGCAGCAGCAGCTTCAGGAGCAAACAAACAACCCTAATATAGTTTCTTATTTTCAGCACTTGTGTAACACAAAGTGTGACATGTTTCTAAACGGTGCGTTTCCCCACTTTAAAACAAAGCCGTTCATTTATTCACGACTACAGTATCTTCACGCGTTATAGTTATTAATAATGTTTCACATTAGCTCTGTTCTGGTTAAAGAAAGATCAGAGAAGACTTCATGTTTCCTGCTTCTTGTTTGGATCTCAGCGAACGAGAGAGACGCTGATCGGAGCCGAGAGGAGATCGTTTTCACAGTTCACTGGGGGGGGGGGGGGGGGGGGAGAGAGAGAGAGAGAGCTTGCAGCGCTCACGGCAGTAGACACACACACACGTGCACGTGTACAGTGCACACAGAGCACACACTTTTAATGAGCGCACGCTTTTCATTAAAAATGTATTTCAGCAGGAACTGTTCTCCACAGTCCTCTCGGCAGCGAGTGCATACATTATAAATAGGTCACGTGCACATGTGCGCACACACACACACACGTTCCTAACTCCCTCGGTTGGTCTGATGGGGGTTTGGAACATAAACGTTTCTCCTCACCCGTAAAGTGTAGTTGATGGTGTTCTGCTTCTCGTACTGGGAGACCACCAGTGTGAAGGTGTGCGTCCCGGCGCTCGTCAGCCGGATCTTGGTCAGGTAGTGGGGGCTGTTGATCCGGATGCCGTCGATGAAAGGAGGGGGGTCAGCTGTTGGGAGCGTAAACAGAAGACAGCTGACGGTGCTGAAGTGTTTATGGTCTTTGCTTCGTCTGTGAGGTGAAACATAGATTTTGAAGTCTACTGCTATCTCTGTGAACCGAGTCACATCAGAGAAGTGATGTGATGGAATAACGTGACCTTGTCGTGTGAGGCAGAAACAAAGCTGTGACAAAGTGCTGCCTTCACTTCCTGCTGCCACACATCTACAGGACATATCTCAGTCCAGTGCCCCAGAGACATCGTCCTCTCAGGGTCTCACACACGTTACCTGGGTAGTAAACCTTCTTCCCGTCCGTCTTGTAAACGACCAGAGTGATAAACTCCCTGTTTTGTGCAAAATCATCCTGGAAGAACAAACAAACAGATAAACAGTCAAGCATTACAACATCAGGTCACCACGTTAATGGTCAATACATCAAAATATGACTCGTCAGTTTCTCTACCTTGTCAGTGATGTGTCTGGTGAGCAGCACCCACACTGCAGCGCCCCCTGCTGGACACTGGACCTCCAGCTTGAACTGGGGGTTGTTGGCCAGACTGTAGACGTCTTTCACCGGGCCCTGCTTCCCATCCCAGCTACTGCAGACGGGACACAAACCACATCAGACTGGGACTGTACTCTCCTCACCAGTCAAACTACTGACCACTGATCAGCTGGAGACACAAACACACACCTGTGAACACAGGAGGAGTCTTTGAACAGGGCAGGGTTCCAGCTCAGGTAGATGACATCATAGTATTGACAAAGGTCCTCCCATGCGATCCAGAAAACACCTGGAGAGAAACACAGGGAAACATATGGGAGATCAATATCAATATTTTTGACTTCTGTTGCTTTAGTCTGTGCCTTAAACCTCAGGCTTTGTTATTTTGACACACTGACCCTCAGACCAGGTGTTAAGATCCATCCTGAGGGATCAGATCCCTACTGGTCAACAATATTCATCTCTTTATTTCAGGTGTGAGCAGAAAGAAACTCTACCAAGGCCCAAAAGTCCAAATTATACACACTCATAGATATCAGTTCCCTAAATATGATTTGTTTTCCATCACAATCTATGAATTATTCTCTGGGAAATCAGGGGAAATGTTAAGATTTCAGATTGTTAAAGAAAGTGGGAGAAAATACTAGATCTGCAGAAACATAATAAGTTCCTCCCTGACCCATACCTCATTCTGTTCAGTAGTTTTAGTTTAATCTTTCTTAAAATGAAACAAACATACAAACCAATCAAAAAACAAATAGACTGGAGGGAAACATAACCTCCTTTGTAATAACAATTTCAATATACTAATTTCCAGAAAGATAAATAGTGGGTGTACCATTATCAAACTTCTGTGCTGTCTTGGGGTCGAAGTTGAGATATTTGAGGAGGTCGGGGGTCCAGTTCTTTTCGTCCCGCTCGCTGTAGCGTCCCTTCCACCGCAGATGACTCCACGGATTCTTCAGCTGCAGGAAACGCATCCCCTGCAAGAACACGAGCCCATGACACGTTTATCCTCACGCCACAGAAACCAGTGGATTGGATTAACAACCAGTAACCTTGATTATTAACACCAACAGGTTTTAGGGATGAAAATCTTCCATTTGGATTTGCTACAGGACAAAGCAGCTACAAGACATTTTATCAGGAAGTTGAAAAACATACAATTTCCCCACATGTTAAGTTTGTTACTCTGAGTTGCAGAATAATAACTTAGCTAATGCTACTTTAATCAGGCCCACCTTGTGTTCCCTGATGTCCAGAACAGCGTAGGCGTGCGTCGGGACCAAACCCCATTTCTCCCCTTCTTCCTCTGTCATCACGCCTGTTGCCGTGGTGACGAGGACGTCTCCCCTGTGAAACCTGAAGATGACGAGAGAGAAGCAGATTCAGAGGAAGGACGTGGTGACCCAGAGCTTATCGTTCTACACGTAAAGATAAGTGTCAGAACCACTGCGTGTGTGTTCACCTCTGGAAGAGCATGCGGAAGGAGTCGTCCTTGCTGAACGACTGATTGTCAGAGTGCATAGCGATGCGTTCGGGGATCCAGCCCGTGAGCGCGTGCAAGTCGATGTTCTGCAACACACGACAAATATCAAACATCCGGTCTTGTCCTGTCTTTGAGGACAGTGTCGGGCTGAGCAGTTTCACCGCAGTAGGTGAACTAAAGCTGTTTAGAAGGAGCTGCACCTCCTGGCTTCCACATCTTCACTCACCGAGTTGGAGCCCGGGAAGTCGTAGCCTCCCATCACCTTCATGTAGGCTTTTTCTATCAGCGACACCCAGAGCTCGTTCCTGTTGCTGGAGTAGGAGCACAGCAGCTCTCCGTTACGGTCCACCGGCAGGAAGTCGTCTATTATCACCTGCAGCGGGGACAGAGACGGGTTGGGGATTTGTACCGATGAGTCGTGTTGATGGTTAAAAAGATGCAGCAGGTGATTCGGGGTTTCAGTGAAGAAGAGTTCCCTTGACACATTTACATTCACACATCTGTTTATTTCCGTATCCATAAGCTTTTAGAAGATAAACAAATATTAAGGAATGAACGCGTCAGAGTACAGACAGACGTTTCTGTGTGTCCTCTTGGTGTTTTACCTTCCTGGGAACTCCGTTGAGGTGCAGCTTCACCATGTACTTCCCACAGGGGTTATACTCAGGTTCCCCTTTCCTGTTCTGAGGGTAGATGATACTGAAACACACACAGAGCATAAGAGATGATTGTTAACTCAGATTTCCCAGTCTTCATCACACTAAGTCTGTAGGTAGCCAACAAGGTCAATTCAACCCAACATCCCCAGAAGCAGTGCGGTGCAGCTTCTCTGTGAACACAGTGTTTAGCTTGTCTGCAGGAACTTTTAAATCTCAGCCGATTATCGTGCCGCATTGAAGACCGTGACAAAATGTTCATGGTATTTTATTAAGGGGAAATTATTTTTCTTGCGTTAAAAGCCATTGGACATGGGTTTCAACGCTGACAGGCACAGAACCGAGAAGCAAAAACAAGATTTATGTAATGTTTGCCCCCCGACAACAAATATGGATGAAACCCTAAAAGCACCACAAAGTACCTGGTGATAAGTTTCTTGCGCCAGCGCCTCTCGTAGGCCGCGCTGATGGCGAGCGATGCCACGAAGGAGCAGTCGGACACGACCGTCTGGACAAGAGAAGGTTAGCAAACGGTCATGTTTCAACTCTAAACAAGCGAAAAGGCTCAACATGTTCAAACTGAGCTCCTCACACCCTCTGACCTGTTTGATGCTGAAGCTGGACACGGACATGATCATCATCGGGTTATTGCAGATCTCGTCCGGCCGCACCCAGCGGGCGAAGATGGCTTTTTGTTTGGGCGACAGCGCCAGTTTCCCCGATTTGTCCCTGGTGGCAAGAAACAAAGAAAATGAAGTTTGTCTCACTGTAAAACAAACAATGGCTCATGTGACAAAGTGAAAGGCAAAATATAATAATAATACAAAACAACAGACGTCAGACTCACGAGAAAGGGACAGGAAATGCAAACCGCTCCTTCAGGTCCACGCTCATGAAGGGCACATAGGCTATCCCGTTGATTTTAGATGTGCTCCTGAACGACGAGGACACGACAGTCGGTGGTAGTTGTGGTCAAAAGACAAAAGAAGAGGAACATTGATTTGTTCTCAGTGGCTGTGGTGGTGGCAACACATGTTCTAATCACCTTGTCCCTAAACGTGAAGTAAAAAATACAATTGGAGACTGATTTGTCTATTTTCCAGGACTTTTTCCGACCTGGAAGTTCATGTTTAAGTTTTTCCAGATCTTCCAGCTTCTGTGAGTCACCGACTCCACCGGCCGCCTCACCTGAGCACCTCGATCTCCTCAGACGTGTAGCGCTGACCCTGCGGCTCACTGGACTGGACCGCCCGCATCGGCTGAGGTCGGTCGTGGATGGAGAAGTCTGGCCCAAGGGGGAAGAACTGGCGGACTGGTCCCCCAGAACTCGCCCCACTTACATTCTTGGTTCCAAAGGGCCCCGTCTTGTCCGGAGTCTGGGCTGAAGCGGATTTGGACTGGGACTCTTTAAGACCTTCAGCTCTGGAAGGAGACGCAGGAGGGTTTTAAATTAATGCTGCAAAACCGAGAGTCTCACAACAAAATAAATATCTAGATGTATTATTCGGTAAAGGAGACAGAACTCATTTCCACCTGTCTAAAGCTTGGCGGGCCAGCTGCTTCAGCTTGGTCTGCAGCGCCTGGTCCGAGGTGTCGCTGGACTGTTGGAAACACAGGAAGAGAAACCATGTTGAAGCGAGCTGGAATAATGTGGAGTTCATGTTCAAGCTCAAGTTACATGTAGTCACAGCGGAGAGAGAGAGAGAAGGAAAGAGGTACCGTCTTAATGCACAGCTCCACGGCCTGAGTGTACAGTTCCACGGCTTCATCGTCGTTTCCCTTCTCATCTTCCTCAAAGGCCTGAGTGACCAGGAAGTGGGCCCGCTCCATGTCCACCTGCTGCCGGGACTTCAGCGGGTCGCTCTTCTGTGCCTGGACTGGGGTGAAAGGTCCAGAGAGGGTCAGGACACAGATCACACGTTCAACCCTCCGACTGCTCGCGTTTCAGTTCAACTTGATTCTGACTCAAATGTTTTTTCGTATGAACAGTTGGAAAAAAGCCCAGTTTGGCTTTTGGAGACTTATGGACTTGTTCTGTTAGTTGTCCAGTTTAAGACGGGGGGGTGTGTTTGATGGCATGTTCAGTTTCCATCTGCTTGACCCAAAGAGCCACAAGTGGGTTTCTCCTTGCTTCACCAGTCCAGTAGAAGAAGTCACTCAGACTGTAAACTTACAAAAACATCTCCTAAAACACCTTTATTAAAAAGTGAGACAGTTGAATTAGATCAAAATAACACTCAACAGCTTTATGGTCATTTTAGGGAAAGTCATCTGTGTTTCAGTTGAAGTGGATTGAGACTTTTTTAAAAACATATGACCAATACTTATAAAAAGGTTATAAAAACATTTGTCTCTTTAGAGCCGCTGTTTGCTTTTCATTTCAGAGAAAACATTAAAGCTTCACACGGAACTAAATGTCTTCCAGTGTTTCCAGCAGATTGTGGTCACACCCGTGCGCACACACACACACACACACACACACACACGCACACACACACGCACACGCACACGCACACGCACACGCACACCCATGTTGTGATGAGAGTCATGGAAAAACGTTGTCAGGCTGCATTCACTCAAAGTCCTGAATCATTTCTTACCTTTTACTAATCACACAAACTTCCAACATTATCTTTTAATGTATTTTTGACGACTGCAGGTCTGCTGCAACTCGTTATCATTTTAACTCAACGCACACGACTTTCACTTTCTTTTTAAATGCCTCTCTTTGTATTTGAATGTGTTCTCTTATGATTTGAATGAGCAATACAAATGTACACATTAGAACGTCCGATAGAGATGAAGGGAGGAGCAACGACCAATGAACTGAGGATCAGAGGAGAGTCAAAGCAAACAGTGCCTCTCTGTGTCGGCCGAGCTCACCAGCATTGTGGAGGGCTTGGACCCGGTCCAGGTATTCATTCACTTTGTCCTGGAGCCCCTCCAGTTTGGACCCGGCCATGCCGGCGTATATCAGGGCCTGGGCGGCCTCCTGTTAACACAACCGTAACACAAGAAGAGTTATTAAATTAATAAACACATTCATCAGTTAAATACTGACAGCGACAAAACTCAACTGCATGAAATGACGCTTTGACTTGATCATTTGTTTGTCTTGATGTGTTCGTTTGTTTTTGTTTCACACAACGTGAAACATAATCGAAGCATAAAGTATGTGTGGGGTGTGTTGGTAGAAACCAGTAATGGCATTTATAATAACCACACCCGGAAGATATGCAAGAGATTAAAAACAAGACATACAAAATCACCAACACAGGTTATATAAGTATTAAAGAGACAATTGGACAAATAGACAGAAGGAAGGTCACACTGCACATTTTAATGAATATAGTTTTAATTTTGTATTCTATGTTTATTTATAGTAAGCTCTTCTATTTTGATTTTACTTTCTATTGCACTGCTGATCAGTTTCTTATCGTCCAACATCGTTCACTGTACTATTCACCCCGTGTTGACTTGCATATGAATACATCAACTTGAATGTACGTGATATTTACAGTATTAATAACACATGTGAAAATCAGAGCATTTCCCTTTTATCTCCTTAGACAAGACAAGATAAGACTTTATGAATCCCGAAGGAAATTCACGTGACAGTTTGCTCCAAGGTTACTGTCAAAATATATAATGAGGACAGTGAAAAACATTATTAAGTCTTAAAAATATAGTTGAAAATTAAAGTATAAAGTGTGTTATAGGTGAATAAACATGTAAAGTGTATACGAGTAAATGCAGAACCACTTCCTGATAGAAACAGAAAGTTCCTTAGTATAAAAGTGTCAGTAAGTAGTAATGAGTAAAGGAGTAAATATTACTGTACATGATATTAAAACATAATATGATGGAAAAGCTGTTATAATACACATATATAGTAATAATAATAAATACTAAAACTAGAATAACACTGCACTTCTGTTGGATATAGATCTGATGGACAGAGACTCAGACAGAAGCAGATTTTCATTCCACGAGAGAAACTTAAAGATATGAGATGTTTGTTGTTTTGTATTTTAAGCGACACTTTAAAGTTGCAGCTAAGCTAAGCTAAGCTAAGCTACGTGCTAGCAGTGGCAGGCAGCTGCGGGATTCAAACCCCTGACCTTGTAGTAGAACACGGCCTCGTTGTATTTGCCGCCCTGGTCGTGGGTGATCGCTGTTTTGGCGAATTTCACCGCGTCGAGCTCCAGCTCCGCGGGATCCATGCCGAACACGACTTGTTGACAGCTAACAGGCTAGCTGGCTAAGGGCGAGCTAACAGGGCGAGCTAACAGGCTAGCTAGCCGTCCAGCTGGACCCGGACACCGGCCGAATGTTCTGGAAAGGTCCGGGACTGACCCGCAGCAGAGCTCGGGTCGTCAACTCGGAGGAAGCATCGTGGAAAGCGTCGCGTTGTCAGTTCGTGAAACGCGGCTTCGCTTCCACTCGCGACATTAAACTAGCAAAACAACGCCGCTACTTCCGGGAAACAGATTCCGCGCAGCCGCAGTGGAGGGCAGTAGACGGTGGTGCGTTCAAGGCGCCATCGTCTTTTCACAACTCGCAGCTGAGACGTTCAAAGCTGTCACTTTCAGACTCGTGGGTCCAAATCAGGATGAATATCAAATACTAATGAACTCATTACAATCATAACATAACATAACTTCATATATTAAAATGCTCAGCTCAGCATGAAAGGTCATAGATGAAGCCATATGCAGTTAAAGTTACTGATACCTTTTGTACCTGCAGCTTAAGTAACGTACCTCAGACAATATAAATCTAAGTATGTAGACTGTATATACTGTACATTATATACATGCACTACTGTCATCTTACATTATAATCCATACTTGCTCCAGCAACTCTGCACCATATGATTCACCTCCTCATGTTTATAAGTAACATGTACTTTAATGATGCATATTTGTCTGAGAGTCTCTGCACCACTTCACTATTGTTCCACAATTCCACCATATCTGAATATTAGTTAAATGCTTTTTGTGCACCCTTGTAAATGTCTTGTACAGTTTAAGTCTAATTGCAAATAGTGGTTATGTTTATTTTGCTAGTTTCTTGTAGTCTGTAGGTAAAAGTATGTCCGTCTGTGTAAGTACACTGAGCAAAATCACACCGGAGTCAAACTGCTTGAGTGTGTGCACATAATAAATAAATCTGATTCTGATTCTGATTCTGCAGTGCACTGTTGCAGTATTGTGAGGTACCCACTAGGTGGCGATGTGGAAGTCAGACTGTAGCGTTCCCTGGCATCACTCAGCAAAGTTACAGAAACTTTGAATTTATTACTTCTAATCATCACCTAACTTCTCTGATTCCAAACGTGCTGCAGAATGTGTGGCAGGTCCACCATTCTCCAACAGACAGAACCAAACATGGTTAACTTTTAAAGTAATGAGTGGGAATCTGTTTTCCTTTTATCTCTGATCAAACCAAACATGAGGGCTTGTTGTAATGGAGGAAAAGTTAGAATCAAGTAAAAAAAATCAATGCAACTGTGACAGTAGAGATGGTTGATTTACATTTTAATGTTTTATTTCCTTTATGTTGTTCTAATGTCATAAACAGCTGAACATCAGCTCCCTCACCAAAACAGCCCAGCAGAGGAGGCACTTCCTGTGTGAAGAAGATCGAGCTCTGCACATCGATCATGGAGTCCATCCTCTCCTCCTCCATCACAGGATGCTGCTGCTGCCTTGAACAAGGACAGACTGCAGAGCATCATCTGCAGAGAAGGTGCTCGGCAGCAGCCGGCCTCCTCTTCAGGACCTGGACGTCTTCAGGACTCGGAGGAGGAGATTCCTCCCGTCATGGACACAAACTGTTTTTCCTGACTGCTCATCAACAAGGACCCGGGACCCAATCACTGCTCTGCATACATGTCCTCACCTGTGACACATGAACAACGATCTTACTGCACATACGTCAAATTGTAAATATATATCATTTAAATTGCACATCTTGTTTTCTAGTTTCTAGTTTCTGTTCATTAAACCCTTCACCTTCTGACCAGTGCAGGTTTTTTCTGCATCTGTAAAAAGAAGATCCAGCGGTGAAAGAGTTAACCTCAGAGATTACATCACTCCCTCTGCCCTTTCACTTCTCTCCCTCTCATCCTGCCTCGTCTCCTCTCTCCTCCCTCTCCAGCCGCCAGTCTCCTCCCTCTCCATCCCTCCTCCCCTCCACGGGTCCAGCCCCTTCATTAATTCTGCTATGAAAGGGAAGCCTCTCGGCAGTCACACCACCAGATCCTCACAGGAGCCTCACTCACACACACATATCCTGACTCAGGCTCGGACTCGGAGTCACAGTTGTCTGCTCTGAGTGAGGCCTCTGTTCCTGACACTGACATGGAGCCGCACTTTGCACGGAAACCCCTTCACCGCAGCCAAATGGGTGATGAGAAGCACCAGCTGCTGAACCTGAACGGACGCCTGGAGACCTACCTGAGTCGGGTCCAACACCTGGAGGAGGAAAATCTGATGCTTGCAGAGGAGATTGGAGTTCTGAAACACAGCAACCACGGAGCTTCGACTCGCAGGAAGGGCTTAGAGGAAGAGCTGCGGCGGGCAAGACTGGAGCTGGACGCAGCCTGGAGGGACAGGGCCCACACGGAGAAGGAGGTCGGCAGGCTGGCCGAGGAGTTTGAGTTCCTGGACCTGCTGAGGCAGAGGGAGGCTCAAGCTCACATCAAGGCCAAGACGATGCTGGAGCAGAGCAGGAAGGAGCTGGACGAGGAGCAGAGGGCGAAGATGTGGCTGAGAGAGCAGGTCAGTCAGCTGGAGCACGAGATGAGTCACCTCATTCAAACCCATCAGGAGGATGTGGCCCACATGGAGGCCACATTGATCCAGTCCAGAGCCACGAGGCCCCCCATGGCTCAGAGGGGCAACCAGACACCAACCTCCTCCAGCTGGGGCAGGAGTACTCCCAGAGGGCCACCAGAGCCTGGCAGGAGGCCACAGAGATCCACCAGGGCCAGTTGGCTCAGCTGGAGGAGTCACTCGACCAGGCCAGGGGCCGTTTGACCCGAGTGGCCCAGGAGAAGAGCGAGAGCCAACTGAGGCTCCAAGCCCTGGAGAAGGAGAGGGACTCACATCAGGACGTCCGGCTGCATCTGGAGACGAGTGCAGCTCAGCAGAGAGACAAACACAACCAGGAGATCCAGCAGCTGCAGGTGAGTCCAGAGCGTCCGGCTGTGATGGTGCAGATCCTGTTTGTTGTACCTGCAGACCTCCTCTTATAAAGCATGACCCTAATCTAATAACTTTCACTAATAACTGTATTTAAAGAGCACTTTGTATATATAGAAAATCTAAGTTGCAAAGTGCTTTACAAGGTTTTACAGGTCATAAAATCATGAGCAAAAATAAAGGAATCAGAAAAATAAAAGACAATATTAATTTGAAAAAACTCTAAAAGACATAAAATAGATTTAAAGGAATTAAAAATATATATTATATAATTCAAATTCAGGTAAATTCGTAATACAAGTTAATAAAAGTATGTTTTAACAAGGGATTTAAAATAGACCCACAGAATATGACTAACAAAGAATGTTTATTTTGACTTGAGAGAGCAGTCGTGCCTGTTTTAACCGCTTCCTCTTCCTGCCTCACTTCCTGTTTTGGCAGGCGCACTTGGAGGACCTGGAGGCTGAGAGGGAGGATCTGGGCCGAGAGATCGAGCGTCTCCTCCTGGAGAATCGAGGCCTGCTGCAGGCGAAGATGTCTCTGGGTCTGGAGGTGTCAACATACAGGTAAACTAATCTCTCGGATGCTTTAATGGAATTTAGTTTCCTGAAGCACGTCAGTTACAAATGTTTTCCCAATCCACACATCCTGTAGAGGCTGGTGCACAGACCCTGCGTGTACATCTCTGCCTTAGATCTAGAATCACTGCTTCTGATTTCAGACATTTTCCAGAATAGGATCAGATTGATTGTCAGGTTGATTGGAAAATGTGTGGGGGTGCAGCCTGTACGCCAGAGCGAATGACACGGAAGAGGGGAGAAGAAGCAGCCTAAGTTTAGGACTGTGGACGTCTCACTGAGCTGCAGCCTCTCTCGTCCTCGAGAATCTTATCCATTGGACCCTCATGGTGGCGTCTCCTCGCTCCTCCCCCCACCTCCTCACAATATTGACCCTCGCCCTACAGGGAAGAGCCACCGCTTAATGAGCAACGGGAGTCTAGAATAACAGCAGAGAATGGGAGTGGTGGTGGGCTGGGGGGGGGGGGGGGGGGCGCAACCAGAGGACAAATTTCAATGTCATCCACATGAAACTGTTTACACTCAGTTAAAGATCAAAGTTCATATAAAGCTAATTATGAGAGTGTGTGTTGGAATGAGACTGGTGTGGTCCACATGGATGTGGTGGTGTTGTGTGTGGGTGTGTGTGGCTGTTTGGGAGATGGCTCTATGCGCGATGGCCTCTCATGCGACTCATTACCATAACAACAGACCTCAGTCTTCTGTGTGTGTGTGTGTGTGTGTGTGTGTGTGTGTGTGTGTGTGTGTGTGTGTGTGTGTGTGTGTGTGTGTGTGACCACTCATCTATGTCTCATCTGAAACATCTTAAATATACACACGTCTTCATAGTGCACGTAACCGCTCCATGTTTCTGTTGTCGTCCGTCTCTGCAGAGCTCTGCTGGACAGTGAGATCCTCAAGGGAGACAAGTGTCTGTCAAACCCATCAAGAGACGTTTCCATCACAGGTGATTACACAACATCCGTCCATCAGCTCCACGTCAGTTCACTGCTGCACGAGCTCAGTGCCTCCATGTTGCACAGATCCTCTCCTATAGGTTCTTACTCCTGTCCGTGTGTCTGTGAGCAAGAGCTCCCAAAAACTGCAGAACGTATTTCCACACAACTCGGTGGAAGGACGCAGTTTGGTTTCATCTGCTATGAATACACCTGCCACCACGTGGACGGAGATCGTCTCAGTTTAAAAACTAGAACGTAGTTGTGTGGACGTAGCCTGAGAGAAATGAGTTATTATGAATATTCTGCCTTTGTAACGGTATACTGTCACTGAGTCCAACTAAAAGCCCCTCGGAGTGTGTAATCACATCATTATAAATGGAGAGTGCTGGGTGGTGGGGTGGTGGTGGGGGGGGGGGGTGGTTACGGGCCGGGGGCTGAGCTCTGCACTTTTGCTCCAGTAATGCGAGTCACCAAAGACAGTCCCCAAAGGTTATTGAGCCATATGGCTTTAGTTTCCGGTAACAGTGGTGAGAGGAGAAGATAATCAATACCCCCCATTAGTGCCCAGACCCCTTTGAGAACATCTGTTTTAACAATGCTTCAGGGAGGCAGCTCCTCCACAGGATCTCCGTCCTGCTCAGGGAACTGGGAGGAGCTGACTAGTTCGCTCTGTGTGGAGATGTAATGTCTGAGGAAAAGATATGCGTGGCAGAATTGATATCAAAATATTAAGTCACATTTAAATCAATCTTACAGAAAGTTCTACACACAGAGGTATTCAGATTTTACAGAGGTTGTATTCATTTCGGGGATCTACCTTTCGAGAGGGGGCCTGAGGAAAGGATTTAAGAGGCTAAGAGACATTGTGTAATCTTGATTCTTGCTCTTGTCCTCTGCAGATGCAGCGTTCCGTCCTCGAGGAGTGAAAAAGACTTACCGAACACAGCAGCCTGCTTCCTTCTCATCTCTCTACGTTCGAACAGCTCCAACTGCAACTCCACTGTGCAGCAGGAAACCCACGACCTTCAACGGAACCCAAACGATTTCAAGGAAACCCGCAGATGTAGATGCAGCAAAGTCAGAAACGTGGGAAACCCCTTATCCCAAGATACTGCAGGACGGGGCTGTTGAAAGTTTCCGTCCACAGGAGGTTCAGGAGAAAGTCACTTACGCTGAGCCGCTGTCGCCTCCTAATGAGCAGGAGGCTTGTGTTCCACTGAGAGAAGAAGGAGGAGGAGAAGGTGGAGAGGATGTTGAACCGTGGAGTCAGCCGTCAGTCGTCAGGTAGAGTCGAGCCTCCACAGCGAGCCGGCTTTCAGTGATGAAGTTAGTCTCCATCAGTTTACAGCTCCCGACTTTACACCACATGGTGTCTCAGTGACAGAGAACCAGCGACTTAGCGAATCTGAGAGGTCCTGCAGAGGCCTGCAGAAGGTCCTGCAGAAGAACAAGATGCCGTGATGCACTGGAAGGAAGTGTATCAGTGAAAAAGTAGTCCCATCAGTTTACAGCTCCCACTTACACCACATGGTGTCTCAGTGACAGAGAAGCCAGTGACGTCTCAGCTGAATCTGAGGAAGGTCCTGCAGAAGGTCCTGCAGAAGGTCCTGCAGAAGGTCCTGCAGAAGAACAAGATGCTCCAGCTGATGCACTGGGAAGGAAAGAGTGTATCAGTGAAGAAGTGGAGGATGTGCCAGAGGTGACCTCGGATTCAGAAATGGAAGAAGTGGTTGAACAAACCTTTGAATCCAGGACGAGAAGTCCAGCGTCTGAATGTGAGGCTGCAGAAAGTGTCTTCACCAGTTAACAGACTTCAGCCGACATGAAAGCAGCTCAGATGACGAAGCTGCTGAGATAAGAGAAGAACTCAGCTGCTCTGTGGTGGGAGCGAAGGAGACGGATGTGGAGGATAAGTTGTTGTACCCTGACGGAGAAGAGATGGATACGTGGGACAGTGTGATCGAGAGGAAGATTGATATGAAGACAGACGACGGCATAAAACAGGATGAAGCAAAAAGACAACATGCTGAGCCAGAGGACATATCCACAGGAGATCCAGAGCATGACAAGAGAGGAATTATCCAGGGAGTCACCACGGACACACAAAAACACGACAACGTGGCTGCTCCAGTGACAGACACACAAGTAGGTGATGAACACGGACCAGATCCTGACAATGAAAAAGATGATGAAGAGGAAGACTCTCAAAATGTCTCGGTGTCATGGAGGACCGAGCTAGAGAGCGACAGCTACGCTCAGGACAACACCCTCGCTGACACTCGACCTCTGATTCGATACAAGAGCGACGAGACCGACGCCAACACTCAGGCTTCACACATGGACGAGAGCGAGTCCAGTGAAGGTGACCAGGAGAAGAGGCTCGGGGAGACAGGAAGTGGAACGTGGAGCGAAGGCAAGTCGAAGAGATACGGAACGATGGAGGATCTGTGCGAGGAAGTGGAAGGGGAAGTATTGGATGAGGAATATGACCTGGGATACTCTCATCTCGAGCATCAGACATCGGTGAAAGATACAGAACGTGTAGAAGAAATGAACAAGGACGTCAATGAGGAATATTCAGATCAAGAGACCGAAGAATTGAGGGAACCCACGGCCCCCGTGAGTGTCGAGTACGATGAGGAGCTGGAGACCGACAGACTGGTGGAGCAGGAATTAGAGAGCCTGTCGACGGACAGCTTCAGTTCTCACTTCGCACAGCAGCAGCTCGGTGACAGCGACGAGAAGCTTCCTACAGAGGCTGGAACAACTGAACCAGACGGCGAGTCTTTCTGTGCGGAATCTGGAGCGACGACAAGCGGCCAACTGGCATTTTCAAACACTTTTCTAGATTACCCAGATGAGAAGCCGTATGGCCAACGCAAAGATGAAGAGGGTACAACTGTTCCAGAGAGAAGAGAGGAAGAGGAAGAACCCAACGTCTCCATGGTGACGCATCCCGATGTATCTGAGCATTTCATGAGCTTCAGTGACTTCATCAACGGGCCGCATGTGGAACAAATCAGCAACTCCGACACGCAGGACGTGACCACTGATGTGAAACCTGCAGATCCTCAGGATCATCTGGTTGAGGATGTTGTCGACTGTCCTGATGTTCCAGAAACTGGCGAATGGGAAGTCCTGGAAAACCCGAGCGAGGACCCTGACATCAGAGGCCACACTGATAGAAACGTGATAATGTGCCTGACTCAGCTGGCGAAGGGGCTGTGACCCATGAAGAGGAGCACCTGGAGATCCCCCCCGACAGCGTCCCTGACGAGAGCGATATCTTTGAGGCGAAGGACTCGACCGAACTATTGAACACAAACAGAAAAGACAACAACCTCCCTGGTGTTTTCACCTCCAGTGTGAAGACTGACTTCTGGGCGTCCTCCTCGGAGGTTGGCGCCACCTATCAACCAGATGACGCCTGTATCGAACAAACCAATCAGAAGCTAGGGTTTCGGCGAGAACCCAGTTTGGGGGATGTCGGACAACAGGAACGTGATTAACAGGAACTCGCTGGCAGCCGAGAAAGGGCAGGAACAGAAGTCTGAGGTGAAGCAGGCGTCGAGCAGAAAAGTCGAAGTGGAGTTTGTTCATTCTGAGGAGTCGGAGGTTGAGGGCGGATCCTGGTCATCTGGGGAGGAGCAGGAATAAGGAAGTAGTGAGGAGATCGATTTAAACCAGTTTGAAGCTGTTTTCAGACACAATGGAGTCCGAGCTTTCTGCAGGAGATTCTCTGGTCGGTCACGTTACAGAATCTCTCCTTGAGGTGAAGGGCGGAGATCACGTCGCTTCTCGAATCCCATCGTCTGTGTGCGGCTCCTCTTTCTCATCCTTCTTGATCATGATCCCTCTGACATTTTCCAGACATTCCACCAGGGGGCTGGCCGGAGAAACTCCAGATAATGTCTTCAGCCACTGACCGGGACATTTACGTTCTCACATACCGCCCCTCAGGAGAATAGCTGAACGCAGCTTAACTGAAGGAAGATTATGTTTTCTGTTTGATTCGTTTACTACAAAAACCAAAGTCGTGCCTTGGTGCGAACCTCAGCGACGCTAGCCACCGATGTGCCAACTGACCGAGCTCCTGTCCCGTTTCCCTGAACTCTAAACTTGTTTCTTGCTGATTGTTGAGATTGTTCAAAGCGCATGTTGCGGAGGGAGGTGGGGGGGTTTCTGCATGAGGGCGAAGAAGGTCGTTTGAAAGTCAAAGTGTTTATTGATCGCTGTGATCAGTGAATCAAACAACCAGTGCCTCCTGCTCATTGGTCCACTGGTCACCTTCGCATGATGTGACAGAGAGAATGGTTGGTTGTATAAGGTTTGTTATTCAAGATGATTGTTTGAAGAAGAAGAAGAAAATCTGTTTCACTTTTTATTTCCCCCCATAAAGTCGTTTCTTTCTGCTGCGGTACTTTGAAAATCCAAAATAAACTCTAGATTATGAGAAACACACCAAAGAGTCTCTGCTTGATTTCTTTATTAATCATTTCCTCAGATGATGAATTCAGAACTTTTACATCTTTAATCTTATAGTTCAAATAAGTGAATCTAACAACTACCTGGAGGAGGCGTGTGTCAGTGACCACGGAGCAGAGGAGCTGTTGCTTCAAACAGGAAACAGGCGACGGAGCGATGATCGATGAGCGGCCTCGGAAAACCTGGAGCACAAATACATCGTGAAGACAAAGGTGGAGAAACACGGCTGCTCACGGCCTTCCAGCAACTTCCATCCCTGCTTCCTCTGGGTTCACACTGACCACGGCTCTGGAGCTGTGTGTGTCTGTGTGTGTCTGTGTGTGTGTGTCTGTGTGTGTCTGTGTGTGTCTGTGTGTGTGTGAGTCTGGACTTGGCCACCTCCCAGCTCCCCTGACCTCAAAGTGAACAAAGCAGCACCAGGGCCCTGAACAAGCGAGCGGTCGTCCCATGAGAGGGTCGAGGAAAAAGAACGAGAAGAGGGAACAATGTGTGACCCACCCCCACCCCCCACCCTCTCTCCTCCAGTGCCCCCCCCCCCCTGTCATTCATTAGTCAGTTGTCTAAACAATGATGTCTATTTTAGCTGGTGCTCGTTCTCCTCGCCGCCCAAATCTGCCCAAAGACGGATTCAGCGCGGAAGGAAACCAGAACCGACCTGATCCACTGAGAGGAGGCCCAGTGGCTCTGGATGATGAAACTGCAGCTGCTCCCGTTCTCCACCAATCAATAGAGCTGTCCTACCCCCCCCCCCCCACACACACACACACACACTGAACCGAACATAATGAGAACAACGTGGTTGTTGAGAAGCCGATACATTAACACTTGTTGTTTAACTAAGAGACGTTTTCACCGTTCTTAAAAAGCTTTTATGGAATTTTCACTTTTCCATTTGATCTAAATTATACAAATAATGTGGAAACAGACCCCTGTACTTTTTAAAAATAATAAAAAAATAATATGAATTTATTTTACCACACCTGACGTCACAGATGCTTTTCAAGTCAATTAAACACAATCAAATCTGTAATATTTGTGCACCTGATAGATTTTGAACAACATAAATTCAGCCTCTGCTGCTGCCTTGAACAAGGACAGACTGCAGAGCATCATCTGCAGAGAAGGTGCTCGGCAGCAGCCAGCCTCCTCTTCAGGACCTGGACGTCTTCAGGACTCGGAGGAGGAGATTCCTCCCGTCATGGACACAAACTGTTTTTCCTGACTGCTCATCAACAAGGACCCGGGACCCAATCACTGCTCTGCATACATGTCCTCACCTGTGACTGTGACACATGAACAACGATCTTACTGCACATACGTCAAATTGTAAATATATATAATTTAAATTGCACATCTTGTTTTCTAGTTTCTAGTTTCTGTTCATTAACCTTCTGACCAGTGCAGGTTTTTTCTGCATCTGTAAAAAGAAGATCCAGCAGTGAAAGAGTTAACCTCAGAGATTACATCACTCCCTCTGTCTGCCCTTTCACTTCTCTCCCTCTCATCCTGCCTCGTCTCCTCTCTCCTCCCTCTCCAGCCGCCAGTCTCCTCCCTCTCCATCCCTCCTCCCCTCCACGGGCCCAGCCCCTTCATTAATTCTGCTATGAAAGGGAAGCCTCTTGCCGGCAGTCACACCACCAGATCCTCACAGGAGCCTCACTCACACACACATATCCTGACTCAGGCTCGGACTCGGAGTCACAGTTGTCTGCTCTGAGTGAGGCCTCTGTTCCTGACACTGACATGGAGCCGCACTTTGCACGGAAACCCCTTCACCACAGCCAAATGGGTGATGAGAAGCACCAGCTGCTGAACCTGAACGGACGCCTGGAGACCTACCTGAGTCGGGTCCAACACCTGGAGGAGGACAATCTGATGCTTGCAGAGGAGATTGGAGTTCTGAAACACAGCAACCACGGAGCTTCGACTCGCAGGAAGGGCTTAGACGAAGAGCTGCGGCGGGCAAGACTGGAGCTGGACGCAGCCTGGAGGGACAGGGCCCACACGGAGAAGGAGGTCGGCAGGCTGGCCGAGGAGTTTGAGTTCCTGGACCTGCTGAGGCAGAGGGAGGCTCAAGCCCACATCAAGGCCAAGACGATGCTGGAGCAAAGCAGGAAGGAGCTGGACGAGGGGCAGAGGGCGAAGATGTGGCTGAGAGAGCAGGTCAGTCAGCTGGAGCACGAGATGAGTCACCTCATTCAAACCCATCAGGAGGATGTGGCCCACATGGAGGCCACATTGATCCAGTCCAGAGCCACGAGGCCCCCCATGGCTCAGAGGGGCAACCAGACACCCAACCTCCTCCAGCTGAGGCAGGAGTACTCCCAGAGGGCCACCAGAGCCTGGCAGGAGGCCACAGAGATCCACCAGGGCCAGTTGGCTCAGCTGGAGGAGTTACTCGACCAGGCCAGGGGCCGTTTGACCCGAGTGGCCCAGGAGAAGAGCGAGAGCCAACTGAGGCTCCAAGCCCTGGAGAAGGAGAGGGACTCACATCAGGACGTCCGGCTGCATCTGGAGACGACTGCAGCTCAGCAGAGAGACAAACACAACCAGGACATCCAGCAGCTGCAGGTGAGTCCAGAGCGTCCGGCTGTGATGGTGCAGATCCTGTTTGTTCTACCTGTAGACATCCTCTTATAAAGCATGACCCTAATCTAATAACTTTCACTAATAACTTTATTTAAAGAGCACTTTGTATATATAGAAAATCTACGTTGCAAAGTGCTTTACAAGGTTTTACAGGTCATAAAATCATGAGCAAAAATAAAGGAATCAGAAAAATAAAAGACAATATTCATTTGAAAAAACTCTAAAAGACATCAAATAGATTTAAAGGAATTAAAAATATATATTATATAATTCAAATTCAGGTAAATTCGTAATACAAGTTAATAAAAGTATGTTTTAACAAGGGATTTAAAATAGACAGTTGAGCAACCCAGAGAATATGACTAACAAAGAATGTTTATTTTGACTTGAGAGAGCAGTCGTGCCTGTTTTAACCGCTTCCTCTTCCTGCCTCACTTCCTGTTTTGGCAGGCGCACTTGGAGGACCTGGAGGCGGAGAGGGAGGATCTGGGCCGAGAGATCGAGCGTCTCCTCCTGGAGAATCGAGGCCTGCTGCAGGCGAAGATGTCTCTGGGTCTGGAGGTGTCAACATACGGGTAAACTAATCTCTCAGATGCTTTAATGGAATTTAGTTTCCTGAAGCACGTCAGTTAAAAATGTTTTCCCAATCCACACATCCTCATCCTGTGGAGGCTGGTGCACAGACCCTGCGTGTAGCATCTCTGCCCTTTAGATCTAGAATCACTGCTTCTGATTTCAGACATTTTCCAGAATAGGCACGAAATGACACATTGGTTGACAGCACATGGAAGATGGAGGGAGAAGAAGCTCAGCCCTAACGTTTAGGACTGTAGGACGTCTCACTGAAGCTGCAGCCTCTCTCGTCCTGCTCAGAGAATCTTATCCATTATGGAGCTCCACTCATGGTGGCGTCTCCTCGCTCCTCCCCCCACCTCCTCACAATATTGACCCTCGCCCTACAGGGAAGAGCCACCGCTTAATGAGCAAAGGGAGTCTAGAATAACAGCAGAGAATGGGGGGGGGACGCAACCAGAGGACAAATTTCAATGTCATCCACTGCACATGAAACTGTTTACACTCAGTTTAAAGATCAAAGTTCATATAAGCTAATTATGAGAGTGTGTGTTGGAATGAGACTGGTGTGTGTGTGTGTGTGTGTGTGTGTGTGTGTGTGTGTGTGTGTGTGTGTGTGTGTGTGTGTGTGTGTGTGTGTGTGTGTGTGTGTGTGTGTGTGTGTGTGAGGAATTGATGGCGAGGTTTGTGCGCTGCAGATGGCTCCTCAATGGCGAGGCCTTTCCATCATTACCATAACAACAGACCTCAGTCTTCTGTTGTGTGTGTGTGTGTGTGTGTGTGTGTGTGTGTGTGTGTGTGTGTCCACTCATCTATGTCTCATCTGAAACATCTTAAATATACACACGTCTTCATAGTGCACGTCAACCGCTCCATGTTTCTGTTGTCGTCCGTCTCTGCAGAGCTCTGCTGGACAGTGAGATCCTCAAGGGAGACAAGTGTCTGTCAAACCCATCAAGAGACGTTTCCATCACAGGTGATTACACAACATCCATCCATCCAGCTTTTGCTCCAGTAATGCGAGTCACCAAAGAAGTCCCCAAAGGTTATTGAGCCATATGGCTTTAGTTTCCGGTAACAGTGGTGAGAGGAAAAGATAATCAATACCCCCCCCATTAGTGCCCAGACCCCTTTGAGAACATCTGTTTTAACAATGCTTCAGGGAGGCAGCTCCTCCACAGCATCTCCGTCCTGCTCAGGGAACTGGGAGGATCTGACTGGTTCGCTCTGTGTGGAGATGTAAGTCTGAGGAAAAGATATGTGTGGCAGAATTGATATCAAAATATTTCGTCACATTTAAATGATCAATCTTACAGAAAGTTCTACACACAGAGGTTTTCAGATTTTACAGAGGTCTGCATCATTGGGGATACTTCGAGAGGGCCTGAGAAAAGGATTGAGCTGAATTGTGTATCTTGACGATTGTCTCTCAGTGCAGCGTTCAGCCTCTGAGGAGTGGACTCTACCGAACAGCAGGTCCTGTCAGTCCTCTACAGTTCGAACAGGTCCTGCAAAGTCCCGGGCAGAGGAAACCCAGCTGAGGCCAAAACTGGAAGGAAAGAGTGTATCAGAAGCAGATAGTCCCTCAGTTATACAGCTACCAGACTTTAACACCACAGGTGTTCAGTGACGAAAGCCCGTGACGTTCAGCCAAATTGAGGAGGTCCTGTGTAAGTCTGCAGACTGCAGAAGGCCGAAAAGGTCGAGAAGAAGAGGATGCTCCAGTGATGCACTGGGAGGAAAGCGTGTATCAGTGAAGAAGTTAGTCTCCATCAGTTTACAGCTCCCGACTTTACACCACATGGTGTCTCAGTGACAGAGAAGCCCAGTGACGTCTCAGCCGAATCTGAGGAAGGTCCTGCAGAAGGTCCTGCAGAAGGTCCTGCAGAAGGTCCTGCAGGAGGAGAAGATGCTCCAGCTGATGCACTGGGAAGGAAAGAGTGTATCAGTGAAGAAGTTAGTCTCCATCAGTTTACAGCTCCCGACTTTACACCACATGGTGTCTCAGTGACAGAGAAGCCCAGTGACGTCTCAGCCGAATCTGAGGAAGGTCCTGCAGAAGGTCCTGCCTGCAGAAGGTCCTGCAGAAGAAGAAGATGCTCCAGCTGATGCACTGGGAAGGAAAGAGTGTATCAGTGAAGAAGTTAGTCTCCATCAGTTTACAGCTCCCGACTTTACACCACATGGTGTCTCAGTGACAGAGAAGCCCAGTGACGTCTCAGCCGAATCTGAGGAAGGTCCTGCAGAAGGTCCTGCAGAAGGTCCTGCAGAAGGTCCTGCAGAAGAAGAAGATGCTCCAGCTGATGCACTGGGAAGGAAAGAGTGTATCAGTGAAGAAGTTAGTCTCCATCAGTTTACAGCTCCCAACTTTACACCACATGGTGTCTCAGTGACAGAGAAGCCAGTGACGTCTCAGCCGAATCTGAGGAAGGTCCTGCAGAAGGTCCTATCCTGCAGAAGGTCCTGCAGAAGAAGAAGATGCTCCAGCTGATGCACTGGGAAGGAAAGAGTGTATCAGTGAAGAAGTTAGTCTCCATCAGTTTACAGCTCCCGACTTTACACCACATGGTGTCTCAGTGACAGAGAAGCCCAGTGACGTCTCAGCCGAATCTGAGGAAGGTCCTGCAGAAGGTCCTGCAGAAGGTCCTGCAGAAGGTCCTGCAGAAGGTCCTGCAGAAGAAGAAGATGCTCCAGCTGATGCACTGGGAAGGAAAGAGTGTATCAGTGAAGAAGTTAGTCTCCATCAGTTTACAGCTCTTTTTTTCCCCCCCCCCCCGAATCTGAGGAAGGTCCTGCAGAAGGTCCTGCAGAAGGTCCTGCAGAAGGTCCTGCAGAAGAAGAAGATGCTCCAGCTGATGCACTGGGAAGGAAAGAGTGTATCAGTGAAGAAGTTAGTCTCCATCAGTTTACAGCTCCCAACTTTACACCACATGGTGTCTCAGTGACAGAGAAGCCCAGTGACGTCTCAGCCGAATCTGAGGAAGGTCCTGCAGAAGTCTGAAAGGCTGAGAGAGAAGAGCCAGGATGCACGGGAAGAAAGGTATAGTGAGATGTCCACGTTTACATCACTACCATGGGTCTCTGACGAAAGCAGTGCTCTACGATGGGAAGGTCCTGAGAAGTCTGCGAAGGTCCAGAGAAGAGACAGTGATGCACGAGAAGGTGTATCATGAAAGTAGTCTCCAGTTCAGCTCCCATCACACATGGTCCAGGCAAGCCCAGGAGTCTCAGCCGAATCTAGGAAGGTCTGCCAGAAGGTTCCTGCAAAGGAAGGAAGATGCTCAGCTGATGATGGGAGGAAGAGTGTATCATGAAGAAGTAGTCTCATCAGTTTACAGCCCACTTTACACACATGTGTCAGGCAGAGAGCCAGTGAGTCTCAGCCGAATCGAGGAAGGTCCTGCAGAGGTCAGAAGGCGCCTGCAGAAGAAGAAGATGTCCAGTGAGCACTGGAAGGAAAGAGTGTTCAGTGAGAGTAGTTCCATCATTACAGCTCCCGACTTACACCACATGGGTTCAGGACAGAGAAGCCAGTGACGTCTCAGCCGAATTGAGGAGGTCTGCAGAAGGTCTGCAGAAGGTCTGAGAAGAAGAAGAAGAGCTCAGCTGATGCATGGAAGGAAAGATGTATCGTGAAGAAGTAGTCTCCATCAGTTACAGCTCCATTTACACACATGTGTCTCAGGACAGAGAAGCCCAGACGTCTCAGCGAATCGAGGAGTCTGCAAGAAGCCTCGAGTCCTGCAGAGAAGAAGAGCTCAGCTGATGCATGGAAGGAAAGAGTTATCAGTGAAAAGTTAGTCTCCATCAGTTTACAGCTCCCACTTTACACACATGGTGTCTCAGTGACAGAGAGCCAGTGACGTCCAGCGAATCTGAGAAGGTCCTGCAGAAGGTCCTGCAGAAGGTCCTGCAGAAGGTCCTGCAGAAGAAGAAGATGCTCCAGCTGATGCACTGGGAAGGAAAGAGTGTATCAGTGAAGAAGTTAGTCTCCATCAGTTTACAGCTCCCGACTTAACAATGGTGTCTCAGTGACAGAGAAGCCCAGTGAGTCTCAGCCGAATCTGAGAAGGTCCTGCAGAAGGTCCTGCAGAAGGTCCTGCAGAAGGTCCTGCAGAATCCTGCAGAAGAAGAAGATGCTCCATGATGCACTGGAAGGAAGAGTGTATCAGTGAAGAAGTTAGTCTCCATCAGTTTACAGCTCCCGACTTTACACCACATGGTGTCTCAGTGACAGAGAAGCCCAGTGACGTCTCAGCCGAATCTGAGGAAGGTCCGCAGAAGGTCCTGAGAAGGTCGGAAGCAGAAGAAAAGATGCTCAGTGATGCATGGGAAGGAAAGAGTGTATCAGTGAAGAAGTTAGTCTCATCAGTTACAGCTCCCGACTTACACCACATGGGTCTCAGGACAGAGAAGCCCAGTGACGTCTCAGCCGAATCTGAGGAAGGTCGAAGTCTGCAGATCCAGAGGTCCGCAGAAGGTCCTGCAGAAAGAAGATGCTCCAGCTGATGCACTGGAAGGAAAGAGTGTATCAGTGAAGAAGTTAGTCTCCATCAGTTTACAGCTCCCACTTTACACCACATGGTGTCTCAGTGACAGAGAAGCCCAGTGACGTCTCAGCCGAATCTGAGGAAGGTCCTGCAGAAGGTCCTGCAGAAGAAGAAGATGCTCCAGCTGATGCACTGGGAAGGAAAGAGTGTATCAGTGAAGAAGTTAGTCTCCATCAGTTTACAGCTCCCGACTTTACACCACATGGTGTCTCAGTGACAGAGAAGCCCAGTGACGTCTCAGCCGAATCTGAGGAAGGGGTCCTGCAGAAGGTCCTGCAGAAGGTCCTGCAGAAGGTCCTGCAGAAGAAGAAGATGCTCCAGCTGATGCACTGGGAAGGAAAGAGTGTATCAGTGAAGAAGTTAGTCTCCATCAGTTTACAGCTCCCGACTTTACACCACATGGTGTCTCAGTGACAGAGAAGCCCAGTGACGTCTCAGCCGAATCTGAGGAAGGTCCTGCAGAAGGTCCTGCAGAAGGTCCTGCAGAAGAAGAAGATGCTCCAGCTGATGCACTGGGAAGGAAAGAGTGTATCAGTGAAGAAGTTAGTCTCCATCAGTTTACAGCTCCCAACTTTACACCACATGGTGTCTCAGTGACAGAGAAGCCCAGTGACGTCTCAGCCGAATCTGAGGAAGGTCCTGCAGAAGGTCCTGCAGAAGGTTCCTGCAGAAGAAGAAGATGCTCCAGCTGATGCACTGGAAGGAAAGAGTGTATCAGTGAAGAAGTTAGTCTCCATCAGTTTACAGCTCCCGAACTTTACACCACATGGTGTCTCAGTGACAGAGAAGCCCAGTGACGTCTCAGCCGAATCTGAGGAAGGTCCTGCAGAAGGTCCTGCAGAAGGTCCTGCAGAAGGTCCTGCAGAAGAAGAAGATGCTCCAGCTGATGCACTGGGAAGGAAAGAGTGTATCAGTGAAGAAGTGGAGGATGTGCCAGAGGTGACCTCGGATTCAGAAACGGAAGAAGTGGTTGAACAAACCTTTGAATCCAGGACGAGAAGTCCAGCGTCTGATGTGAGGCTGCAGAAAGTGTCTTCACCAGTTAACAGACTTCAGCCGACATGAAAGCAGCTCAGATGACGAAGCTGCTGAGATAAGAGAAGAACTCAGCTGCTCTGTGGTGGGAGCGAAGGAGACGGATGTGGAGGATAAGTTGTTGTACCCTGACGGAGAAGAGATGGATACGTGGGACAGTGTGATCGAGAGGAAGATTGATATGAAGACAGACGACGGCATAAAACAGGATGAAGCAAAAAGACAACATGCTGAGCCAGAGGACATATCCACAGGAGATCCAGAGCATGACAAGAGAGGAATTATCCAGGGAGTCACCACGGACACACAAAAACACGACAACGTGGCTGCTCCAGTGACAGACACACAAGTAGGTGATGAACACGGACCAGATCCTGACAATGAAAAAGATGATGAAGAGGAAGACTCTCAAAATGTCTCGGTGTCATGGAGGACCGAGCTAGAGAGCGACAGCTACGCTCAGGACAACACCCTCGCTGACACTCGACCTCTGATTCGATACAAGAGCGACGAGACCGACGCCAACACACATGGACGAGTCCAGTGAAGGTGACCAGGAGAAGAGGCTCGGGGAGACAGGAAGTGGAACGTGGAGCGAAGGCAAGTCGAAGAGATACGGAACGATGGAGGATCTGTGCGAGGAGGTGGAAGGGGAAGTATTGGATGAGGAATATGACCTGGGATGCTCGAGATGCGAGTATCCCAGGTCATTGGATGAGGAATATGATACTCGCATCTCGAGTATCAGACATCGGTGAAAGATACAGAACGTGTAGAAGAAATGAACAAGGACGTCAATGAGGAATATTCAGATGAAGAGACCGAAGAATTGAGGGAACCCACGGCCCCCGTGAGTGTCGAGTACGATGAGGAGCTGGAGACCGACAGACTTGTGGAGCAGGAATTAGAGAGCCTGTCGACGGACAGCTTCAGTTCAGTTCAGGTACTTTTGAAAATCCAAAATAAACTCTAGATTATGAGAAACACACCAAAGAGTCTCTGCTTGATTTCTTTATTAATCATTTCCTCAGATGATGAATTCAGAACTTTTACATCTTTAATCTTATAGTTCAAATAAGTGAATCAATCTAACAACTACCTGGAGGAGGCGTGTGTCAGTGACCACGGAGCAGTGACCACGGAGCAGTGACCACGGAGCAGAGGAACTGTTGCTTCAAACAGGAAACAGGCGACGGAGCGATGATCGATGAGCGGCCTCGGAAAACCTGGAGCACAAATACATCGTGAAGACAAAGGTGGAGAAACACGGCTGCTCACGGCCTTCCAGCAACTTCCATCCCTGCTTCCTCTGGGTTCACACTGACCACGGCTCTGGAGCTGTGTGTGTGTCTGTGTGTGTCTGTGTGTGTGTCTGTGTGTGTCTGTGTGTGTCTGTGTGTGTGTGAGTCTGGACTTGGCCACCTCCCAGCTCCCCTGACCTCAAAGTGAACAAAGCAGCACCACGGCCCTGAACAAGCGAGCGGTCGTCCCATGAGAGGGTCGAGGAAAAAGAACGAGAAGAGGGAACAATGTGTGACCCACCCCCCCGACCCCCCCCCCCCACCCTCTCTCCTACAGTGCCCCCCCCCCCCCTGTCATTCATTAGTCAGTTGTCTAAACAATGATGTCTATTTTAGCTGCTGCTCGTTCTCCTCGCCGCCCAAATCTGCCCAAAGACGGATTCAGCGAGGAAGGAAACCAGAACCGACCCGATCCACTGAGAGGAGGCCCAGTGGCTCTGGATGATGAAACTGCAGCTGCTCCCGTTCTCCACCAATCAATAGAGCTGTCCTCCCCCCCCCCCCCCCCACACACACACTGAACCGAACATAATGAGAACAACGTGGTTTCATCGTTGAGAAGCCGATACATTAACACTTGTTGTTTAACTAAGAGACGTTTTCACCTTTCTTAAAAAGCTTTTATGGAATTTTCACTTTTCCATTTGATGTAAATTATACAAATAATGTGGAAACAGACCCCTGTACTTAAAAATAATATGAATTTATTTTACCACACCTGACGTCACAGATGCTTTTCATGACGAGGAATTATTCTTTGACTTCAAGTCAATTAAACACAATCAAATCTGTAATATTTGTGCACCTGATAGATTTTGAACAACATAAATTCAGCCTCTTTCCTTTCGTTGGCACAAAAACAAACTGCTAATGTTGGATGTTAATATTTTGAGGTTAATGCTAAAGTTTCAAATTCTGATCACTTCTGTATGAAATGGAATTGAAGTTGAAAATGCAGCAGAAGGTCAGATTAGGTGCTGCTGCAGGACTGGTTATTAACATGGGGAGGTGTGGTGTGTTGTGTTGTGTTGTGTTGTGTTGTGGTGTGTGAGTCTATTAGAAGACGCAAACCTCCTCTAGCTCTTAGTGGTAGTGTGTGTTTGTGTGTGTGTGTGTGTGTGTGTCCTTCTCCATTGATTTACACCTCATGTCATTAGTGTGAATGATGGATGAACTGCTGAGGGGGGGGGGGGGGGTGCTTCACTCATTATGTCAGAAAAGACACGAACGAGACACAAGACAAAACATCTGGTGTAACAAATGTAAACATCTGCTCCAGGATGCTTGGTTTGATGCTTGATGCTTTTAGCTAACGTCTGATATAGGGCGGCACGGTGGAGCAGCGGGTGGCACGGTGGAGCAGCGGGCGGCACGGTGGAGCAGCGGGCGCGGCACGATCCCAGTTCATCTGGGGTCTTTCTGGGGGGAGTTTGCTTGTTGTTAAGTCTCAAACCCTCCTCCTCCTCCATGTTAGCAGACGGGCCATGAGCCAAACTAAAGGTTCTAACTGAATAAACGTTTGTAAAGATGTTTCTGTCGTTTCAGGTCGTTCTCATCTCTCTGATGTTCGTTCAAGTGTTTCTGATCAGTTTGGTTTGAATCAGTTATTTGATGATATGAAGACGGGGTGAACCATCATGATTGACAGCTGACACCGACTCCTGATTGGTGACCACTCCTCCTGACAGGAAGGTGAGACGTTAAACCACCGGTCATCAGCAGAGACACGTTCTTGGGGCTGTTAACTTGATCCGAGGGAAGTTTTGTACCGAAGCTATTAAACGTTTTAATTGGGAACATTCTCATTCTTCTTCTGCAGGTTGAATCGGTCCCTTGGCGGCCGTTAGCTGCCTGCCGCCGCCCGACAGGTGATTCATGACCTCGTGCTCCGAGACCCGTCTCTGTGACTTCAGGGGCTCAGGTCAGGTCATCGGTCAGCAGCCGGGGTTGAAATAGAGCAGAGGTTTCACTGCGGCGTGAAATCTGCGAACGACAGCTGCAGATTCTGTTTAGGAATGAGCTCGTGGTCAGAAAATAATCCCCCCCCCTCGGAAAACAAGCAAAGGTCGGGACCTGGATGTTTGACTCATCGGTTCTGGCGCTGATGAAGCCTGATGCTGAGTCATGCTCCAGATCTGCTCAGTTGTTTATTGGATTACAAGATAAAAGAGTCGTTTGTCTCCTGGTTTGACCTTTTGTCTCCAGAAGGAGGAAAGAGAGACGGGGGGGGGGGACGTTCAAATCGCCCTAAGGGGGGGGGGGGGGGACAGTCGACCACAGGATGTGAAGATGAAGATGAAGAGGAAGAGGAAGAACGAGGTGGAGTCCTCCATCCAAACATGATGCTGTGGTTTGTTTTTGTCTTGTTTTATCATTTATATATTTACCTTTAATTTGGTCAAATAAATAAATAAACAATGAATAACTGAATCTTACAGGAGATTAAAAAAGACACGTGAATAAAAACAGCTTCAGTCTCGACCAATCAGAGCCTTGAAATCAATAATGGATCATTAACAGAACACGGAGCCGGAGAATGGAATTATACAAGTCCAGATGTTACGGTGTGAACTATTTATCCATATCATGAAAAAACTGATATGTCTCGAGTTTGGAAAATATTCTTTGAATTATGTTGATACCTCAAAAAAAGGTTATTAAATATATGAACTGATGTGACTCTGTAGAGCTCAGACCTGCACCAGATTTCACACAATCATAACTATCAGTCCTCTAAATATGTCAAATTATTTTCATCCATATCTGTGAATCATCCTGGAAAACCTGTCAATGTTAAAGGAGCTGCCTCCTGATCTGATTCAGGATTCATAAAGATAATACAATCATGTCTCTACATCAGAGGCAGGCGAGCTGGGTTAGCTCCTCTGTCAGTGTGTGTCTGTGTGTGTCTGTGTGTGTCGTGTGTGTGTCAGTGTGTGTCAGAATGAACCCACACACTGATCTAATTATCTTGCAGAAATGAATTTAGCGACGAGCCGCACCCATGACGCAGCCGACTCACACAGGAGGAAACACAAGCCTCCATCCGACCGACACCAACACAACAACCTGCTCAGGCCCATGTGAGGGATCCTCAGTGGGTCTGACCCGTGTCTCCACTGAGGGGGACACACACGTCCCCCGTGTGTGTCCCCCTCAGTGGAGACACGTCACAGGGTTTGAGTCTGAGTCACAGTGGAGACACTTCAGATACGATCCCCCGCAGGGTCATGGCGGCCTCCGGCTCCCAGGGACAGGACGTGCGGTGCCTGCCCCTCGAACAATGTGAGGCCCGTCCAGCTGGAAGGACGGACTGAGCCGTACCCGAGCCTGGGTGGTTATTATTAGCGACCTGTTGAGCCACGAGTGTGTGTGTCTGTCCGAGACGTGCGCTCCACCAGCTGCCCCCGCCAGCTGACGACCCCGTGGTCGTGGCAGCCCGTCCAGGGCGGCTCGGGCGTGGAAGTCCCCCCCCCCCCACACCACCATTGTCACAACAACACATTTTTCCTTTTTATATCTACTCAAGATGGTGTTTCAGTTTGAGAGCAGGACTTATTGATGTCACACGTTCACACTCAGAAAGCCCGGGCTTGTGTTCACGCCACGAGGGCGGGACAGTTCCTTCGTCATCACTACACCCGGCGTTCTATTGGTCGGGTGTTTTGATCGACAGAAGAAAGCATCAGATCAGAGGAGAAATCTGAGATGCTCATGCATATAGAAGCAGAAGGAGCACGAGAGCGAGTGCAAGCGGACAGAACTCATCCCTGGTTTCTATTGCTTCTATTGAAATGTGTAAAACTCCTTCTAGTCCCTGGGTCGGTCTCAGGGATTAAAATACACAAACTTTTGCTCCTCCTGGTTCATGTTTTTTTTTACAGTGTAACATTGCATTTATATAATGCACAGTAGTTTTTCTTTCTTTCTTTATTCTATTTTTATTTTAACGGTATAAGAATTAGCACCGAACAGAAAAGCTGAGCTCCCTCAACTTGTTCTTGAATAAAGTATTTGAGTAAATGTACGTGTTTACTTTCCAGCACTGGTCTCAGTGTAACTGTTTCTATAAACACAGATTCTGAGAGTTACACATGTCAGGATGGGGTGTGTGTGTGTGTGTGGGGGGGGGTGTGTGATCGTTTCTCTGAAGGGGGGGGGGGGGTGTGATCGTTTCTCTGAAGGGGGGGGGGGGGGTGTGTGATCGTTTCTCTGAAGGGGGGGGGGGGGGGGTGATCGTTTCTCTGAAGGGGGGGGGTGTGATCGTTTCTCTGAAGGGGGGGGGGGTGATCGTTTCTCTGAAGGTGATCAACATTGACGTTCAAGTTTCCCTGTGATCACAAAATAATTATTCTTAGTTCACACGCAGCACAGATCTGTTTCCACATCATCACTTCATAATCCTCCTCTGAGTCAACAAAATGTTTTCATGTGATTTATCTGAAGGAAACAAGTTATTTTTAGAGAATCATCTTGAGCAATATTTCATCTTCAGAGTCCTGCTGTACTCTGTGAGTGCAGGTTGTGTTCCCTCAGCATCCATCCTGCTGAAGTGTCCATGAGCAAAGCATTAAAGCAAAGGTTCCTGTGACGTCACTGGAACCTTTGAATTCAAATGTTACACATGAATCTTTCAGATGAATAAATATCTCTCAATAAAATATATCGTCTAAAAGATGAGGTTATTGTTTAGAACAACAAAATCAAAAATTATGAAAGTACATACACATATATATACATATACGCACTATATACATAGAGTATATATTATATATATATAACACACTACATATAAACAGAGCAGAGAACCTGCATCTGCATTTATTCTGATGAGAAAAAGTAATTTTCATCAACATAAAGATGCTTCATTTTTTAAAGTTTGTTTGGGGTCTTGTGATTTATATCATATGTAATGTTAATAATAACATATGTTAAATAACTCATTGTGATATTTCATATTAAAAATCATATTGTTTTCTCATTTGAAAGTGTCAGTTATGGGTTAATAAGCTTATTATATTCCATAGACAGCAGAAAGTACCTGATGCTTTGCCTGTGGGCACATCGGCAGCGTCTGTCCAGCATTAGAGCGACCTCTAGTGGCGGCAGAGCAGAACCACAGGGGCTCACCAGGAACGACACAAAGTCAAACGCGTGAAGGTCAACTTGTCTATTTAATATATAAAATACGGTAAAACATACGCAAAAAGGGGGGAAGGGGGGGGGGGACCAATGGATACTTTGGTACAATAACAAACACTTCTTTTGTAAAAGCAGTATAGAATTTGTAATAACATATCAGTGCATACTTTATTTATGAAAATATACACAAGTTGTATATCATTCTCCAAAAAACAACAAAAAAAGTATCTTTACAACAGAAAAGCAGACTAGCCGAACACAATATATTAGCTATAATTTATTTTTAAACTTTTTTTTTTCTTCAATTTCCACGTTTTTTTCTCTCTTAAATGTATTTTCTGTGTGATGTATATTTGTGTCGATATTACATTTTATTTCCTATAACATGACTCAACTCTCGTCTTGTTTTGAAACGCCCATGCATTGACATCATTGTGTCTGGTCAGAAATAAGTTACATGTGTCACACTGCCGACCACCCCCCCCGCCCCGCCCCACCCCACCCCCCCGCCCCACTTCCTGTCCCCACGTGTGGACTCAGGTTTGTACATCGGACTCGAAAGTTGCAGCATCGCAGCGTTTAGCCGACTCGCTCAGCTCGTCCACGCCACGCGCACGCCATCACCGCTACGCTTGAATCGTGCAACATTAGTAACACACCCTCTTTTTAAAAAGAACAAAAAATAACCCCAAAAACAAATCCCCAAAAAAGATGAAAACAAAAATATATCTATAGAATATTTTTTATATCGTAAAATAAAAATCAAATTCCAAATAAAACAAGATGTCTAACCAAAAAAAAGATTTCCTCGTGACAGCTGCCGTCAGTGACAGCTGAGGTAACGATGATAATAATAATATCTCAGAGAACAATTAGAACAAACTGTCACCAGCACAAATTAACACTGGAAAGTGAGTGAGACTTCTACACATCGTTATACAGGAGCAACAAGTTTTCCTCTTTTTATCCTGGGGGGGTTCAGGTTCCCTAAAACTATTTTTCAGCTCGATTGTCTTTGTGTTTCGTGATCGCAGCGCCCCCTAGTGTTGTTCTGAAGAACGCATCAGTGCTTTGTTAGCGGCTCTCGCTCGGACCAATGAACTCCCGCGAGTGGAGGGGATTCGTTTTGTTTCCTATCTGGACGAACATATGGCTTTCGGCCTTGAACGAGGGGTCAAGTTATTCTTTTTTGTTCGAAGCTCAGGACAACAACAGTCATAACAGTCAAGTGTTTACACTCGGAGAGAGAGAGAGAGAGAGAGAGAGAGAGAGAGAGAGAGAGAGAGAGAGAGAGAGAGAGGAGAGAGAGAGAGAGGAGAGGAGAGAGAGAGAGAGAGAGAGAGAGAGAGTGTGTGTGTGGAGGTTATGAAAAGCAGATTCGTCAGAGAGTAACGAGTGAGCGACAGACGCAGAGAAAGACAATGAGGAGATGAAGGGAGAGAGAGGAGGATGATGGGAGAGAGGAGGATGATGGGAGGAGAGGAAGATGATGGGAGGAGAGGAAGATGATGGGAGGAGAGGAGGATGATGGGAGGAGAGGAGGATGATGGGAGGAGAGGAGATGATGGGAGGAGAGGAGGATGATGGGAGGAGAGGATGATGGGAGGAGAGGATGATGGGAGAATGATGGGAGAAGGAGGATGATGGGAAGAGAGATGGGAGAGATGATGGGAGGAAGAGGAGGATGATGGGAGGAGAGGAGGAGATAGGAGAGGGAGGAGATGGAGAGAGGGATGATGGGAGGAGAGGATGATGGGGAGAGGAGGATGATGGGGGAGGATGATGGGAGAGAGGAGGATGATGGGAGGAAGGAGGATGATGGAGAGAGGAGGAGAGAGGAGATGGAGGAGGATGATGGAGGAGAAGAGGATGGAGAGAGGGGATGGGAGGGTATGAGGAGAGGGGGGGGGGATGATGGGAGGAAGGAGTGATGGGGAGGAGAGGAAGATGAGAGGAGGATGATGGGAGGTGAGGAGGAGGAGAGGATGTGGGAGGGGGTGCAGGGGTGGGTCATGTTTCCCGTTGAAATGACCCACAGATAATTTGACTTATTGTGAGTTTTCAGTGCTGACAGCCGCTGTCTGGACGGAGTAAACAGAGAGGGAGTGTGTAATGAGATGTGTGTGTGTGTGTGTGTGGTCTTGATAATCTTAAGAGATGGAAGGGGGGGGGGGGGGGGGGGGGTGATGGTGAAAGTGAGTGACAGGGGTGACAGGGAGGTGATGAGGGCGGTCGTCATTAAAAGATCAGGACTCGTTCTGAAACCTCCGGCTTAACGACGTGAGCGTCTGTCGAGCGACGGGACGACGGCTGGGGGGGGGGGCGGGGCGGGGGGGTCGAGGGGCTCGGGGGGAAAAATAAATACAGGAATCTGCTTGACCACCGCGTTTTTGGAAATCCAGCCACTAAACCCCGTGAAGTTCAGCCCCTCGCAACTTCTATAAAGTAGAAAAATGACATCCTTCAGTCTTCTCCTTTTGACAAGACTACAGCCAATCAGCGACAGGCGACTTCCTCTAAACACACACACATGGCTTTTAACTGAGGAGGAGGAGGAGGAGGAGGAGAGGAGGAGGAGGAGGAGGAGGAGGAGGAGGAGGAGGAGGAGGAGGAGAGAGAGGAGGAGGAGGAGGAGGAGGAGGAGGAGGAGGAGGAGGAGGAGGAGGAGGAGGAGGAGGAGGAAGAACACACACCGTCTCTGTGTGTGCTCTAAAGTTTGATATGTTTGTGAGACAAAACGCTGGCACTTTTTGTTCTGACGCGGCAAATACACAACACTTTGATATGTCACAACAAAAGTTACGTCATCATAATAATATTAATAATAGTAATAATACTGACAGAGAGTAAACAGCAGATCTCTCTGCAGCGAACGATATCGTGTGAAAACAGGGTTCAGCTCGAGGATGAAACCACAACATTTCAACTTTTCAGTTGTTGTTAATGTGTAAAAAACGTTTTTCCAGCCATGATTATGAACTAATGTTATTTAAACTTTCATTTCTTTACCTTTATTCTCTTTTAAAATGATAAATTATTCCAAGTGTTTGTGAAATATTTCTTCACAAGGTTAGTTTTACATTCAATCACCTTCCACAAAGGTTCTATTTTCATCGTTAGTTTACTTGTATGCACGATTACATAAAAACTACCGGACGGGTTATTATGAAACTTGTGGTTTTATGTTTCTGTTTCATACATAAACTAGGTTCAATTTAAATAAATCAATTTTATACTTAATAACGGGAGCTCCGACTGCTGATAAATTATTTTAAATAAACTACAAATAAATTATATTTGGGGGGACTTAATTTTTTAAAAAGTGCAAAATTGTGTTTGTGTTTTTGTTGCTGATTGTTTTGCATTGAGTTTGAAAGCCAGCCAGGTGTGTGTGCGTGTCACCCTCGAGTGCACGTGCAGCATGTGTGTGTTGGTGTCTGGGTCGGGTGAGTTCAGGGGGTTTAAGGTAAAGTGCGCTCCGAACCGATGCTCACTCTAAACAGTCCGAGTCACCACGGCTACTCCTTCCCTTTCCGCCTCTACAGCGCCCTCTCTTGGCCTCTCGTGGACATCTTACACTTTATATACAGGCATAAATAATAATGAAAAAGAGGCCGATCCACTGAGAATCAACAAGTTTGCTTCTTTTCTGTTCGTTGAGGGATATCCTGCCGAATATATAGTTTATATATACAATCCCTGTCGTCTGCCTGCGGCCCCGGGTGCAGCGCTGCCCTCGCTGCCGCCTGAAGCTGTTTAAATATATACTTATATATGATCTTATTTTTTTTTTTTAACCTTCAAAACACCTTATCCCCGTCACACAAAAGCCACAAAGGTTACAGATTGCTTATATACACGGTACCTCACGTTCCTCCTCTGTGAACATCAGCTTGCTATTCAAAACACGAGTCGCTTCACAAAAATAATTTCTGCTGTGCATTGCAGGTGAAATCGAGAATGAAGATTTGCCCAAATTGCTTTGTTTAAAAAAAATAATAAAACCACACACACACACACACACACACACAAAACCATTTGAGGTAACAAAACCGTCTACACACACACACGCACACACACACCAAACACACACACACACGTTGTTCTGCAGTTGACACGATGTGGGCAGATGAAGTATCTGTGTCACGTGTCGCTGAGCTGTCGCAGCTCGTCCCTGATTCAAAGAAAAGTCTTTTACCTCGGCAACAAATCACGTTCCTCGACTTTACAGCTAATCTGCATGTTTCAGGGGAGGGGGGGGGGGGGGGGGGGCGTCAGTCTTGTGCAGGGCCAAAGTGTCGAGCACGTCACGTGACCACGTCCACTGGCCCGGCCGGGGGGGAGGGAGGTGGGGGAGGGAGGTGGGGAGGGGAGGAGAGTTTTTCTTTTAGTGTCTTCATCGTGTTGAAAAGCGAAAACAAATCCAAACTCTAACGATCAACAGTCAAGACAGAAGGACATGAACTCCACGCTTAAAAAAAGAAGAAGAAGAAGAAGAAGAAGAAGAAGAAGAAGAAGAAGAAGAAGAAGAAGAAGAAGAAGAGAAGAAGAGCGTCCCCGGCTCGGAGAGGAGGAACAATCTGGAGCGACAGCAGCACACGCGTGTGGTGGCTCTGTCTGAATGCAGCTGTGTCCTGCTCCACATGTGGATGAGCGGCGAGGATCCACCAGCTGCTGCTCCGTCACGGCAAAACGTCCAAGTGGCCGAATTGAAGGGTTTGACTTTCCACTGGGGTCTGATTAAGAAAACTCATTCACCTCTGAACAGATGAATAAAGTCCGTCGTCGCTATTACTCTGAAAAACGATCCCTGGTTTGGTGGCTTAACCCCTCAGGGTCTGAAGTGTGTGTGTGTGTGTGTGTGTGTGTGTGTGTGTGTGGTGTGTGTGTGTGTGTGTGTGTGGGTCAAAGTTTATCATTAGAGTTCAAATGTGTGTATGAGCGTCGTCATACGAGTGTGTGTCCACACGTGCAACATGAGAGGGTGTCAGCATGCTGTTTGTATGTGAGGTCAACGACTCCTGTGTGGACGTGACAGGGTCAACGGCGGGTGTGTGTGTGTGTGTGTGTGTGTGTGTGTGAGTGTGTGCACAGGGAGGGAGGGGGGGGGGGGGTTTCGGGGCTGGTGGGGGCATGTACAAAAGCCACAAGTACACATCTCCATCCTCCTTCTGTCCGTCCATCCCTCGGCGCTCTTCTCTCTATGTGACCCAGGTGTCCAGTCTCATTCTCTTGACGTTGGTCCCGTCCTGCTCCTGGGGCTCGGCCGACGAGGGGCGCAGGAGGACCATGGTGGGCTGCTGGGCCCCGGCGCCGCCCTGGTGGAAGTCCACGCCGCCGGCCCGTCCCTGGGCGCCGTCGTCCCGGTCGCTGCCATCGTACGAGCTGCCGTTGCTACTAAGGCTGTCGACGGGCGAGCGGCCTTGACCCCCCGCCTCCAGGCGCAGGTTCCCGGGATAGGCGACCGACACCAGACCTTGTCCCTGCTGGATGTGACCCTGGCCCCCTCCGCCTCCCCCGCTGGTGGAGCTGGGAGTGTGGCGGTCGCGGTTTGGCGAGATAGGTTCGGACTTGATGTTGATGTTGAGGTTGGGGTTTGTGTTGAGCGCGGCGCCCTGAGATATGTGGACCGGCCTGGAGAGACGGAGAAAGGAAGGAGAGGACAGAGGGAAACAAAGAGTTAGACGACCAACATCAGTGTTTTCCATGAGAGCAGATCTTCATTAGACGGGATCGAACAACCAGTTCAGCCAATAGTCAGAATACGTCATATCTTGATAAGAAGCCACGACACCCAGGCAGCGCTACACACCAGCAGACGAGGCTGGGGTGGACACACAAGAACAAACATGTCCACACACACATGCACAGTCCATGAGCCATGCAGCGTCACTCAGACTAGACTGAGAAGAGTCAGAAGTTCTTCTTCTCACACGGATCATGTGTGTGTCATACACACAGCAACACAGGAGGTTTAAATGATACCAGGAACTTTAAGTTAGAAGCTCAGGACATCATGTGCCTGAGAGCTTCAGTCTGTGACTCTACCTGCCTCAACTCTTCCTCCCTCCACCCTCACACTGCTCCTCTTCTCCTCTTCCTCCTGTTGGCTGGAGGCTGAGTCCAACCTGTCACTGATCCAGACGCCGGCTGTCGGCGCCGCACCGTGTTTCGCTCCTTTTGACGGAGTCGACAGGATTTTTTTTCAGCTTGTTCTTCGTCTCTCTGCCTCTTTCCCCAGCTCGACCCCCCCCCCCCCCCCCCCCCCCCAATTACTGCTTTGGGCCCCTCCGGTGTTTTCTAATATGTCAAATCATGAGCCATCTGCAGCTCGGTATCTCTAATACTCGCTCAATTACTGGCAGACTGAGAGGGGAATTTAAGATAAGTCTCCTTCAGGCGATCTGGGCCTGCGACACTCCGTGTGCTCGCTGTCCTCCCCCGTCTGACACACACACAGACTCACACACAGACTCACACAGACACACACACACACACACACACACACACGGATCCCTCGGTGGTGGTGAGGCTCACACCGTCTCCCTCTCGTACCCACTTCATCAAACCTGAGCATCGCGGCTCGGGCCGGTGCAGGTAGATGGATGGCGGTGCCACAGGGGGGCCGTCGCCGTGGCGAGACAAAATGGCCGAGTCAGCAGGCCGGTGACAGTGATGAAGGCTACCCCCCCACCCCCCACCCCCCCCACCCCCCTTTACTCCAGAGTGCTAACAAAACAGCGAGCGCAGCCAGAAGCAGACACTTAGTTACAGCGCGGTGTGCTGAGTCTGGGCCGTGTTTCCCAAAATGCTTTGCTTCGCTGAGGAACAACAAGCTGCTGAAACTTCCATTAAACTCATATCAGACAGATTCACTGAAACGCTCCTGGACCTCGTTCTGCTGCTGCCGGGTCACTTCGGACCATCTCTCGTTAACTCTAAACTGAATGAATATCAACAGAGAGGGAAGTTCGTCGCTCAGTGTTCACGGAGGATTATTAGAGTTTTGGTCAAATACAGGATTAAAGCAAGACTTCGTCCCTGTTACTGAGAAACAGCGCCCCCTGCAGCCTCATGTGGTGATTAACTCTGTTGGGCTTGTTCTGTCCGAGCAATGACGTGAGTCGTCCCACTGAACTGAAACACAACTGAACGCTGGATATTACCCATGATCCTCTGCTTCATGAACCAGAAGAGCTGCAGCTGTAACAAATATCTTCATATTTTAAAAGTGTTTAATAACTTCTAAGTCTTTTTAACTGATCTACAGTTCAGCTCTAAGGTCTTAGTTCGTATTTTCGTCTGAAAATCGTCGCACATTTAAAAACAATTGTGATAAAAACCTTTGTCCATAAGTTTATATTTTCTGCTTTTTTCAGTTTCTCAGGATCGACTGAAACTAGTTTTCTTCTTCTCACTGTTTGGCCTCAGTGCTGCTGGTGAATCAAACTGAACGACTCACGTCCTGAAACAGACGTGGAAGTGATCAGGATCGTTGAAACTGGACCAAGAAGTGAGATCCTCACTGCTCCACTTCACCTTATCTCCTTTTGCCAATTGTCATAGAACGATAAACTGCATCAGACTCAGTGTTGAGTCTTATTATTCTGTTGTATTTGGACGGAAACACAGACTGGCTGAACAAAGACCTTGAGAGGTTTTAATTTAGTCCTGACTCCAGGTTTCATAGTGAACTTCTCCTCTGTGGACAGTTTCTCGAGCAGCGCTGAGGTTCCTCTGTGCAGCAGAGACTTTGGGAAAGCGGCGAGCTGTGTGAAGTGTAGAAGGTACAGTACCAGCAGAGGCCGTCCTCCCTGCCAAAGAGCAAGTTGGACTGAGAGGCCAAGCTGTGGAGGGAGGTGGAAAAAGAGACAAGCAAGTTTCAGAAAGCCAGAACAGCAGGAGGGAGGGGGGGGGGGGGGGGGGGGACCAACCGGGCCGACAGCTGCTTCAGTCACACTGAGACGAAGCTGCGGTCGGCAGGAAGTGTTTAAGCCTGTGCTGACACAAAGTTGACGGTCGTCCACACGCGATGCATTTTTTACAGTCAGCAGCAATAGACGTGAAAATCGTTGGCTTTCTCTGAAGCTGGAGGAGCCGCTGGGGATTCCCCTCATTAAAGGAACAAGCTGTGAATTCACTGCGTTTAAGATTATGAATTCAGAGGCTCTGCTCCCACTTACTGCTTTAATAACAGAAAGTAGAACTCAGTGTGACAGACTCATCCTCCGGTCGAGGAATCCAACGTGTTCGGAGATTTCTGACACCGTGAATGTTCAGTCTGATATTTAATTAATCTTCTATCCCTGTGATGAGTAAACAGGTCGTATATATGTTTGGTGCTGAGATCAAATCAAATCGTCATCAGGGAGGTTATTCTGAACAGCCTCTGCTGGTGCGTGTGCATCGTGTCCTTCAGACTAACTGTGTGTCTCCTTAAGCGATTTACACAATGAGTTCCAAGTGTTTTCTGTTGTTTCCTCTGAAACCGCAGCCGAGAGAAAGGAGACAGGAGAGTGTGAAAACAGACATGAGGTGAAAGGAGCAAAGGGAAAACGCTTCAGACGTCAATGATCATGTTTCTTTCAGGGGGAAAGATCTGCGTGAGCGGATGAAGCAAACGCACAAAGCGACAAAGCACAACGTTAAGGTGGAGGCCATCGACTCTGTGAGACAACACCTGCCGGTCCAGAGAGCTCGTCTACATAAAGAGACAAGTTCAAGTCGACAGCCCGGGGGGAGAGGTGGGGGGGGGGCGGCCGTGACATTAACATTTAGATTGGCGATGGAGGGGGAAGAGGAGAGTCAACAGGTGTACGCCAAATTAAACTGAGCCCGACAAAAGAGCAGGAAATAAGCAGATAGGCGGAAGTAGTGGAAGGGGGATGATTAAAAAGGGGGATGAGAGAGGGTGGGATGACAGAAATCATTTCCTCGTGGAGCCCGCGGCGAGGAAAAGTGTGGACGACAGCGAAGGCGAGGCCGGCTGCCAAACTGTCAATCACCGTTTGATTGGAGGGGCTTGTTCGCTCGCTGTGCGGCCGCGCTGCGAGGAAATCAAACGCACACCGGAGCAGCCCGGGCGGCACAAGCGCCCACGTCTGCCCGTGCTGTCCTAGGACGCGAGATTTTCCCATTCTGCCGAGGAACAGTTTGGCGGGCTGGGAAATCTTCTCGCATTTCGGTGGCGCTCGCTTCTTTTAAGTGACAGTTATTCTGTCATTCCGATCCCACGCGCGACACAGAAAACCTGCCTGCTGCTCGCGGTCGTGTCAGAGCTGACGGGGCGGAAGCATCTGGAAACATCTGGCCTGCACCGTTAAGGCTAAATTTAAAACCCTGCTCGCTCAGTCAAGTCCTGAAGGTTGTTCCCCGCGTTTCAGGAACGTCTCGGATTCTGTCTTAAAGCAGAAGTTCTGAATGAATCACGTTCATCACTTACAATTAAAGATGCAACTGATGGTTTTTATTTCAGGGTCATTATTCTACACACGGTTTTCTTGGAAAGGAGAAAAATAACAAAGACGAGTTTCCAGAGTCTGAGGTGATGTTTCGGGGTTCGGGGTTCGGCCCTTATCACCAAAAGCTCCAGGATCTCTACCTGCTCCTCTTTTCCTTTCCCCTCTGTGTGTGAGAAACATCATGAACAACATGAAGAGACGTTGGGCTGAGTCTACATCCTGATTATACAGAGGAGCCCCTGGAGCCACAGCTGCTGTGAACAACAATAAACAACCTATTATCATATCTTCACGGACAATTCTCACATCGTCAGACAGAGAATCAAATAACTGTCTCTCCGGTGGCAGCTGCCGCACAGCTCGGGTATTTTTATTCTTCTTTAATGTGACGGAGTCGAACAATCTCTTTATTGAACTTTGTGCCGAGACAAATTAGCAGCGATTGTTCCGAACAAGAGGATATCGGCATTTAGGGGGCTTGTCAAATGATTAATGCATATTTGAAATAATTAGAAGACCCACGAGTGTTACACGCTACTAACAGATCATCAAATACCAAACTGTGTCTCGTTTAATGTTATCTGAATCTAAATAACCGGCTGTGACAGCTGAGCTACATCTTAATTATTCTTTTTAAGTCGTGCCACTGAAGGCACTTGCGTCCTCCAGGCGTCTGAGGGACTGAAGCCTATGTGCGACTGTCACCTGAGAGTGACAGCTAAATGGATGAGCAGTTAAATTTTAATGCAGTGAGCATGTCGTCGGAGCACAGCCGAGCGCCGGTTCGGTGTTTGGGAGCGAGCGCGGCGCCCAGAGACGCCTTTCATTCCCGAAGCCTAACGAGACGCCGTCACCGTCACGCTGACACTTCCAACGAGCGGCACGTCGGAGCTGGAAGGTGGATCCTCTCACAACCACACCAGAGTCAAACTGAAAAATACTTCAGCTTCAGCGGAACTGAAAGGGAAATGAAGCACAGACACAGCAAAGCAACAGCTGGCGTCACATCCAGCACGAATGCAAAGACGCCACGGGTTTGATTTCGATCTCAGAAATCTCTCTGAGGCGTCGAGCCGCTTTGCCTCAGAGCTCAGGTGAGAGCTCGACAGGTAGAGGCGGAGCCGGCGAGCGCTTCTCGTACATGCTATCGTGACATTCACCTCAGGTTAGCAGCGAAATTGGAGATGCAGTTAACCATCTCCGCGTTCTGTTTCTCTGCACCCCACATGCTGTGGAGACAAGTGGGAGGGGGGGGGGGACAAAACAAGAGGCCGTTACAAGCTGTTCCCGCAAACCACAGGTTAGCTTAGCTTAGCCACACTGCTCACGGCTAATCTGACTTTTTGTTTTTAACTAAGAAGCAGCTCCCAGTGAAACAGAGAGCTGACGAAATCAATAATCAAAAACGTGGTTTTGTGGGATAATATCTAATTTATGAAACTTATAAATCCACATTCCTCGTCTTAACACACCGGAGACGATCCTCTGATATTCTCCGTCTGACTTAACACGTAGACTTTTACAGCTTTATTCTTATAAAATTATATTTTAGTAAAATCTGAAAACCACCACTTCATTCTTCATTCGTAATATTACGACTTAAAATTGTAATATTACAGCTATTACTGTTATTACGATATTACTTTATTCTCCTTATCTTTAAGTGGCACATACACTCTGAATAAAACTTAAAACATTTGGGTCAATCAACACAAACAAAACAAAAAAGACGACACACTACTTTAGATCACACTAAAACGTCAGCACTAAAATATTGTAATGGGATTATTTTGCATAGATTAAAGACATTGAGAAAATAGTTATGGGATTAATCAAGGGACAATGATTGTGTTTACATTACATGTGGGGGGGGGGGGGGGGGCACAGGGTCTACTACATCACATGAGGAGCTTGGTCTCAGTTTGGATTTGAGGTCACAGCAGAGGAGAAGGTCCAAAGCTGATCACAGATTCATTTCCCTTTAACTCAGAGCGAGCAGAGCGACTGACACGTGAGCCACTGACCAGCTCATCCAGAAGCTGACGTCACAGCTTTGCTTTTATTTACGAGTTGGACGAAGAAGAAGTTGTTCTTTCGGAGGAAGTGAGCCCGTCCAGCTTTAGCAGTTTGAAATACTGGAGAAAAAAAAAACCCCAGCTCGCAGCCTCGCCTCTCCTCCAGGAGCGATGGGACTCCAGTGGGATTCTGAGATGAAGGGTGTGTGTGTGTGTGTGTGTGTGTGTGTGTGTGTGTGTGTGTGTGTGTGTGTGTGTGTGTGGGGGGGGGGGGGGGGGGGGGTATATCTAGGTCACGGTGAAGATGAATCAACTGCAGCTGGGGTGATGCTTCGGCTACAGCCTCATATAGAGACAGAAGTGTGCTACGTGCACGTGTCGGTGATGAACGGTGGAAGAGCCGCTTGTTTTAGTGCCGAAGGTTAAGTCGGGACATTCGGGCAAATCCATCCCATGTATGAGTTTGTAACAGGAAGGAACACGAAGGTGCTTACACCAAGTTACTGAGCGACGCCAGGCTCATCTGCTGCGTCTGCTGCTGCTGGGAGACCGCCGGCTGCTGTTGCTGTTGCCAGGCAGCCATGTTGCCAGGCACCAGCCCCGGTGGTGTGAACGTCTGGAGCGCCGTGAGATCCGCACTCGTCAGCTGGTACTCTGAGATTGAGGGGATGGAAGGGGGGGGGGGGGGGGGGGGGCAGGCACAGGGGGAGAGAGAGAGAGAGAAGGGAGGAGGGGAGGGGGCGGGGGGCGGAGGGGATTGTTTTACATCATACAACTTTCTGGTGCATCAATATTAATCAGGGCTAATCCATATTAATGGAGACCTTTGAAGTGGAATGGTTCCAGACGCTCTCACACAATGAACAAAGTGAATATTCATGGCGGTTTATGGCATCACACAGCGAGGGTTTCAAGTTCTTCTACACTTAAGATTTCCACAACACACAGTACAGCAGAAACTATATCTTTCACTTCATGTTAAATCCTTTTTTTAATTTAATTTCAGTTTCCTCGCTGACCCGATGTAAACAGACAGATTCCTTCAGATGATAAAAGGTCTCACCGGTGTTGTAGGCCGTCTGCATGCCGGAGAAGGGCGCTAGGAGACTGGGCGTTGCCACGGAGACCACCGGTGTGGTGAGCGACTGGGCCAACTGGGAGCCGCCTAGCCGCTGAGCATTCTGGGAGGACACAGAGATGGACAGAGGAAGTTGGGTGTTGGGAGACTGGAAGTGAAAGAGGTGATTAGTGCTGCAGTGGGGGGGGGGTTTACAGGGTCTACGACGACATGCAGAACATCTGGATGTCACAGTAAAAGGCTTCTACTCCACCATTACCTACATCTCCTCTACGTGCAGCGCACTTGATGCTGCATCTAGTTTCTTCTGCGTTTTTCTGACACTAACGAGGAAATTTACAAATTCAGGGTTTGAATCTCGAAGCTGAAACGTCGCCGTGAGATTCTCATCCCAACTCGCTCTCTCCTGGATCCTTGGATCTGCTGCTGTAACCCGGAGTCGTCTTTTCCTCCTTATAAGGCTCCGAGTGCCGGAGTTCAGGGCTTCAGCAGCAGTAATGATAATAGTTAACATGTGCCTCCCACTGCGCAGCCGAGTGGATGCAGAGACATCTTTCACTCTGTGTTCAGCTTGTTCTGATTCTAGTTTAAAGGGAAACTAAATTAATTACCCGGGACTTAATTGCAGCCTCTGCTTTGCAACTTGAAGATTTTTCGGCAGCAAAGAAAAAGAAACATGTTCTAAAACAGAAATTCCACTGAGCTTTAACAACTCAACAGATATTTATCTATATTAATCTCCACTGTATTTAGGCAGAGGAGGATTTCTCTTAATCTGCTGTGCCACAAAACGAAAGCGTTTCCGTTCGCTGCGGCGAGATCCGAGCACCTCGTGAACTTTCCTGTGACACTCGGGGAAGTGTCTCACATCTTAAGGTGGCGTTGGCACGGCAACGCTGTCGCCAGGACCGCGTGCTTGTGTGATACAGCGTCGCGGCGGAAGGTGTCGAGAGAGGCAACGCTGTGCTGGAGAATCATGCTGACAGGAACACATGCATCGACAGGGGTGATGGAGAGATGAGTGTGTGTCTGTGTGTGTGTGTGTCTGTGTGAGAATGTGTTAAAGTATGTGCATAAATGTGTGCAGGGAGGAACGCGAGGAACACAGGATGTGAGGCATGTGTTTGTTCTGAGGAATGTCTGTGTGTGTGTGTTCATGCTGAGAAACATGCATGAACACATGTCAGCATGCATGTGTGGGTGCGTGCATCCTGTGTGTGGGTCAGCGTGTCCAACGTGTGTGTTCAACGTTCCGGGACTTCTCTTCACCCTGATCCTCGGAGCGGCGACACTCAGATGAAACCACACATGCACATGCTGAGCAGCTTCACACACAGTCAGCTGGTTGCTCTGGTTCTGTTCGGCTGGACAATACGTTTATGGAGCAGAGACTGGACGTTGGGGCAGATTTCTCAGATGGAAAAAAATCTAGAAAACACGACGTTAACTTTCCACGAAAACAAAATTAAACTCTAACGTTGAAACGGTTTTATATCTGAAGACGTGTCAGGAGGTCAGAGGGAGGAGCTATTCTCACATAAACAACTATTTGATTTTAAAAGTGTGTTAATGGTGAAATTTGAACAAGGTCTTATCTGAGTTCACTCCAGAGGAAAAGCAGATTTTTCCCACGATGAGATTACTTCCACCAATAAAACCCACTGACTCTTTACTTTATTATTTATTTAAATCTCAGTTTTGGATAATATCCAGCTGTAGCTCCTGCACTTTATTTCCAGTTGCTTTGGACACGTGCGTTGGCTGAATGAAGGTGAAGTGATTAAATGTAAAAGCTCGTCGTGAAGGTGAAGGTAGAGTCCAGCCTGTGGTGAACCCGGAGTCGTGCAGTAACCAGGACAACCAGCTGACCGCTCTTCTCCGTGCGCTCTCACGTCGTCACGGCCTTTCTGTTACTGTCGCCACGGAGTCAACCTGTGATGGGGGTGCACTTTGCTGATGGCGTCACACTCATGCTCAGTGAGACCACACAAGAGATCCACAACACACCCTCCGGGCTAAAGGTCTACGGGTCTATTCACCTCACTCACCAACTCCAGCTCTTCCTCTGTCTGCCACGGCCGGTGGAGGAGGAGTGAAAAACAGACGACAGTTACGTTACACACGAAACACGAGCATCGTCCACTAACGTCCAGTCGACACATCCTGTTCCGAGCGAGACCTGCAGGGATGGAGCTGAACCGACCGACGGCCCGACTAACGCCTGGATCCAGATGTTGACTCACACAACAGAGGGAGGAAACATTCGGTCCCTGTCGACCACACGTCAAGAGACCAGGTTCTGGTTTGTCTGCAGGATTACGCAAAAACTGCTCAACGGACTTCCACACAACTTGGTGGAAGGAAAGAACTCACTGACTGTTGGTGCAGATCCAGGAGATGTTATAACATTATGTTCATATTTATATGAGTGTGTGTTTCGTGCAGCCTGATTGAATATAATGAGTGTTGGGCCTTGGCGGAGGTTTAGGTTCTGCTGAGTGACTTTCTACTTTGTTTTGAGGTTCCTGGCAGTAGAAATCTAAATTAACTGTCATATATAATCATATTCAAATCTAAACTCAAGTTTTTAGGCTCAGAATCGTATCCATCATGAAATGCTATCGTCTGATTGATTCAACAGCTCGACCACGACCCTAAACATCGAGCCGGAGGCGTCGGGAGCCTCGTGTCTGAAGCAGATTCTGTGCATCGCTGCAGTAAAGAATCAATGAGGTGGATCCAGTGTCTATTAAAATCATTGACTTCTCCTGAACGTCCTGCTCTTACGAGTCTCTGCTGCAGAAAACCCCTGATGACTTCCACCTGTTCATTATGTGAGGTGACATCATGAACACAACGAAACACTGCAGAGGCAACAGTGCGAGAAGTTTGACCCAGAACAACACGATCGTCACAGGAGATAAAAACAGAACCGCTGCTAAAACAAACTGACCCGTAACCAAAGATGGAGTCGGCGGAGGGGAGGTCACCGTCACGGAGACGCGTTGCAGGAGATTACAGCATCTGACGCAACCCTGGATCGTCTCTGTGACACTGACTCTGACGCAGCTATTACAGAATCTTAATCAACAGCTCGAATATCACTGATTTCACGTGTTTGAACCCAACTTCACTCTGACTGCGGCGGCTTCGGTTCTCGTGTCAAACAATCAACAAATGATCCTGCAGGTGACGACAGGGAAATCACAGAATGTGACAGAATCAAAACCTCGGATCGTTAAACCGTCAGATTGTCGTCCAGGAACTCTGCATTAACTGATCTGAGTTCAAGGGGGATTCTGGGATTTGTCAACCTCGGCCTCATGGTTATAAATGTTGGGATGTTGATCAATGGTTCTTACAAAAGATTTAATTTCGACAGTTCACGAAATGTTCATTTTATTTAACTGAGAGAAACTATTCTGGCTGAATCTACAAATTGAAAAATGTACTTCAAGTGGTCATTTCGTGAACTGTCACATGTTGTAGTGTCACCAGTTTTTGTTCCATTCATTTACACACCAGCCTTTATAATAATAATAATAATAATGGTTTATCCTCTGGCCACATGTTCGTGGTTTTGTCCCCGTGTCGCTGCCGTGGTCAGTTTTCTCCTCACCAGCTGCATGAGGCTCTTGCCGCTCTGCGAGGTGATGACCCTCAGGTCCGGCTTGCGGCTGTTAACCATCTGTTGGTTGGACGGAGGTGGAGACTTTGCCTGGACCCCTTTGCCCAGGCTGTTGCCGTTGGATACGGAGAGGAGGCCCGGGGAGGCCCTGGCGCTGATGTAGCCGTTCGCTGGAGAGGGGGAGAGAGAGAGAGAAGAGAGAGAGAGAGAGAGAGAGAGAGAGAGAGAGGAGAGAGAGAGAGCAGAGAAGAGAGAGAGAGAGAGAGAGAGAGAGAGAGAGGAGAGAGAGAGAAGAGAGAGAGTAGAGGAGAGGAGAGAGAGAGAGAGAGAGAGAGAGAGAGAGAGGTTTGAGGTTGTGTACTCGTCTGTTTTGATGTGTTTAGTGTCTGTTTCTACCTGTGAACTCTGTCTCTAATTGCCTGTGTGTGTGTGTGTGTGTGTGTGTTGTGTGTGTGTGTGTGTGTGTGTGTTGTGTGCTTCTCGTTAGGGTTGGGGTGTTGTGTGCTTTCGACAGTTGAGCGCCCGCCCCACGCTCCTCCACGTTTCCGCAGCTCAAACAGCGTTGGCTGGCGCCGCTCTGATGTTCTGCTGCTCCTTCACATCAGAACCGTGCCACACTCTCTCCAGAACTATTTTACTCGCTCATTCTCTCTCTCCACCTTTTCCTGTCGTCTCAGTCATCTCGCCGCTTGATGAAAACAAAACACGCACAATCGTCCCTGGACTCCTCCCATCTCACACCGAAGAGAAAGTCCTGCCTCTGAAGTCGATGCTTCCTCTGCAGAGGAGGTTGTGTTGTCTTCAGTTTGTCCGTTAGCAGCGTTACGCAAAAACTGCTCAACCGATTTTCTTTCTTTGGAGCAGATTCAATAAGAATCCAGGAATTTATTTACTTTGTTCAAAGGGATGTGCTCTCTGAGGGTTGTTTCACATGCTTCTAATAAACCACAGTTATTGGTTTGAGTCAAAATAAACTACGGCCGAGCAAGAGCGTGACTCACTGAGTTTCTGCACCACAAGTGGAACGACAAATATCACAGAAACACAACTTACTAGTGAGAAAAACGTCAAAACACAGAGACACACAATGACCTGAACCTTCAGTAAACTGACAAACTCCCAGTTCCTCTGTGAGACACAAGCAGACCTGATGCACGACACACTTCAGTCGCACAACTCGGTGTTTTCATGCACAATATGAAGGTCGATTGACTTCAAGTAACAGAAGTAGTTTAATGAGTTGTATTAATATTCCAATCAGTTGATATCCATATATATTTGACTTGTGTGATGTAAGTTTGAAAGGCTCCTGGATATTCCCGGGTGTGTTGTTGTGTGTTGCTTTACGATTGTGCGGCCGAGCTGCAGATCTGGGTGTCATGACAACAGGACTCCAGCAGACAGCAGCCTGTCCGTGTGGCTGAGGTTAAAATAAGACGCTGATTCAAACAGAGACTCAGTCACAGAGTGTATGAAGGAGGGACAGCAGGGACTTTCCCAGCCCTGACACACACACACACACACACACCACAGACACACACGAGAGCAGAGTGTGTGTGTGTGTGTGTTGTGTGTGATAGCAGATAGCAGTTCTCCATGACGCCGCCTCCAGACGACAGCGGCATGTGACTCTGCTTCATCTCAGTCACACACTCCAGGGAAACAAAACACACACACACACCAAACCAAACCTGACAATAACAACAACTCCACCTCCGCTATCAGCTAAGTGGGGAGGAGGGAGGAGGGGGGGGGTGAGGGGCAGGGGGCTGATGGAGGCGGTGGTGGGAGGACGGGGGGGGGGGGGTGGGGGGGGGGGGGGGGGGGGGAGGGCAGAAGGAGGCAGAGATTTGAGGGTGCAGCGATGGAGGGAGAGAGAGGAAGCTCACAGATGAACAAAGAACGCAGAGGAGATGGTTTTAAGTCACTGGTTAGTTAACTTGTCATTATTCATGTTGACTAGTAAACAAGTTATAGATAATCTGTCGCTCAAAAGAAAACAACTTGAACAAACTCAATCAATAAAGGTGAAGAGTCATCTACGTTTTTAAAATCAGTTAAAGTTTAAAATATATATATGTTGACTGTTGGTTTGTGTCTTTCTGTGTCCTTTGCATGTGTAAATGTGTGAGTACCTTCAGTGTGTGTGTGTGTGTGTGTGTGTGTGTGTGTGTGTGTGTGTGTGTGTGTGTGTGTGTGTGGTTGATGTCTCCTATTACGCGGGGCTGGGCGTGGGAATGTGTGGAATGCCGGGTGACGTCAATGGTGACATTCCCGGAGCCCTGAGTCCCTGGACAACAGCTGAGAACGACAGAACCGAGGGAGGAGGAGGAGGAGGAGGAGGAGGAGGAGGAGGAGGAGACAGGGAGAGAGGGAGAGAACAGGCGACGGCGAAGATGGAAGGAAAAGTTTGAAAATGGAAAGGAAGGAGTGAGGAGAGAAGAGCCGAGGAGGGAAGAGGAGGGGAAGGGATGTAACTGCTGGAGACGTGGGAAACGAGGAGAAGAACGAAAGATAAAGTGGAAGACGAGAACAGGAGCGATGAGGATAGGGACAAAGAGAGTGAAGCAGGCAGATGGGTCACCTGAGCTCGTTTCTTTGGGACGAGGAGGTTTAGTGTTTGGACTCAGAAAGTCGTCTGGTCGATGGAAACATCAATCAGCGAACATCTCGAGACGAGTTCACAATAATCACTAAAAACTGCTCCTTTCTGTGCTCAGGATCTTAACTCCTGTGTTTGGTGAGAAGTTTAAATCTGGAACAGATGAATCACAATGCAGCCAAAGTTTCTTTATCCACAGGGGGAAATGTATACTGCGAGTTGGCAGTGTTCTTTCAGATTATTCTGTGGTTACAGAAGCAGCGATATAAACAATAGGACTGAGAGTGTCCTGGTAAGAGGAGCACACATCGAACGTTATTCAGAGAACATCTGAAAACACCTCAAATCTGTGTCACAGTGTGAGAAGCAGCAGCAGCGACAGTGTAAACTGGTCCTGAGAGAAACAATCAGCAGCATCGACAAACGAGCAGGACTCGAAAAACCACAACGGGTCAAATCCACTCGTCAAATCATCATCGATGTGAGTTCTGTCGTCTCCTTCGTGAGCGACAGGATCGACCAAGAGCCGGAGAACTCTCTCTGAGCTGTGAACTAAACTAAACAACTGCTCTTTGATTAAATATCTGAATGTCAGGTTATAAAATTACACTGCATTCTAAAGGAATTTATTAATATCCAGAGACACAGACATTTCAATTTAAACAACTAATCTCACTTAATATTTACTTCAACACTTCACTCATCTGTCCGTCAGATAGAAAGTAAATTATCTTTCATTCCGCGCCTCGAAGAACTTAATCAATATTATACAAGTTAATACAGATATGAATGTATTGTTGCCCATCTGAATGAAAGGGTAATAAAAACACCTTCCGACCGTATCTACTGCCACAGGCCGGCTGCCACAGGCCGGCTGCCGCTATCTGTCCCGGCTAATGGGATTTAAAGAGAAGCTCTGGCCAGTGTCAAAGTCACCTCTGAGGAGAGACCTGTGCCAAGACGAGGGACAGTTGGAGGGGGCGGGGCCTTAGATTATTCCTGAGAGGAGACGAGGGGGAACAGCTGAGAGAGACGGGGGGGGGGGGGGGGGGGGGGTCAGGAGCACCAGGGTTTTCAAACTCAGGAAAAACAACTGACGGACATTTGGTTCCTGATGCTGCTGCTGCTGCTGTTGTTGTGCAGGTTCAGGACGAGAGTGAAGGTTCAGAAAATACCCACCAAGTCAAAATATATCAAACCCCACAGAGTCCGTGGAGCTGGATTTTTTTATATTTCTTTATATATTCTTTAATATCAATGACATGAATTTGATATTTCCCCGTGGATAGTGAACGACGGAGGGAAACACTTCACATTCAATCAAACAGATTAAATCCTGATCTGAATTTCCATCGTTGACGAACAGCAGCGAGGGAACACGCAGAGCTCGGTTCAGAGGCTCGGTTCAGAGGCTCGGTTCAGGGCTCGGTTCAGGGCTCGGTTCAGGGCTCGGTCCAGGGCTCGGTTCAGGGCTCGGTCCAGGGCTCGGTTCAGGGCTCGGTTCAGAGCTCGGTTCAGAGCTCGGTTCAGAGCTCCGGTTCAGAGCTCGGTTCAGAGCTCGGTTCAGAGCTCCGGTTCAGAGCTCGGTTCAGAGCTCGGTTCAGAGCTCGGTTCAGAGCTCGGTTCAGAGCCTCGGTTCAGAGCTCGGTTCAGAGCTCGGTTCAGAGCTCGGTTCAGAGCTCGGTTCAGAGCTCGGGTTCAGAGCTCGGTTCAGAGCTCGGTTCAGAGCTCGGTTCAGAGCTCGGGTTCAGAGCTCGGGTTCAGAGCTCGGTTCAGAGCTCGGTTCAGAGCTCGGGTTCAGAGCTCGGTTCAGAGCTGGGTTCAGAGCTCGGTTCAGAGCTCGGTTCAGAGCTCGGTTCAGAGCTCGGTTCAGAGCTCGGTTCAGAGCTCGGTTCAGAGCTCGGTTCAGAGCTCGGTTCAGAGCTCGGTTCAGAGCTCGGTTCAGAGGCTCGGTTCAGAGGCTCGGTTCAGAGCTCGGTTCAGAGCTGGGTTCAGAGCTCGGGTTCAGAGCTCGGTTCAGAGGCTGCGGCTGCGACTCGGATCAACACGGTGGAAACAACAGTCGCACAGAAACAGCTGAGGAGGTTTTCTGTTCACTCTCCAACTCGCTCACAACCTGAAACCCTGAAACTCGTTCTGTTCTCTGGACTGTTTACAAGCAGCTTGTTCTGTGACCATCAGCTGTCGACAGCCAACAGGTGTTTTCATGCTGGTGTGTGTGTGTTTGTGTGTTGTGTGTGTGTTTGTGCGTGTGTGTGTGAGACACAAAATATCCTGGAAACCTCAGTCTGCTGAATGTTAGGCTTAAAAATAATTTCCTGAAAATCCAGAGAGCAAAGAACAGCAGGGTAGCAGGTACTGTGTGTGTGTGTGTGTGTGTGTGTGTGTGTGTGTGTGTGTGTGTGTGTGTGTGTGTGTGTGTGTGTGTGTGTGTTTGTTCCTCAGTAAAAATGTGAGGAACGAGAAAGCAGATCTACTTACGGACTGGACTCGGACACGCTCCGTTTGAGTTCCCCATATCTCCTAACAGAGCCCCTGGAACAGAGCACACAGAGATCAGTCGATATCACGACACTAAAAACATTTCATATCTAAATCTTTATCTAAAATGCAGAATATATGACTCACTGAGAGAGAATCATTCAATCAAGGACGCCGTTAAAACGAAACTCACTTCAGTCAGTGAAGCACCAGACTTTTAAATCTCACCACTTCTCAGCGGCACTTGAAAAAAAACCCTCATCACACTCATTTTAGATTTGTGGGAATAAAAACGATGTTGACCCAGAAGAATCATCTTTATATTTACAGCCTGTTTGATAAACCCTCAGAAAACCTCCACCCAGCTCCAGATCACCGTCGGCCCCCTGGAGGCGTTTCAGCATCTTCCAGCTCCTTGTTTTTGGTTTTCAAACGGAGGAAATATTACTTTCTATTCGTCTCAGAAATGACTCAGAATGAATAAGCCAATATACTCCGTGTCTGCCAGATGTTTAAAAAGGCAGCTGATGCCTTGTGATCGTGTGTTTCCAGCTTGTTCTGCCGACAAAAAGGAATAAATCAGTTATTACAGCTTGAAGTAGACGAATGTGCTCGGCCTCTGCACAGCACAATGTGTCTGTGTGTTTTATAACATCGGGGTCGTTAGGGGTGAACATGATCCGGCTGCGTCGACGCATGGAAACAACACCATGGACCCGAATGCATCGGTGGCAACGTGGGACGCGTCTCTGCTCCACGCGGCCGCGGAGCCTTCTTCCCTCGGCACGTTATGAAAGATGCTGTAATGCGTTTGTTGCGCGTTACATCACCTAATTCTGACTTACAATGAGATTATGCTGCTCGGAACAAAGCTTGATAAGTAACCTTGTCTGAGACGCAAAAATTGGGACACAAATCCTTTTAGTCGGATGGTGGGGGGGGGGGGGGGGGGGGGGGGGGATTGGTTTGCCAGCAGCCTCAGATCTCTGTCATCGTTAGGCCGGGTGCTCTTATTAGAGGTGAACACACTTCTGAGCTCATTCTGCTGCTCAGAAAAATCCTCCGTGAAACACAGACGTCACAGAAACGGGGCCTCGACGAACAGGGGGCGGAGCAATAACAGGAAAAAAAAGCTTATTGAAGAATGTTTTGAAGTATCTTCATCTCCATGACAACCGGGTGTATGAGCTCAGGGGAGTGAAGGTGTTGAGACGTGCGGAGGTTCACACCTTGACGTGTGAGGACGACGCCACAAGTCGGCGCTTTGCTTATTTTCTTAATTCAAGTTTGATATATATTTGGTCGTATTTGTGTTTTCTTGTTATTTCTAGATATTTATTATAAAGTTTAAGGCAAAAGTGTAAAGTTACATTTCTTTGTCGTAAGGGTTTGGTAACAAGGGAAAGTTATATTTAATCTAATTATCACAGAATTTGGCAATTATACCTAAACTAATTTGATTTCATATTATTACAACCCCCTCCCTTGTGTGCACAAGATATTAACTTATTCACACACAATAAATTATTTAGATAATTTAACAAAGCATGAGCCAATTAAACCTTCACTCTATTACTAACCTAATTATCAACATCTTGTCTATGAGAGAAAATATATATATCTCGTCAGAGGAGCGAGTTGAAAGAGGAAAGACGAACGGAACTTAACCTTTTAACAGAAACACAAATTCCTATATCTTTTAATGTTTGCCAGCACAAAACTAATTTTCTTCATTACGGATTTGAAATTGTTATTCATATTTTCATGAATGCAAAACTCATCAGGCGCTAACATTCAAAGGTTTTTCAAGGACAAACCAGAGTTCGAAGCTGCGAATAGAAAAAACTATAATAAACTTACGAGGAAGTGAAACTAGAAGTTTATTCTTTCTGAAAACACAGACGTGTCGTGGAGCTGCACAGAAACTAACTTTTAACCAGAGCGCTGTCTTACCTGCGCTGGCAGGTCGCTGCGGCAACCCCGGTGACACGGTGTTCCTCTGCTGCTGCGGTGACAGGAGGCGGGGGTCTGTGAGGGTGGAGGTGACGAAGGAGGTGGTGGTGACCAGGGCGCCGCCGGGGTTGTTGCTGAACTGGAGGGCTGCGTTCTGACTGGATACTGGCACGGTGACTGGCATGGAGAAGGTGGGCTGTGGGATGCTAGACTGGGGGAGAGACAGGGAGGGGGGGGGGGGGGGGGGGCTTAGAGTGTGTTGAGTGAATGTTTAACCTCTAACACACACACACAACCAATACTTTACAACAACCAATCACAAGAAGAGCTTTTCCAAAACCAATTGAAGATATGAAGAAAGATAAAGTTGCTGAGCTGAAGACATCACTGGTTTTTAATGTTTCCTTCAGACGCCGAGTGCTTCCTGTTACTGACCATTACTACAAACCACAGGTTCTCAGTTTGATTTACATCTTCCAGACGGCGACGGGGTTTCAAACTCACGTCATTAGAACCGAACCTGAACGAGTTGAGTTCCGTCGTGATTCATTCGTCACCCTCTGCTTCTCATCACGGCAGGAAATCAATCTGCAGGTGTCGGACACGTCAGGTCTGTGTAATTTGTTCTCAGACGCATGAAACATGCAAACGCGCTGGAAACAGGTCGTTTATGATCAGAGGACGTTTGTTCAGAATGGAAGGTTTTGGAAAACAACTCTTCAAGTGACTGAAAACACACAAATCTCTCTTACACACACACACACACACACGCTCAGTTTTAAACATGCAAGGTGACTTGGTGAAAAGCTGCGGCGCCTCTCACGCCTCATGCCAGGTTATACTCTCGTGGCAGCAGGTTATTGGTGACGTTTCAAAGCGTGAGTGTCACATTCCAGCTGCATCCCCCCCCCCCCCCTCTCCCTCGTCTAACTTGGCTGAAATCCCCCCGGGGATGAAATACCTCTCTTTAAAGTTTTTTAACGGCCGACCTCGTTATCGGAGCCGACCTGTGAAGGTGGACTTCCAGACGCACCAGGGTCGGGAGCGTAAATACAAATAATAAAATCAAGGGCAAGGACCTCGGGTTTTCCAGCCCTCCAACCCGTTTCACCCTGTTCTAACTCAATCTGAAAGCAGGACTTCTATATATAGAATATGGGCCAGGGCTGAACTGCACTGAAACTGCCTGAGACCCAGTTTAACTCCAGGAGGACGAGGGCACCTTCCCGTCCCTGATCCCTGCCTCGTTTGGAGGGAGGAGAGAACGACAAGCTGAAGGAGATCAGATCTCTGGTAATGCTTTATTTTAATGACTTTAATTTCTCATTAATTACAGCCTGAGGAATTTATTGGTAATTATTGGTTTATTGGCCCTCGTGAAGAAAGACGGACAACGTGTCTCCACCTCCTCCTCCCAGTAACTAGAATTAAGACAATATATCTCAGAGACAGGAGCCGTGGCACCGAGGTCCCGTCGATACACGGCCCTCGACCAATCAGGAGTCAGTCTCAGCTGTCAATCATCACGTCTCGGCCCGTTTTTAAACAACTAATTAAAACCAATCTGATCAGAAACATGAACAATCAGTGAGAACGACCTGAAACGACAGAATCCATCTTTGAGATCATATTTTAACGTCCTCTTTGGTCCATGTCCCATCTGCTAACATGGAGGAGGAGGAGGTTTATGACCTAGCGAGCCACCAGGGGGCGATCACATGTTTTGGCTTCACTTTTGGGGACTGTCATGGAGGGAAGCTGCGTCTGTTCCTGCGACGTCCCGTCACTGAAGGGAACGTTTTCCACGACGGAGCTGTAAGGGGTGAAGATAGCAGCTACAGCTAACAGCTAACAGCTAACAGCTAACAGCACTGCACCACTGCACACCGGCCAAGCAGAGGGCGGGGGGGGGGGGGGGGGTGGATGAATGGCGGGGTGGATGAGAGGGGTGAGGGGTTAGTGCAGAGGGGACGGAGGTGTGTAAACACGGAGCATACAGCACCAGAAAGGATTCAAGGACGAGTTAGACGACCCGGCGACTTCCCGACTAACTGCTGAAGGACGTGTTGAGGGACAGGGAAGAACTTCGGTGCCTGTCCAGGAATTTCACTTTCAACGTTTTCCTGTTTTTAATCTTTCTATTTTATTTCTATTTTTATTCAATTCAACTTGACTTGTTGCAGCTAAAAACAGTTTTCTGCACTAATTTAAGAAGTTTGCAAAAGAGACAATGATTTAGAATTAAATTGTGAAATGAAACTCGTAGGAAACTAAAATACTGATTTGATGCAGTCAAACTGAATTCTATTGAAAATCTACATATTTCGGTGACTTATTAACTTATTTAACTTATTAAACTTTCTTCGGTCTGACCATAATTTGTTCTCGGCCACTCCTCCACACGGCCTCCATGATGGCGCCAGCCCCTGGTTGCCAGGAGATTTGGTGACATAACCACAGACCCTCTTCACTTTGTCTCTGAGTTTGAGTTTTTAAATTTGTCCTCACACCTGCTCCGCACCGAGCCCCCCCCCCCCCCCGAGCATTAATCAGTGTCTCTGGCAAATTACATGTGAATTTACACGCACCCACTCCAACTCCATTCATCAGCAACGCTGCTCATAGCGGACAGGAGGGTTAATTGGCCGCTGGCCGTCATCTTGCTGATTTAACGCAGAGGAAAATGAAATAAATAAGAAGCTGTTGGGTGAATGATTGACTGGGAGTTCCACCGGAGGCTCGAGGCCTCTTCTGAGAGACGAGGGGACAGGACAGGAAGCCGCTGCCCCTCAGAGGAGCCGGCTCGGCCAGGTTGTGTTTCCTGGATGCAAAAGGTGAATCGGAGGAATTAAACTCGCGACCTACTTTCTCTTCTCTCTCCCTCTTGTCCTCAAAGCCTTTCAAAGCAACTTCGCTTTTCCAACTTAAGTTTGTCGCATCCTACTCGTTAGCAGCGCCGGAGCGAGGGGGGGACGCGTGTGTCACGACCTTCAGACGTTACAGCGGTTGACCGGTAAATGTGTTTTCAGTTTCAGAGTCTAATTCAAATGAAGACCCTTTTATCTGCGGCTCCAAAAACACATTATCAACAGGGATGTTTATATTTCTGACGCTTTTCGTGGTGTGAAATCACAAAATGTGTTCTGAGCCCACTGCAGGGGCGGGGGGGGGGGGGGGGGGGGGGGGGGGGGGGGGGGGTCGCCGGCACATAAACGAGACGCCAGAGAGAATCCGCTCTGCAATTATCATATCACAGTCGAGGTCGTTAATGTTTACTGATGAAAACATATTTATATACGACTTCTTCGGTCTCCTCACAGGAAACACTTAACACCGAGAGTCGACTCGTGTTTATTCTTCTGCAGATATTCAGTTCTGCTCGTTAACGCCGGGTCATGGTGTCAAATTAGATTTTATCTTTGAAAGTAAATAAAGTTTTGCATGAATAATAATTGTAAATCACTTAATGATGAGGTCTTTAAATACATGTAATAAGATTTTAATAAGGTGATGTTGATTATAAAATTAAATCTGAATCAAAAAAGGGACATTTTAAAGATTAATTCACCAAATATTTAAATAATCTAATGTTTATTTTCATTGCTTTTAAATGATGTTGTATTATTTTATCTGTTGTCTTTGGGTTGCTGTTTAAAAGGTGCTACATAGATAAATTATTATTATTATTATTATTCAAATGTAATTAAATTATGTTTTATATTGCCATCCATCTCAATGTGAATATTACGACATTATTTTATTTATTAGCAGTAAATAAATTGAGGAGCTGTGACGATTGAAAAACCACTGCGGCTTCATTATTTAATAATTATTAGAAATTAAACGCTTCAGACAAAATGCAGGAATTTATTTTGATAATTGATAATTGAGCCACAATTCTGAAAACTGAATCAGAAGTAATTGAGCAGTTAAGCCTTTTTTGGTAGCAGCTTGTTTTATTCATCTTCTCCCCACATTCCTAACGAGCCTCGTCAGGAGACGTGTTCAGCTCGTTGTTCAAGGTCACGGTGCAGGTCGCTGCTAAAGGAGCAAATCTATTAATCTAATAAATCTATTTCTCATTTAATTTCCCAAACAACATGTCGGAGCCGGAGCGGGATCAGACCAGAGACCCGGCGGTAAAGACCGAGAAAGGGAAGCAGCTCTGTTTCCGCTCGCCTGCCGCGGTGCCAGAGGAAGAGACACAGATCCGTGTCCCGCCCGTCCTCCCTCGCCACTCTCTCCCTACCTCAGGAGGTATTTTAGTACAAGTGGGATTAAGCTTGTATATCCCGGCCCCTCGCTGTCATGCTGGGGATTATGATGCTGCGGGGGAGGAGTGGTGGGTGGTGCTGTATGCTCCTGTTGGCTGGAGCCCTGTGAAAGGTGTGCTGGGCAAACAAGGCAGGCGGGCGGCCGGGCTGGCTGAGAGACTGAGGGCAGTTGTGGAGATGGTGGGGGTGGGGGGTGGACGCTACCTGCTGGAGGCGTTCGGCCGTCATCCAATCGACGAGCGCCAAGAGCCGGGGCTCTCCAGGGGTGGGAGATTGAATTCTATTCTTCCTCAGCCACAGCTTCTTTCTCTGAGCAAAGCTTTTAAGAGCTCGGAGCTGTGATCGAGTCAAACTCGGGAGGAGAGGAAGTCACTGAGCGGATTACACGGACACGTCTGATGCATGGGAGACGTTAGTCGTCCTGATAACAATCACTGGCAAAACAATTATTCTCTATATTGTATTTTAGGATGCACAGTGAAGGAGAGGCGGGGCGGCCTTAAAGAAAAGGGGAACGTTTAATAATTTCAGGGCAGAGAAATCTTTTTAAAAGTGGGTTTGATGCTTGGGTTGTAGGTTTATACTGTGAAAGTTCATTTAAATAAGAACAACAGGCTTTTCCATGAAGGTATAACAGCACATGTTAAGATGTCAGTTATAACCTCTAACTCTCCACCAGCGCCTCAACGTGACCGGCCCCTCCCATGTGACCAATTGGAGGAGCCGGCAGGCTGTAAATTGAGCGCTACTCATTAAAGTGACATTAATGGCGTTATTGAGCGCAGAGGAAAAAAAAATGAATCACAGAGAAATTGGCACAGGAGCGGAGAGCACCAGTGAGGAGGCAGGAGCTGGATAATGATGTCAGGAGCACGTCCAATCAGGAGGAGGCAGGAGGACGCAGGCACTGGAGCGACCTCGGTGTCACCGTGGACGGCGGCGGCCGAGCGTCACCGGTGCAGGAGCTCAGGACTCGGCAGCTCGTCTTCAGCTGCTCGCTGTTTCCTCAGCGTTGCTAAGTGTTACACTATTGGCACTTTCAGCCGAACAAGCCGACCGCTCGAAGGCACGCTCCAAACGTGTTGATTATTACCATAAAGCACCATTTCCCTTTGCAATATCAGTTGCTATGCCAACTTTTGTGAAAGCTAGGGCCCCCCCCCCCCCTCCGCTGTTGTTTATTCTTGTACATTAGTGAACTTGCAGAGGCATCAGAAACCGTGTATTGAAGCCGTATTACTCCCGAGGACGCTCTTTACTGCGATGACTGTAACATGAATAATCCCAGTGAAGGTCTTTTACTGCCTTTTCTAACGACTTCTTATTCACACGTCTGCAGAACCGCAAAGAATTGATATTTACTTCTATTTTTAATTATAAAAGTTTGTTATTTCTATTATTAAAACTAGATGTGAGATCTGCCAGAAAAGGAGGATTTAGATAAAGTATATGAAATGGTTTTCAGTGAAGCTGTGATGATTTATCGATTTAAACGATGACGAGAAGATGACTTGTGAATGAGTTCGATATATGGATATATAATATTGAATATTGGATATTGAAGTTTGCCCTCACGTCAGTCAGCTCGACCGCTCGGCCCTACCTGTTGCTCAGCGACACACCGTCAGAGGGGGTTGTGGGTAGTGATATGGTGGGTGGGGGGTGGGGGTGAAGTGGAGGAGGTGAAGGGGTGAGGAATAGTGAAGGCGAGTGCTCTGTGAGTAGTCAGGCCGCCATCCGCCAGCCGGGAAACCGCCGGCGGTCTGGTCGGCGGCAGCAGCGGGGGCGCCAACATGAGGAGGGTGGGGGGCGGAGTTACACAGAGGGGGGGTACTCACTGACAGCCTATAGTTCTGCATCATTTTATCAAACTCCTCGTCAATTTTTTTGTATTTCTCCTCAGTGCGGGGGGTGAGGGAGAAGGGCTCCTCGGGGTCTGGGCTCTCAGAGTCCCGGTGCTCTTTCTTGTTCAGAGCCTTCGTTCCCCAAACAAAAGAAGAAGAAGGAGGAGGAGGAGGAGGAGGAGGAGGACAGGGCAGAAAGAGAGAGGTGGATAGAGAAGAGAAGAAGAAGAGGAGAAAGGGTGGGTTAGATAAGGTGACAAAGTGTGATGGTACTCACGCCGTAGCGTTTGAAGAGGCTGTCCAGGTCCTCAGTCTTGCGGTACTTGTCTTCATTTAACGGGCTTTGGTCGATGGAGTCGTCGCCGTCGGGCTCGGGGCTGTTGCAGCCGTTAAAGCCTTTCTTTCGCAACGTCTGAAGCGGCCAGAGAAGGGTAGAGGAGAAGGAGGAGGCACATTTACATTTAATTTCTCATGCACATTTTGGGATCACCACTTTGATTTCTGAGACACACTTTGTGAAATGTTGATTCCGCCGTACAGGCCGACTCCCACGCTGGTTCACGGCAGCAGTGAACGTGCGGTGGAAGAGTTTGACCCCGGTGATGACGCAGTGTACATGAAGTTTGCTTTTGTACAAAGAGGACGTTACAGAAAACACATTCTCCATCTCTGATAATTCTCAATCGATCGGTGAGGTCAGCGTTCGTAAACCGCCGCCGCCCACGTGAAAGCAACATATTACCACCGCATCTGCACTCGCTCACACGGCAAGTGCTCTCTGGAGGTCACGGATTAAAAGGGTGCAGAAGCTGCAAGAACTCCAAATGGAGAAAGCTTTAAAATCAAAAGTGGCCAGAGAACAACGAGCACCCGCATCTCTGCCCAGTGCACAGGAAGTGTGTAGCTGCCGGTGGCACTTTAACACAGCGAGGACGACGTATGAAGCTGCGCCGCATGTCAGGAAACACGCCGAGGAGTCGCACCTCTGCACGCACCGGCTAATCAACAGTGTTGGTAAATGGCGGTGAAGCTTTGCAACGAGGAAAGTGGTTGAGCGAAGCAAAAGGGTAAAGGGTGAGTCGGCTAACGCTAGTCAGGATGTGTCAGTGTTAGCACGATGTGGAGAGGGCGAGAGAGAGAGAGAAGGACAGAGACAGAGAGAGAGAGAGAGAGAGAGAGAGAGAGGAGAGAGAGAGAGAGAAGAGAGAGAAGAGATTTCATTTGAGAGGATTCTGCTCAACAAGATTTGCCTTTAAGTAGCTTTGCCCGGCGGCTCCTTGACCACACGGCCAAGCAGATAGATCCTCGCAGCAAAACGGATCTTAAACCGAAGCTGGAGAGCCAAATACAAGCTTTAGGCCCGGCGATGCAAAGGGAAGAAAATCCTTCGCCTGGAAATCTATCAAGACAATAAACTGTAGTTCACAGCAAAAAAACGGAGAGAAACCCCTGATTCATTGCACACTGGTGACAAAGCGAACACGCCAGCTATCTGTGTGGCTGAGCTGCAGTAAGTGCCGGGGATCGAGCAGCGAGCGATAAATTGTGCTTTTAAAAATGGTGACGATTTGTGGTCCAACAAAAACGGTCCCGCAGAATTGTGTATTTGTTTTTTACAGTGCACCATTGATAGATCATCCATAAGTAAAACAAAGTACTCTGAGATCATATCCAATATTTCACGCACACGCTATATTTTCTTTAATTAACAACCACCTGCGGAGCCGAGTGCGACTGCAGTGTCGTGGTGGTCTGATTAAAACAAGAGCACGTGTTCCCCGACTCCCACTGCGCACAATCACCGCTAAGTGAGGATGATTCAACCGTCTGCAACTCAGCCTCAGAAGTGGAGCCGGCGGGAACTCGTACCTGCGCCCGAACCCCGCGGAGCCAGAGACACAGATTCTGCTCATTTTGAACGAATTAGCCTTAAATCCTCAAAACAGGTGAGGGCAAGAGGGTAATGATGCCGTTTGGATGTCAGGGTAGAGACGTTCAGTTTTAATAGCAACACCACTCTTTGATACCAATCTCATTAAAACTGCAGCCGTGATTATTATCACGGTGTCAAAGCGGCGTTTTATCTATCGACCGAAATGTGTTACACGCAGACGCCGCCGGGTTCAGTCTGATTCAGTCTGATTCAGCCTGATTCAGTCTGATCTGCAGCTGAACGCAAGTGTAACTCACAAGGAGACGCCACCACACACTGTGTTGTCCGCAGCTCATAGAAAACACACTCGCACTGGGATGTGTGTGTGTGTGTGTGTGTGTGTGTGTGTGTGTGTGTGTGTGTGTGTGTGTGTGTGTGTGTGTGTGTGTGTGTGTGTGTGTGTGTGTGCGCGAGTGTGCTTTGACCTAAAAAAAAGAAATAAGAATCAATCCAACGACAGGTAAAATGAAAAGATATAATAATAAAAACCATCTTTCAAACGTGAACGGCAGCATGTGACAGAGGCTGCGGGGAGGACGTGATGGAGGCGTGGACGTCCTGCCCCCCCGACTGTCAGGACACAGATAAAGAAACTGGAACACTGTAGGTGCATCGTTCACATGGACAGACACACACCACACACACTGTACTAGCGTACTTGTGAGGACAGCCTGTGGCATAGAAGATCTGACATTGTATAACCCTCATCTTTTTTACACACAACCTACACAATGTGTAACCACGAACACAACAACCGTGGTCTGAACCTAAATCCACAGAGAAGTCGACTCTCGTTCTTTAAGGTCTTCAGGTAGAAGACGATCTCCTGAGATCTGGGAACAATGAGAATCACTGCACTGCAGTTGTTTGCCTCCGCCACCCGCTGCAGCTCCATCTACATATCTCGACTTTTTTTCCAGATTCATATGAGGTCACTGTGACCTTTGACCTTCGACCACTGAAACACTTTATCTGTGAGTCCAAGCAACACCTGATTCAAAGTTGTGACCTTTGGCCTCCACTTTCCGTTCAGCTCATCCTCGAGTCCAAGTGAAGGTTTGTGCCACATGTGAAGAAGTTCCCTTCGGGCGTTCCCGACTTATTGTGTTTTCAAAACCACGCAAAGTCATGTGACCTTGACCTTTTGACCTTTTGACCTTCAACCACCAAAATCAAGTCAGTTCATCTTCGAGTCAAAGTGAATGTTTGTTCCAAATCTGAAGACGTTCCCTCGACTTTACGATTACTTCCTCAATGTCCAAGTGGGCAAACATGAGCATCTTCCCCCCCACTGTGTAATATTACTGTACACACACACACACACGGACAGACACACACACTGCTTGTCTCTCAGTCAGCCATCTGTTCACCTGTCCACCATCTCTCTCTCTTTCTCTCTCTCTCCCTCTCTCTCGCTCTATTGTGTTGCCAGGGTAGGATTCACCCTGCAGAGCGCCACGCCAGCCTCTGACTGGCTGCGGCTGCTGACAAGCCCCACCCCCGCCAACCTCACTCCCTCCCTCCTTTCCTTCCCCTCTGGCTCGCTCGCCCACCCGCCTGTCCGCCCGCCCTCTGTTTCCAGCTCTCTCCCTCTCTCTCTCCCTCTCGATCTCTCACCACCTTTAACGCTCTCTCGCTGAAAGTGCAAAGTCTCACACTCGTCCTTCTGTGTTTTTAAATTCTCTCCCTTTTCCTTCTAATGTCTCTGTATGCGACTCCCTCGTCGCCCATTTCCTCCTCCTCCTCTTTTTTAATTTCTTTTCCCACCACTCTCTCTCTCTCTCTCTCTCTCTCTCTCTGTGTCCTCTTTTGCCCTGTTCTCTCTCTCGACCCGTTCCCAGAGCTTTTCCCTCCTAATTCTCTCTCCTTCCCGGCTCCTGATGTTCATCCCTTCATCCCCGTCCTCTCCTCTCGTGCTGGTGATCAAACCTCGACACTTTCTGGTTTGCGTAGCTATTGAACAGTCGGGTCAGAATTTATCTCCAACGACTTTTTCTTGGATCCAATAATTCCTGGTTTCAATCAAAACTCATTTTTCTCCAGACGCTATTTTTTGGGGCCGACTTCTCGTTGAGACAGCGTTTTGACATTTGAGAACATTTAGCTTCAGAACAGAAACTCGAGTTTCGCTCAGGCAAACAAAGTTTAAAACTCGCCCCGCTCACTCGCTGGCTTCCTGTTCTCCTTCTCGCTTCATGTCTCATTCTCTTCACCCGTTTGTCTTTGTGTTGTGTTGTGTTGTGTGTGTCTTCAAATGTGTGTATATCTGGGGCTGAAGGTGTATTTGGATGAATCCGTGTCTTTAGCCATAAATTCAACAGTTAAGTTCTCACGTGTGTGTTTGCTCCTTCGTGTGTTATTAAAGTAAGAATTCTAGAAACTGTTATCAGAGCATGTGTAGTATTTTAACGTGGAGTCTGATGGACGGAGGCAGCAGAGTCCCAGCTCTCGAGTCCTGGTTCGACACAAAGTGCAGAGTAGTGTCACGTCCCAGTGAAGCAGCAGCGAGCTACACAAAGAGACGCAGACGCAAACAGACACACACACGCACAGAGCCCCCTGCAGTCAGTCATATGGGACATCACGTCTCAGCACCGGCTGCCAGAACTCCTCAGATGCTCCATTATACATCAGCTGCTGTTTTCTCATGTCGCTAACTTGACCGAGCTGCGAGTCGGGAGGAAACTTCCTGGTCCACTGCTCACTACACACACTACACACTCTCTCTACACACACACACACCACACACACACTCTCTCTACACACACACCACACACACACACTGGCTCCTGTCAAATACCTTAAATGAACTCGTGATGTCACCTGCCTCCAGTCTCTCATCTGTTCATAGAATCAATCATTAAAAAAGATTTTTCTGTCATTGACTTGTGAACGTGTCAGATTATTGTAGAATTGTTGAATATTTAGTTTTTTCTTTCTTTTTGCTGTTGTTATTGTTGCTGCTGTCCCCCCCCCCCCCCCTCTTTAATTTAGTTGTGTCATGTGTGTCTACATGTTGGTCACTGACTATTATGGCCACTTAATGGGAAAATCAAACTGGGGGGAGGGGGGGGTTCACATCATTCAGTATCTCTCCAATATAAATGAGTCTGGAAATGAGAAACTAATTCATCAGTCAACTTCTCCCAGTGCTTAATATATATTTAATGGAGTCCTGGCTGCTTTCAACGTGGAGCGATTAATCATCGGCAGGTTTGAGGAGGAAGTCCCCAGAGGACACGTGAGCCGGGGTCCAGGGGACGGACGGGTCGACGGGTCTCTGGACAGAATCAGGAGTGAATCTCCTCATGAAGTATTCTGGGACACATGGGCTCAACCCATGTTGGGGGGGGGGGGGGGGGGGGGGGCTCACCGGAGAGATCTGCCTTCCTGGAGTCCCTTGAAGAAAACAAGGGAAACCCCATCCTCTGCCATGTTGCCTCCCGTCCTCGGCGACTCACCGCCGCTCTTTTAGCTTTTCGCTCGCTTGCGTTCCCTCTGTCTCTCGCTCTCTTCCTTCCTTTGCCCTGATTGGAATCTGCAGTCAAGCGGATTAACACATTCTGGCAGGAGAGGCAGGCGGCCCCACACACACACACACAGACACACACACACACACACACACACAACAGACACGCACACACTCTCCAGCAGCACGTGCATCTCAGAGAGAGGCTGTGTGTGCATATGTGTTGCCTCACGGCCTTGTACTGGAGAGAGGGAATGTCTATGATGGATAGAGACCATGCTTACAAACACACACACACACGCACAATTTGTGTGTGTGTGTGTGTGTGTGTGTAAAAACTGATTCTCATGAAGATTACCCTACAAGTCCAACACGCAAACACACACTTCAATGTGAACTTGCTGCTAAGCATACAGGGACATTGCTGCGTGTGAGTACAGTACAGGGTGACGTGCACAAAGCACAACACACACACACACACACGTGTTTAAATGCGTGTGCGTGCGCGTGTGTGTGCCTCCGTGACTATATCCACACTTCATAATTTATACTCAAAAGCACTTGGCTGGGAGACTCACAGAGGCAGAGAGGCAAATGGGCACATTTTGTGACGATCCAATTATCCCCCCCCCCCCCTCCCCCCCCCCTCTCTCTCTCTCCCCCCCCCCCCCTCCTCCCCCCCCCCCTCTCCTACACTGTACTCGACCATTGATGTGACACGATGTGCAATCGCAGGTAATCGTATGATTTGCATTACTGTACGGTTCACGCTGTCACACCAGCAGATCGGCTCTGAATTCCCCTGAAAGTCCAAACATGGCGTCTGTGACGTGTGACCCCGCCCCCCCCCCCCCCCCCGTGACCTTTTAACGTCCAGCGTGACCGAGTCAGACGGAGAAACTGGGAAAAGCAGCTGCTGCTCGACTGAAACTCGCAGTTATTATTAATCACGAGAAACAAGACATGGCGGTGAACTCAGGCTTTTCTATAAGAAGATATTCTGTCAACAAATCGCACAAAACCAACAGTGTGTGTGTGTGTGTGTGTGTGTGTGTGCGTGTGTGTGTGTGTGTAATGTACAGTATGTTATCTCTACATTATAGAGCAAACACTATTAAAAACACATCAGTGAGCCACACTGCTGCGCTGCATGAATGGTCCTTCATCACCGTGAACACACACACTCACACATCATATACACACACACACACTCACACATCATATACACACAGACTCACACATCATATACACACAGACACACACACACACCCACAGACACACACATCATATACACACAGACACAAGCCGTCCTACCACCCAAAGTACAAGCACTTTAAATGTGGATTAATCCGCAAGTGAAAATATTCCTCATGAATAAGCAGCTCTTTTTTTATTTCATGTATTCTTTTAAATAAAACTTGATTTATGTCTCCAGAAGAAACCAACATGTTTTGCAGCCACAGACAAGTATTTAGAAAACATGACTCACAAATATGTCATTGGTTTTTCATGTTATTAAAATAATACCTTGTCAGTTGAATAGAGCTCTGTGGGAACTTTACTTATGACCTTACAGATGTTTCTTCTTTTTACGTATATATACATGTCACAGGATTATTAAATTAAATGTGCTGCTGTGGTTTTACAGAGTTTCTCCCTCCGAGTCTAAATGATTCAAAATGCCACCGCAGATACAAAATAATAAGGATGTATGGGAAACGGTCGGCGGCAGACGGCGCCGACACCCGCTTCACAGGGAGGTGTGTGTGTGTGTGTGTGTGTGTGTGTGTGTGTGCGTGTGTGTGTGCGTGTGTGGTGCGTGTGCGTGTGGTGTGTGCAGCACATCTGGCGAAGGGGACAACTGAGGACAAACGCTGGAGAAAGTTGCTTCATGCCTCCCGGCCGACAGGGAGAACGGGTGAGGTAGCGTGTGTGTGGGGGGGGCAGTATCCAGGGCGCTATAGTAGAGAAGTTCCCATGTAGGACAACACACACACACACACACACACACAGAGGCTGACACACAACCGAGAGGCTCACCAGGCCTGAATATTGTATGATGCGTTCTCATGGGCCACTGCCGAGCGTGCAAACAGACACACACACACACACACACACACACACATTAAGAGAAAGAAAGAGACAGAGTGACACACTTGAAAACACAAACACATGTACGCACACAAACAGGGCCAGTGGAGCTTGAGCTGATGTGGCCTGGAGCAGCCCGACGCCCTGCCACACACACACACACACACACACACACACACACACACACACACACACACCACACACACACACACACACACACACACACACACACCACACACACACACACACACCACACACACACACACACACACACACACGAGCCATCTGCAGCTGGAGATACAGCCTAGAGAAAGGGCTTTACTGCTGACACTCTGAGACGGACAGACAGAGAAAGGGAAGAAGGGGGAAACTGTCGATTAGGAGGAAGGAGAGAGCGAGAGCAGAGTCAAAGGGAGGACGGGAAGTGGCAGAGCGAGGTGGAGGTGAAACTACGACTGCCTCCATGTTGCCTTCGGCTCACACGAATCCCAAACTGCCTCACCGTCACTTTCTGCGATTATTGGAGTCGAGTCCTGATTGGACGGATCCAACAACTCAACTGTTCTGTGACATTGAAGATCAGTTCACTTTGTCATCCTTGAAGCAGTTTCTCTAAGGAAAGTGAATCAATTTCAGATTGAGGACTGATAAAAAAAAAGCCGTTTGCTTCTTGTGCTGCTGAACTAAACAGAAGATCCTGGTCAGTGCAGAAAGGAGGAAGGATGAGAACTTAGTGACAGGATATGATGTCGTTACACAGCGTCCCTGCTCTCAGCTGTGTCAGGAACCATCATTACACCAGCTAGCAACCGATTTACAGGAGTGAGTGTGTGTGTGTGTGTGCGTGTGCGTGTGTAGCTTCAGACAAGATAATGAAGGCTCACAGCAGCAGTTAGAGGTCAGAGGTCAGAGGAAGATCTCAGGTTGAATCAAACAATCTCTGAAGCCTCTGGGCTTCTTCCAATAATAAGATTTAATCCACAAAAAGAATCCTGAGAGTGGGAAACGAAGCTCATCACCCAGGGTCAGGGTTCAGCTCTCCTGGGACACGGGCCGTCGTTATTGCCTTGTTCTTACAAGGTGTAAATAAAGAGTTAAAGGTTGAATTATTCAGCAGGTGATTGTGCAGAAGCAGCTGATAACAGCATTTTACATTATTGCCAACATGTAATATGACTGTGGCCCCGGCAACACACGTTTTCCTAAATAATGTGACCAATTAGACAAAACAGAAAATTCTCCATGACTTCGTGTTGACAGTGTTTGTGGCCGACGGATCCTCAGCTCCTGCAGCTGTACGTGTAGAAGCAGCTTCAAGTCGACGCTCCATATGAAGCCTAAGTGCCGTGCTGCAGCGTGCACGGCTCGCTGAATCATACCCAACCATCTCGTGTTCAATTCATGAGAGGGCCATTATGTATAAAAGGGTCAGCAAGGCGTGTGAATGTGCTCCGCGTTCGCCTGACGAGCTCCAGAGAAGCTCGTTCCCACAGGGAGCAAAGACGTGAGGAAAAAAAGAGTATTCTTCCTATTACTGCAACATAAAAACAGAACCACACGTTTGCCCTCACAGCTTCGCTGCTAACCCCACCGCTGACCTCTCTTCCAGTCGATATGCAAACCAACAAACATTGTGTTTTCCTCGGAAGGCTCTTCCTCTCGCTGGTGGCCATTTTGTGCCGAGGTGGAATCGGCTCGAGGTGTCGTACTTTGGCTTGTTGCTGTTGTGGAGGTTTCTGGGTAATGACGGTGTGAACAAGCTGTAGTGGAGGGTAACAAGGCTAAGTCTGTTGTACCTGATCCTTTTTCTTTGCTCTTCGTTATTATGTAAATATCGTAAAGAGGTGTCAAGGTTTAAACGCTTTAAACACATGAATACGACATATTTTACTTATATCCTCCATGTTTTTTCCACATTCCGACTTCAAATCAGAGAAACATCTTCGTGACCTTCCGAGGAGCACGTGAACGCACACGTTAGCTTAGCATAGAGACTAGAAACAGAGGGAAACAGCTAGCACGGCTCCGTCCAAAGGCAACAACCACAAACAACATTTAACGTGTTCATTTGTGAACCGATTTTTTTTCTGTTTCCAGTTTCCAAGCATGAGAATCAGATTCTTCCTGAAGCAGGAAACATCAAGTTCAGATGTAAACATCAACGATGAAGAGGAGGCTGAAGTCGACAGGACCGAGTTCAAGGCTCCGCAGCTCCTCACTTCATCCAAAGACCCTGACGAGCAGTCGCTCACACGCTGGACTGCAATGAGCCGGACTGGCTTTGATAAAGTGGACAATTATGTCCGAATGAGTCTGGAGAGAACTAGATTAGATTAGATTAGCTGGGATTAAATCTTAACGATCCCGCTGGGGGAAATAAAGTGTTGTTTTAGCAGCGAGTATCGGTGCGATGCCCCGACAGAGCAGGACGAGCAGGACGAATAATCTGAGACAGAAGGAAGAAGATGTGAGATTGAAGAGTTGACAAGAATCAAGTCAGTGTCACAGAGTGTGTGTTGTTGCCCAGACTCAGTGGTTTCCCATTGTTTCAGCTGCTACTCCCCCCCCCCCCCCCCCCCCCCGCCCTTTACCTCGATGATGTCGGCGTTGGTCCGGCTCTCGTGCGGCTCGTTGTACTCGGTGTACTTGAGCAGGACCTTGTCCATGTCGGTGCTGGCGTACTGGAACAGCTTGTTGGAGTGGTTGAAGATGATGAGGGCGATCTCGCAGTCGCACAGGACGCTCAGCTCGTACGCCTTCTTCATCAGACCGAACTTCCGCTTGGTGAACGTCACCTGGTGGAGCAGAGAGGGGGAGTTAATACATATTTAAGATTTAAATACCAGAAGAATTAAGTATTGTTTTATAGCGCAGTAAACCGTCTTATCCTGTAGATAATCATTTCTGGAATATCAAATTCCAAAATCTCTGTCTGTGTCATATCTGAAGAACCGTTCAAGCGGAATCATTTCTTCTTTTAACAGCTTTTATTGTGCTAAAGACAGTATGCATATCTTGAAGGGCCCCTGTGCCTCGGATGTTGATGATAAGGGCCCTAAGGTCTCCGAGGCCCCAGGAGAACACACATTTATGATTGTGGGAGCTGTTTTTTCTCAGGGGGGGGGGGTGTGGAGCCTCACAAAAGTAGTCGACTTTTGGAAATGACTGACTTGTTAAGTGTTTTCATTTCCCCTGAAACTTCCCTCCTAACTAAACTGCTCAGTTTAAAACAAACAGACACTTAAAGTCGACAGTAGGATTTCCTCTGTCTGTTGTAGCTCAGCTGATCACACACGCAGCAGCTTCCATCATCTGCTCGTTTGAAGCAGCTCGTAACGTCGCTTTAGAAAAGTGCTCTACAAATAATTAGTGTTAATTATTATCATTATCACATGTGTTGTCAGTGACATGTGTTTCTCTGCTCACCACCATAATGAGTCGAGATACTAAATAAATTAGAACCACAATTTGATCGTTAAACGCTATCGGGTCAATCATCATCAGTTCGGTTCCTGATATTCTTCTTTAGACGTCCACGTCGAACAAAAGTGCAAATGCAAGTGTTTTGTTAATCCACGTACGACAGCTTCGTGGGAGGAGCTGTGTAATAATGCAGGGGTTGTTCTAAACTAGTGAGGTAGCAGCAGCTGGTCATGGAGCCGGCGTCAGCCAGCGAACACAGGAAGCTGAATATAGAGAGTTTGGCCGAATGCTGCCGGTCTACCGAGAACGGTAAAAACTTTATGAATGTTTTAAAAGGGTCATCGACACGGGTGGGATTTCTCCTGGTGCTGAAGTGTTTCTGAGAGCGAGTAAGAGATGAGGAGAGACGTTTAAATTCCACTAAATCATGTGTTTTTTGTTTACAGCACATCGACACGCGTCGGACCTTTTCCTCTTTTCCATCGTGAGATATTTGTTTTCTTAGAAACGACATCAACGGACATTTTACTAGGAGGCTGCGGGAACAGTTCCAGAAAAGCGATCGACCAACTGGCTCAGACGTTTGTGTTCTCACAAACCAAATTTCAGGAAAGTGTCCAGACTTCAGTGCCGGTCTGAAAGCAGCTTTATTTTTGAGATCTTTTATTTTGTTTAGTAACATTTTTAACAATATGAAACTGTGGCCGAAACCATATAGATAAATATAGTGTATACCATATATACACATCTAGAGAGAGAGAGAATATACACAGTACAATGCTTGTGTCAGGGTTTGTCTCCTCTGATGCTTTTGGTTTCTATTCGATTTTGATCTTTGAACTTAGATCAATGTTTTATCATCGTGGGAACGACTTCAGTGAAACGGAGTTAAACATTCACGATAGAGACATTTTTAGGAATCTGACTTCTAGTGTGTAAACACACACACACACACACAGACAGACACACACCTCTCTCATCACATTCACTCTCCTCGTCATCTTCACACTCTGTTATGCTCTTTTCCATGCTCTCCTTCTGTCACACGTTATTTGCCACACACACACACACACACACACACACACACACACACACACACACACACACACACACACACACACACACACACACACACACACACACACACACACACACACACACACACACACACACACACACACACTTGTATGAGCCCCCTCAGTTGTGAACAAGCAGAGCAGAGTGGAGCTGAAGCACTGGGGCCCTCGCTGCTTCAGAAGCTTCCCGGCTAAACCAACTGGTATTTACAATCCACGGAGATTTGCTTTAGTTTGGATAAAACACACATTGAACACAAACACACAAACACACACAACAACACACACCGGGGGATAGAAACATTAAGTGAGGAGAGAAGAGGGGAAACCTTCAGGTGCTGATACAATATCTGCCGTCTGATACGGGGGAACGTGAATGTGCACAGATGGGCTGCAGCCGTAAACTGAGGGTGTTAGAAACAGGCAGGAAGCTTTGAAGCCCGCTGCTGCTCCTCCGGCGCCGTCCACGAGTGACGTCAACACATTTTCCATCTGACGTTAAAACAAAAAGCCCAAACGCCTCCTGTGACATCACTTCAGGGGCCGGCGAGGGTTCAGCGAACGGTTTGACGAGTATGAAAATGCCGTGAATCCTAATCAACGTGATGAACAGAGCTCTCCATCATCAGAGCCTGAAACCACGGAGACGCTTCATGCGGCGGTTTCCTTGGATTTATCACCTCTCAGATATACGGCTTCATTTCGAAAGAAGCCCGTGTGATAAATCTCCTTTAACGCCGATGTCGCAATCTCAGGAAGTAACAGGAAATAACTCGAAAAACCTTTTTAGAATAAAACGTTTTAGCTCCGTATCAGAAATAATCTCCGTCCATTGAAATCTCATAAGTATGTTATTTCATAGTTGTGTAAATAAGTAGGTTGGGCTTATAAAAGTGCGTGTCTTCTTAAAGGGTAAAATGATAAGGAGTCTGTCGGAAGTATAGCAGGTGTTTTATTTTGAAAACCGCATTTACCAAGTTCACTTCCTCTCTGTTTCTGACTTTCGTTGGGGGGGGGGGGGGGGGTTGTATTTTCTTTGCTCTCGCTACTTTCACTGTTTTGTGTTGTAAACGTGACGTTAAGTTACTGAAAATGATTTGTGATCTCGTCCTGGTGATGTTGTGTTTTGGAGTAGTCGTGAAAATATTGATTTGTTGGAACTGCAGTGAGTTTAATACGTAAAGAAAAGGGGGGGGGGAGACGGAGAGGTAGAGAAAGGAAAGAGACACGGGGGATAAAAGTGATCTGACAGTCTCTCCATCTTTCATATCTCTTGATCCTTTATGTCTTGCTTCGGCGCCCGACGTGTTCCTCATCCCTCCTTCTCTCTCGTCCTCCTCCGTCTTCTGGTTTTTCTCGCCCTCGTTTTCTCTTCCTCTTTTTTTCCACATCCTCCTCCCTCCCTCCCTCCCTCCCTCCCTCCCTCCCTCCTCTCACGCTCGCTCACTCATTGCTTCCTGCTGCCACAAATCAAATTATATCGGGGTCGTATCCATGGGCAACCGACTCCCCTCCTCCCCTCATGCCTCCCCTCCGCCCCCCCATTTCCCACCTCATCACACACTGAAACCATCATCTTACCTCCCTTCATCTCTCTCTCTCTCTCTCTCCTATCTTTATCTCTCTGCTCATCTAAATATCTCCCCCTCCTCTCTCTCCCTTTCTCTCTCTCTCTCTCTCCGTCTCTCCACACACACACAGAATGAACAGATAGATTCTGTGGCGACGTTGGAAAAGGAGGAAATTACGGCTGCGCGTGATGACAAGCGGCGCCGGTGACGGAGAGACAAGCCACCGCAAAACAACAACCGCTAACAAACGGTCGTGATTCAGCACCGAAAACAACCAGAACGAGTCCAAACTACCAACTCCGTCTTCCTCTTCGCTTAGAGGAAGCAGCCAGCGTGGCTTCTGTGCGGGTTTGGGCCCGACTTCGATCCCCGTGTTTGTCACAAAGGATAAACAAGCTGGAGGTAATTGACATTAAGAGCAGAATTGCCAGGTAACCAATGGCAACTGGAGAACAAGACGCCGTCAGTGAGGAGAGAAAGAGAGAGAAGAGAGAGAGAGAAAGAGAGAAGAGAGAGAAAGAAAGTTTCTCTCACACAGTCAACACATTTTTCAGTGAGACACATTATTTCCTGACATTTGGAGCATTTAAAAAGTGAAGGAACAAGTAAAAAAAGAGCTGTGAAAGATTCTGAAAAAAATAATCATAACCTAGTATTTGTTTTATTAAGAGATAATAGAAGATCAGTTTGTCTCATTAAAAAAGTAATGAGGATTGGTTCAAGAGAGGTTCTTCTTATATAAGATATATTTTTCTTTATTCTCCTCATATTACGTAATATTACCAGAGTAAAGTTTTGGATTGTTCCCACAGCTGTGGACCTTCAGTGCTGATGAGTTATCGTGTCTCCAGCTTTCCTCACACACTTTGCACAACTCTTTCTAGATCTTCATTCCTTCTGCTGGATGTTGTATTCCAGTTGTTTCTTGGAATGAAAACCACTTTTTCCTCTGAGCTCTTTGCCAATGAAAAGTCAACACTTTAACACCGTCTTCAAATAAAAAAAGTAAGAAGGCATCGATCAGCCAACATCTCGTGTCTTTGTTCGTGACGCTGTCATGTTTCCAGCCGAGGCCCACACTCCAAACGCTGTTTGCTTTGTGGAGCTTATGGCAGCATCTCTGAATCGACACGTAGGAGGGTGACGGGCGGCGTGCACTCCCAAAAAAAAATCATTTGATTTCCTTTCAGGAGCTGCACTGTTCATTAGCTGCAGCAACACAGAGCGAGCGTGTAGAAAACACACGCTTCTGTAGTGGCTCAGTTCTCCTGCTCCACTTCAACGCAGCAGCCTCGTGGCTGATATGAGAACCGGATCCTGTTTCTCTGCGTGTTCACAGAGAAACAGAGGAAACACGAGGTGCAAACGCCGAGCGCAGTTCTGGGTCAATACAAGAGTCACAATGTCGTCACCCCGGTAACGTGTGATTAAGAAACACTCGCTGCTCGTTAATCACCTGATCGCGGTCAATGAATAATCCTCGATTCTGACACCAGGCCCGTGTTTTACCAGCGAGTGCGTCACCTTATTGACAAACTGTTTGACACCTGATACACCAGCAGAAATAGCTGCACCCCCACCCGGCTCCTTTATGTCCGATTGTGTACCGACGATAACAACCCGTGCTACCCGGCTGACCCCCCGCAGGCGCCGCTTCCTCCCCTTTGTGGAGACGCGACCTGCTAAGATTGATGAGGAGAAAAAGTGCGGATGATTTCGCCGAAACCCTGCGGCGGCACCGCGCTCCGCTCAGGTCTCATTCAGACAGGCACCTTGTTTTCCTCCTTCCGTCTTGTTTTTCTTCTTCCTCCGCTTTTGAAGGTGGGCACGTCAAATCCATTACTCAATCGGCTCAATGGAGCAAAGCCCATTTACCAGTTGACTCATTTGAGATGGATCATTTACCCTTTCATCCACTCTGACAATGCCACTGATGTAACCATAGGGACTGAGGCTGTGTTTTTTGGAAGGGGAATATTATACTTGCTCTTTTTTACTGTAGGCAGTATGCGGGTCTGAGGAAAAAACCCCATGATGGCTCCGTGGAGTCATATGAGCCTCATAAAACACGATGCTATTGTGCTGTTCTCATGTGGCCCAGCTCGGAGAACAGCTTCCATGTTGTGCTACAAAGCGAGTGCAATGTGCTGCTGCATGGAACCCAAACTGTGTGTGTGTGTGTGTATTACAGGTTCACTGTGTTGCTAGAGCTTGAAAATACATCAGTGTGATAAGAAGTAACTGAAACGACAGAAAAGTGAATTGACACGTGTACTTTGATTTTTTTTGGTCTGTGGTCTGTCCCATCCACCAACAAGGAGGAGGCACTTTTGGGAGACGTCAGTCGTCCATCTTTATTTACAGTATGGTTATAATGTTCAGTTTTGGAGGATGTAGTTTGTGTTGCTGTTGTGTTGCCGACATTGGCACAAACGAGGTGGACGACAATAGTAAGTTATTAGACATTCAGACATGGTTTGAAACTGGAACTCACCTGTCTGTTGCGCTCGTCCGTGATCCTCTGAATCTGAATCTTTTTCCTCCCCATGTTTGCGGCGTTGCGGTGGGAGGAGCAGGGGAAGCGGGGCGAGGTCAGAGGTCACAGGTGAGTGTCGTGTCGTGTGTCTTCCTCCTCCTGAAGCCTCGGGTCAGTTTGTTCTCTCCGTGCACGCGGACTCTGTCGGAAGCGGCCGGGCAGAGAGGCGAGTCACCGAGTAGAATTAAAAAACAAAACCAAAAAAAAAAGAAAAAGAGGGAGGAGGAGGAGGAGAGGAGAAATGGGGTTCGGTGTGCGGCGCCCTCTTCAGATCATGGTCGTGTTTCCCACAGCAGGTCATCCGCACTCAGGCTGAACTGGGATCCTCTGCCCTCCCCTTCACCTCAGCTGGGCAGCTCCTGGAAAACAACACAGAGGAGTTCATCGGACTGAGATAAACAAACTGAGAAGTGTGTTGTATTCTGTGACCCACTTTACTACAAACACCGTCTTTGCCCTGACCCTCGTATACGAGAGAATAAATGATGCAGCGATGCATCGGAGCCGCCGTCGAATCAGGAGTACTTTGGGCTGGAACATGAAGGGGTGCGGGGGGGGGGGGTTGTGGTGCTTCATGAGGCCCTCAGGGGCCCGCGAGGAGGGAGGCTGTGCTGTGTCAGCTTCATTAGAGGCATCACCGCCACATCACTGATCTGCTGGTCGCCCGCGGCAACAGGCAGCCCGGCCGGGGCCGCCTGACACGCCGAATGTGAATCCCCCCCCCCCCCTCCCCTCCAATCGAAAGCAGAGCAGAGATGTGGATTCTACAGATTCTCCTTCTCCAAACACGTCCCTGTTCCTGTTACTTGACAGGAAACAGGTTCAGCGTGTCGCGTGTGGACAGTGACACACGACCGCGGACGGAAACGGTTCCACTATCAACTGCACAACATAATCCCAGCACATCCTCAAGGGATTAAAAAGCAAATTTCTGCAGTTTTCAGATTCAGGTTTTCTAAAAACTCTCAGGACAGATGTCGGGCGGATTTCTAGTGATGTCACATTAAAGAGGCCTGTGTGGTAATAACATTATTATTAACTAACCTGAACACTGGCCTAATTCCCCGTGACAGAGGGTGTAAAGTGTGTGTCGGATTCAGCCGCGCATCTAACTGACCATGAAATAAAGGTGGTCTGCCAGATTCCACAAGGACTGTTAAACTGAGGATGGGTCAAAATCATAATTTTAAAAAAAAGGGGCAAAGCAGAAAGCGTTTGTGCAAACTCATGAATGAACGAGAAGGCGTCAGCAGCACAGGAATGAAAACAGAGGCGAGGACTGTTTTAGGCCCTGTTGCTACTATTTGTGGTTCAGCTTTAAAAATAGCACTCTCTATATATACATACAGTCTGTGCACACAGTGCCGTGCACACACACACACACACACACCCACCCACACCCACACACACACACACACACACACACACACACACACACACACACACACACACACACACGCAAAGTCATGAGAACATGAGCTCAAATCATGAGATGTTGAGTTTGTTAACTTGAAAAATAAATCTGCATGAAATCGAACGTTTGTTCTTGTGAAGGAAAGATTTGTGTTTGTTGAAAAGAGCATGTGAATGAAACGCAGAGATCAAAGTTTCCACATACGGGAGCTTTGATCCCGTCTTGAATCTTATTGGACGATGACTTCATCTCGGTTCCGAAAGATTCACAAGATGGACGACGGAGCAGGTTATTCCCGGACACAGGTGCGTTTGCTCAGGTCCAATGATGTGACGATGCTGAAATGAAAAATGTCCCATGTTGTGTTTGTCGGCGACGCACTGCAACAAAACCGTAAAACAATGATTTGTCACTTCCAAATCTTTCAGCCCCACTCTGAGCCCATGTGAGCAGAGACTCCACAGCAGCTCTCGGTCATTGTTTGCATTCCATCTACCTGGGAGAGCGGCAGGAGAAGAACGCCCTCCATTTACATCCATTCTTATGAAACAAAGAATGCAAAATAGTCTGTCATGGGACTGACAGTCCTTTTGTGCTGCTGTGGGCGCTGCGCAGCACACTCGCTCAGAGTGGATGCAATTGACTTAGCTCTGGCGATGAGTCGCTCATGAATTATGCACTGATGGAGGAGAGTGGAGGGGGTTTGAAGAAAGAGGGTGTTATGAGTGTCATAATTGTTTTGTAAAAAGGCTTGATAAAGAACTGGAGGCTGGCTGAGCCTGGTTTCTACAGCGAGCTGCAGGAACTGAATGTACAAGCTATTGGCAACATCGGTCTCATATTTGGTTCCAGCCCCTTCAGCACCATTATTATTATTATATTTTTTTAGAAAAAAGCCACGTTCAACTCCTCCCTTTTGACACGATCAGATTTAATAAGAGAAATCAGTGAAGGATAATGAATCCTTCCTGCATCACCTCATTAGTGCGCCTCTAGAAAATAATCGGTGTTCCCAGCATGTTGTGCATTCATCCTTTTTCATTCAGCGTCAGTAAAGAAGTGTCGGGGAACGTATTTCCACTAAATAATAACAAGGTGTGTGTTCATAACCTCCCACAGCCGTCATTAGCCGCGGAGCGAGCGGCCGACTCGCTCCAGTTGAGATGAGTTCAGAAGCAGAGCGCTGAGGGATTTGTCTTCAGGCTGTGGGCTGATCACACATGAAAAGGCGGCTTTATCTGCCCGCGGTGGTCAAGTCCCGACCTTTTACCCTTCATGCTGCCGGAGCTCGCTTCCCATCTCTGATGTCAGGCAGAATCTCTGCCCTCACATGGGAAGGGCCTGGAGTGTGTCTGCTGCCTCGCTGAGCAGGCAAGAGTGACAGAGAGGCTCTGGACAAGGAAAAGATAAACGCTGATAATTAGGTATCTACAGCAGACCTAGATTAGATCCCTGGGGAACGCCTAAAACGTCTATTTCACACGGACCCACTGACAAGCTCTTCTTTCACGTTTTATAACAGAGAATATGGACATAAAAGCACGAATTGGGAATAAAGGATTTGCGAGCTTTTGAGGAAACTGCAGAAATATCAAAACCAGAGCTGCTGCAGCCTCGATATCTCAACAGCACAGACGCTGAATATTACGCTGTCAGGATCTGATTAAAAATTAATCATCCCTTTGGATAAACTCTGTGTCGATAAAGATCTGCGGCGTCTGTTCGCCTTCTCATGCGAGATGTTTTCATGCACCAGGAAAAAAATATTTTCCAGACAATTTCAGCCCTTTGCTGGAATTGGCTTCGTTCTGGACGGGTTCCAGTGTCTCTGGAAGAAACCAGGAAACTTTAAATCTACCAAAAGGCTGAAATATCAAACAATAAACTAAACTAAAGAAAGACATCGTACATATTGTGATATAAAGATGTTATTTAAGGGGATAGTGTGCATTAGAAAAGAAGTATAAACGCCATCGCCGTGCTAATGTGTCCACTAAGCTCAGCGAGGCCACATCGGGTCATATCCTCGGAGCAGCCTGCGACAAAGATTAGTCCGTAAAAGAACAGTTAGAAAACGTCGCGTCATTATCCCTGACATCTGTTGCTGGGGCCATTAAATATTTGAAAGCTTCAATCTTCTCCTGCGACCATGTGGGTGGGAAGCCGGGAGCTGCAGGGGCAATATTCAGATTTTAGCATTAACAGAGATGTCTTCTTTTTCTTCTTTCCAGCTACAACACGGTTCAAAGTTCGTCACAGTTGCTGCCGGAAGCTTCCCAGTGCAGCCGCGGCCTTCCACAGCTGCACAATGAGAAGCTTCCCTCGAGCGATCTGGGGTTAAGTGACTTGCTAAAGAGCACGTCCCCCAGATTTTCCCAGCTGGTTAGTGAACTGCTGACCTTTCTCCTGACAACCTGCCCGGCCGTCCTCTCGGCTACCGCTGCCCTCGATATTACTGATACGCCGGCACCAGTGTTCCTGCCACGGCTGAACGTGTCACAACCTGCAGGGAAGCGGCACAGGGCTGTGACTGAGTCGTGACACACGGGAAACAAGCCACTCACATGCACTCTCAAAGGTAACGCATGCTTTCTGGAATTAGAGAGAACTGTGTACGGCCGTGTGACTTCATTCAAATACCTCTGGATTAAATGCTTGTGTCTGAAAACTCAAGCTCATGACTGTGTTGTTGTGTCCTTGAAGATTGCTGCAGGGTTAAGAAGATGGAAAATTAAAAGCTTCGGATTTCTCTCGATCGCTGCCGGACTTTAATTTATTGAAATCTTTCGATCTAAAACTGGGACTGAACCAGGAGCTGCGGTTCTTCACTGGTCCAATGTTTCCAATGGAAATGTTCTACACGAACCCGACCCTGACCCATCTATGATTTGAAAGCTGAGACCCGGTCCCCAGGGGAAGAAGACACAGACTTGATCTGCACTGATTTCATATCTGATTTATTTAACAAGTTCAAACTAATTCACAAGGTGTCAAAACCAAACTTGTGTCTTGTCCAATGAAACGTTAACGCAGCCTCGGTTTATTGTCTTCTGATGACATCGTCCTTTAAAATCTGAAATTAAAAATACAATTTCAAAATCGCCCCCCCAACTCAGCCCTTTTCTTTACAGCACCATCATTTCTAAGGAGATTCATGGAAGCGTGTTGATGATGCTGAACCTCTTAGGACACACAAACTCCCGTCCTCTTAAATTCATTCTCAATCAATGAGCGTTGTCGTTACGCCGACAAGTCAAGCTGCGGTATCAATGTATTGGTTGGTCCTAAGTGTTTGTTATTCACTTGTGCTTTTTACGTGTGCGAGTGTGTGTGTGTGTGTGTGTGAGTGTGTGAGTGTGTGAGTGTGTGTGTGTGCGAGTGTGTGTGTGTGTGTGAGTGTGTGTCTTCCTTTCCTGCCCTGGTGTGTGAAGTGGCCGCGAGCAGCCTGGAGCGGAGTGATAACGCTCAGAAGTGGGCTGGTCGTTGCAGGGGAGGGAGCGAGGTGGCGATGACGGTTCTCGCTCGCTGGGAAATCCATCACTTTTCCCACTCGGCACCAAAATCTAGCCACGAGCAGCTCCACTGCCGACGCCCACCAGCACCAACCTGGACTTATCTGGTTCTCTATGGGTGGAGCAAGGTGCAAATCCTGCTGATGTCTTAGTAACCGTCCGACACATCAGTGCATGTTCATGTGCTCACGCCAGCCGGGATGAACGCAAGTGAATAGAAGGGATGTAAATACTGACAGAAGTCAGAGTTTGGGCCAAAGCAACACAAAGTTAAAAATACAAATCTGTGGATGAACCTTCAAAATCTGTTTGGAGACATTTTCTACCAACTGTCAAACACTCGGAGACAACGACCACACTAACGTGAGCGACCTCTGATGAATCTCACTCTGCTCGGACTCAACCGATCAAAGACAGTGACTGAAGCAGTAAACTGTTGTATTTGCAAGATGATGCACCCCCCCCCCCCAGAGTGAGACGCATTATATCCTGACCCTGAACCACAGCACCTGCATTTCACAGGAAAGTGCTTCCTTCTTAAATCTGCCCTATGAGTCACTGGCCACTGTTTACTAATGTTGATATGGTACTGGACATTTCAGGGTCACATTTAATCCATTTAGACCTGATGCAACTTATATGTGAACAGACCTTTGAGACCTGGTGCGAGGTTTGCGTGATTCTTCCTTTAGAGCCGGAGAAGACGAGGGCTTCCATCACTATGGTCACAACATACCGTTATAAACACAGCGTTGTGCGACAAATCAAATCACAAGGGTCTGAACATCTTGCTTGTTTAAGTTAAGACTCCAACAGAAATCTTAGCAGATCACGTTAACCGTCAATAGCACGTATGACAAACTCTCATATCAGTTAACGTGCTGTATTGGCAAAACATCACCGCCGTCACCAGGAGATCAGCAGGAGATGAAGGCCTCAGGTTTCAGTATTCGGGCGACCTGCCTGCACGCAGCCGATGGAGCGGTGACCTCTGCAGCCGGCCATCAAAGTGACTGATCTGCCCCTCGGTTTGAAGTCGGAGCGGATCAATACTTCACCAATATCCACTCGTCACTCAAACCGGCGTGACGTGATGGAAGAAACACGAGCTGACAAATGGGAGTCACGTGGAATCAAATCCGCAGAAAGAATCTGTGTCAGAAATGAAATGAACCTTCAACGCTTTAAGTTTTAAAGAGAAATACCAAACTCAGGACATGAATTCGTGGAAGATGTTTGGATTTACCAGGTTGTCTCATGATAAGATGCTGGAGTTTCATTATGTAGGATCCAGTGGTTTTTGGAACAAGATAATAAAGTCACATTCTGACAGAAAACATCAATATAAGCCTTATTTTGACATCTGTCTCCTGTGAAGAGGCAGTTTCCTCCGAGTCTGTTTGAAAGAACGAAACAGACTCGGAGGAAACTGCCTCTTCAGTGGAGGAGGAAATGTTTGGTCGACTGACGTTATCTCACTTTGGATCTACAATCTAGAAGCATCTTGAATTTAGTTTTTTTTCCAAATGTTGCTTATTATATCTCAGATTTGACCTTAAGATTCTGTTGAAGTTATTTGTCTGATCCTCAGATAACAATCTCAAGTAACTCGACTTGTGCTTCTCACATTTGTTTCCCTGTGCGTCCCCCGACTTTGTGAGGGGGCAAAACTAAACCCGTTCAAATATCTGCTCTGTTGGATCATGAAGACGTTAATGCCAAGGTTCATAACAACTCGCCAGCGTCAACCTCACTTATTAAAAAATCTGACTCACGGTTACAGGACACAGTGTAAGAGGTGAAATCTAAGGGGCTAGTCCCTTATTGGGTTACCAGTGAGGAACACTGGGGGGGGGGGGGGGGGGGGGGGGGGTTGGCGTCAAAGCCTCTTCCCTCATCTGACCCGGCGAGGCTCGGTTTGCGGCCCAACCTTCAGGGTGTTCTGCCAGCACCAGCTGTGTGATATTTACAGCCTGTTGCCTCATGTTCCCGGGCAACCATTGGACACAGCTCCCGCCGCACCCAGACCTCACCACCCAGCGTGCGTCCTCCATATATCAACAAGACCCTGTGGCTGATAATGTGGCAGAAGCATCGGCAGGTGGAGGGAAGGTGGGGTGGGGGGGGGGGGGGGATGGTGGCTGATGGAGCTGCTGGCCTTAAATCTGAAGTCTGGCTCGCAACTGTTATTGTGCCTGTGCGACTGCGCTGCCAACCCTGGCAGTGGAATATGATCTCCCCTTCCCCCTCTTAACCAATCATGGGTGAGACTATGGAGAGGTGGGGAGCGAGGTGGGGGGGGGGGGGGGGGGGCTGATGCAGTGCAAGGGCAGCACTTCTAAGGTGGTGGTTTGGGGGGAGGGGAGGGGTGTGAGGGGTGGGACAGGGATGTGTGGCTCTCGGCTCGTGAATCACGCCCGCGTTGCCGTGCCACTGTCAATACCGCAGTCTACCCGCGCACGTACACACACCACACACACACACACACACACACACACACACACACACACACACACACACACACACACACACACACACACACACACACACACACACACACTCCCAAAAACAAACAACCACACACACACACAAAGAAAACCACACACCCACGCACTTAACACAGGCGCCCTAACTGTCACTGATCTGCTGTTTGTGCTCGTAGCCTCCAGCTTGAGTACAAGAGAAACACCCTCATGTTCAGATACATGCTCATACTGACGCCTTTTGTCCGTCAGCTCAGAAAACATGTGGCGCAGGGAGGACTCACAATACTTGGTGTGGTTTGTTGTTGACTGTAAGACTTTCCCCCCCCGTCACTGCATCACCAGCGTGGACTATGTGGTTTGACCTGTCAGGTGACATCACTGCCGGAGGTAGACACACTTGTCACGCCCATCCCAGGGAGGTGTGAGGCGACTGGGGGAGCCGGTGGAACAATGACAGCAGAGAGGATTTTCATGTTTGTTGGCACCGAAGCGGTTCACCTGACGATGTTCCTACAAACCGCACAGAGCGAGCATCTGCTCCTAGAACGGTAAATCCCCACTGATCTTCTACACTGACTCGGTTTCAACCTGGAACCAGGTCGAGCAGCTACCAGATGAATCGTGACCACGATCGTGGAAAGTGGAGAAAAAGCCAAAAGGTGCAAGACTGTGAACACGGTTATACTAAGAGTGAAAGAACTACACATCCCAGAAACCAAGGAATAACACCGCGATGGTTGAATCACTTGCTTTTCTATAGTTTCAGTTTGACAATATATACTAATATGTACACAATTTGCTTTAATGATCATTTTAATTATAAAATATAAAATAAAGTAATGTTCAAGCTCTCAGAAAGGGAAGTTTTTAAATGTCTTATCTTGGAAGGATTAATCTTTCAGCTCCAGAGCTCAGTGGAGTTAAACAGCAGAAACTAGACAGAGATGCTCCTGATGAGCGAGTATCTCTTTGCATCGCCGCTTAATTCCATTCCATTAACCTGAAGAAGTGAGTGTGCACAAGGCCGACGGACACAGGAAGTCTCCAGCGGGGTCATCTTGATTTATTCATGTTCACTGATGGTTACGGTTTCTTTCAGAGAGCGCCGTGCAAAAGGTCACAAGTTCAATCCCAGCAACATTCGCTTGTCCAGCTGTAACCAAGCAGCAGCCTCATGTTTATTCAACTTGTGAAATTAATTTTTAAGTGCTTTTCATTCAGGTCCTCGGAGCCAAGAGTTAAACAAACCTCGGAACAACTGCCTCACTTCAATTATCTGCTCAATAAACTAAAGCAACTAGTTCATTCTGTTAATTGTTAATTAATAAGTAGTCTCAAACATTGTCACCTTTCTGTATATATATATAAACTAATTAACTTCCTGACCGAGCTTTGACTGATAGTTTAAACTACCTGTTTGTCATGGTGCTATCTGATCAAACTACTTAACCACAATTTGAAGAAAACGAAGTTAAATGAATTAACTGCTTGTTATTTGTCTTGTTGTCAGCTCATGTGTGATCTGTGCAAAGTGCTTCCTCAGCTCAGTGTCTCAGGATTGGACCTGTTGTCAAGACATGAAGTGAACTTCCTACGACAGCGTTCCTCCCACACAGTTGGGCCCTTTGTCTTTGTGGCGCAACAACACAAGATCTATGTCAGAGAAAAATGCCCTCTAGACAAAACACTGATGACATCAACGTGACACTCGAGGACACGGGGGGGCGCATGCCGGAGACGACGTGCGTACGTGAAAGTTTGGCATCACCAGTGCAACACATTCTCGTCAGGGAAGCCTCGCACCCGGGCCAGACGGGCGAGGGCGAGTCGGCCGGCATCACAAGCGCTCTCGTTTATTTCCGTTGACGCAGGTGAGTGGGAGGAGGAATGCTGTGGTTTTAATCACAAACACACCTGCCTATTTTAAGCATTCACTACGAAATGTTGTGCGAGATGTGTCCGTCATCAACTACGAGACGCTGGCAACTCAAGTGCGCTGAAGGCTCTCAACAATAATAAACACTCAGCCAAGAGTCTGGCACCGACGCCACAGCTTTAAGAAGCCAACTCTCAACCGTTTCCACAGATTAACCCTCCCTGAAGAAAACAGGTCTTTCACAGAATAAATCACCGAGAGTGTTTCTACGTGCGGTCATTTAGAAGCACGCGCTCCCTCAGCCCGGCTCAGAGAGGCATCTTTCAGTCCGGCCACAGGAGATTGAGCCGGGGGGGCTTTGTTGTCAAGATACCCTTCAAAACAAGTGGCGAGCAGCTGCTCGGAGGCCTGAGAGTGCGTCCGCTCGTCTTCTGAGCAATTTAAAGTGAGGCAGGCGACCAGGCGGGCTAATAAACCTGAGAAACAGGCGTGTGGAGCCTGTAACACTGCAGAGCATGTGACTCGTGACTGATTCATGTTCTGTCAACACCTCTGAATTTCTAAATGAAACGCGGAGCAGCAGAAAGCATCGTGCCACACAGAAGGTTCACGTCACGATCTGCAGGTTGAGAGGAGGATCTGGAGAAGAAGTGGCGTCAGACAGACTGTTCTTCACATGAGGAAATGAAGATGAAGCTGCTACCTCCCCAGCTCTAAAGGAATAGCCCCAGGCCGCTGAACGTGGATAAACAACTTCCTGTTATTCATCTCCTGTTCCACTTAACTTGGGTTTCAAAAAAACCAAGACATCAGCAGAGAAAACACCAAAGTGAACCATCGACTACGCAGCTTCAAAGTATTATATTCGTGGGGCGACAGGAAGTAAACATGGGGGTTTTAACCAGTGTCAAGGGCACTCACCCGACACTCTAATGGCCGCACAAGCCTTCAATTGAGGAGAGAGAAAGAACAGGTGTGACGCCGTCAGCTGCACGATGACACAAGCTATCCACCATAAATCTTCACAGCAGCCCCCCCCCTCCCTCGTCGATCCACTCCTGGTCGATTTGGGGTCTGGGGGAAGGTGTCAGCTTGGCGGCTGACGACGGAGAACAGGCCTCACGCAGAAAGTCGCCTCGCTATCTGCCTCGGAAAGTCCTCGGAGGCGCCGGCGGGGCAGCCCACCGACGGCTCACGGGGCTGATTAGAGACCAGCTCTTCACCACTTCAGCGTAAACCAAGCATGAGACATTTGGAATATAAGGTTTGTTCCAGCCAGACGCTGCGAACATTTAAAAACAGTTTGACATGTCGTCTTCAAGTGATCGCTGATCCGAGCAAAGCGGCGCTAACGTCAGCTCGATTACAGCAAAGGAAACACACACACACACACACACACACACACACACACACACACACACACACACACACACACACACACACACAGTCGAAAACATACTGGTCGCTCTTACCGTCAAAGGTTAAAGGACCAAGAGGCGTAACACAAGTGCTCCGACACGAACCAGAACAAAAACAGTCTGGGTTCTGGATCGAGGCCAGTCAGTTTGAACAAGACGTCCGAGTGGGAGATAGTCCGAGTCCCTGATCGCAGAGGGGAAACACAGGGTCCGACTCAGAGCAGCACATGTGCCACTCGACCATCGGCTGCTCAAGTGACAACTGCTGCTGGAACGCCTCACTCTGGACGCCCCAAATTACCCTCCTCACAGGACACCCCCTCCCTAATGCTGCTGCTGCTTCTCATCACCCCCCCCCCCCCCCCCCCCCCCCCACGGCCAGCAAACCCCTCCCAGGTCACCCTCTGCCCTAATATGCCTTCAGCAACTGCCACCAATTCATCAGTGTCCCCGTGTTGGCAATGGAGGAGCTTGTTGGCCGTCGCTTGAACCAGGAGGCTCCAGTGTTGTGTTTCAGACACTTTAACTAAAAATCATGTGCGGACGTTATTCTACAAACCATGTTTTTATATCCGTGAAAAGTATTTACCAGGATTATGTAACTCCTGAGAATCTATTAAGAGACTCAATTTACTTTTGTCAAGGTTGAATTGTTGAGGGGGGGGTAAAGAGGTGAAGACTTTTCAAAGCATTACATGTCAACAAGTCTGATGATTCAATTATTTATCTACCTAATAATTACAGAAATCTCAGTTTTCTGATGAATATCTCGAGAACCGATCGTCACATTGGCTTCACACTATGTTAGAGACAGTTTATCCTGAACCCCCCCCCCCCACCCAACATTTAATGGTAACTATGTTCAGTAGTTTTTTGCATAATCCTCCTGAAAACTAACAAATCAAACAATATATAAACAGATCTATAATCATTCAGTGCAGCCCGACACTGATGGATTAAACATCTCTATCACGTTTGGCCTCATTGTACAAATACATTTATTATTGTACCGAAACAAATGGGTTCATAGTGGTGTGTGTGTGTGTGTGTGTGTGTGTGTGTGTGTGTGTGTGTGTGTGTGTGTGTGTGTGTGTGTGCACATTAGCTCTGTCTAACTGTCAGATCCTTGTTGTACACCAATCTGTCCCTGGTGCACATGTGAGCGAACATCCTACATTGGGATCATGAGCTGCTGGCAGTCGGACGGCAGCTGCCTACATACCTTTTGTTCCAGTGGACCCTTCAAGGCCCCCTCCCCACCCCCGAGATCTACACACACACACACACACACACACACACACACACACACACACACACACACACACACACAGACACACACAACACACATATGCACTTGCATGCTCAGCTGTCGGAGAGACGAACACACCAGTAATGTCTCGTGCCGCTCGGCCCAAACTCCCCACACTTGATTTTAAAACCAATCCTCTGCTGTCAAACTCCGCCGGCTGCAGCGCCACGTCTCCCGGCCCCGTCGGCTCCGATGAAGAGCGCTATCGAAGCTGTGGAATTCAAAGCGCTCGCAGATCTGAACTTGGCGAGATACAGTAAGAGGACTGTAAAAGGAGAGATCCGCTGTCTGTGACCGGTTGCAACAGTCGCTCTGCTTCCCAACCAATGATTCTCAGCCCTTGCCCTTTCCTGACCTTGAAATCTCAGAGGGAGCCGGGGGGCGATGGGGGGGTGTGTGGGAAATGGGAGGCCAAGAGTCTGCTAAACAGTTGTGTCATTGAGTTTCCACACAACACAGCGACTGTGTAGTGCTGCTGAGTGTAGGGGCGCAGGCGTGTCGGTGCCCGGAGCCCGACGGGTTAAACAAGGGGCAGAAATTCCGAGGAGCGACTTGGTCCTGCAGCAGTAACTTATATGGATAAATCTGAGAGGGGGGGGGGGGGGGGGGGGGAAAAGAATGAACTCCCTCCGACTATCTGGAGCAGGAAATCTGCCCGTGGATGGGAAAAATATACAACACCACTAAACACAACAATCCTAATGTCAGAGCAGCGAGGACACAACTACTTCCACTACAAACACAAGCAATCAGTAATAGCCTTATCTCGAAGCCCTTTCTCCAGCCCCCCCCCCCCCCCCTGTTCGCTTGCCGACCACATTTGTTGCCCGTGTGTGCGGCTGCTCGTGGGCCCTCCGTGTTCAACACACAGTGTTGGCCCGCAGCCTAAAATGGGGATCTATGAGCCTACCTCCGCTCTTCCTGAGACGAGCGCCGGCCAAGACTGTGCTGGCTACATGCGGTGGGGATCCGGCACGGAGGAGAGGTGGGGGAGGCACGATCACCGAGAGAGAGGATATCTATTCTCTCTCCTCTCTAACAGAGCGGTGAGAGGAAGCGTCGCCCAGAGGCAAGTGTATTTATGTTGAAAGAAAACACACAAGCGTATAAGCCCCTGCGCCTGAAAAGATAAACCTCCGTCCACGTAGCGGCGCATTCTTGGGAACAGTTGTTGAAATGGTTTGTGTTTTTGTTTTTCCGTGTGAAAGGTGTGCCACATGAGTGATGTGCCATCGCAAAGAAGAACTCGGGAGGTTTTGTTAAAGACAAGATTATTTGGTACTTTGTCTTTGTATGAAATGAGTAATAGGTTTGTGGATAAACACGTTATGCTTTCAAGGGTTTGACAGAGAATACCCTGCTTATGCAAATCTGCCTCCCTCCAGAGGATGGGGTAAATTAAAAAAGTGACAAAGCTTTTCTCTGGTGTGTGACCTACATTATTGAGGAATTCTCCACATTTTTGTCACACTCTCGACAAATCTCGCAGCACAACAAAGCTCACAGGACGAGGATCCGGAACCTGCTTCTCCTTCACCGACACTTCCTCGGCGTATCGGTTCGACACCACGATGCCGGAGCAGGGATACGACTAACTTCCGACTTCTGCCGCGTGTTCAACGATTTCAAACGGTTCCGGTTCCCATGCGACGGCAGCCGTGGCTCCAGTTGGTTCAGTTTCACCCACTGACTTCCACTGAGGTCCGCACCATCAAAGGGAACGTTGTGATCCAATGCTCGCAGTGTTTTCAACGTGCGCTGAGTCAACTCGCCTGAAATAAAAACCACCTACACACGGTTTGAGGGATGTTGATGAAGAGAACTTTCATTCCAGTCTTCACACATTCTGCTTCAGACCGTTTACCCCCAACACACGTGGTTTTATTACATATTCAAATACAAGTTCTGGTCTCTGCTTTACAGTCGTTGAGTTGTTCTACTACCGATACTTCTGTCGACGCTCTTCTTGCAAGAAGAAGCGAATCAATGAGGAAAGTTTTGTGAGTATATTTTAAAGACAAACTTGTTTCTGGGTGGGTAGAAAAAGGTAAATTAAATTAGGTGTTTACGACGGGCACTGCTTTAAATGACCGGATAATGAGATTGCAATGGAATCCCATTCTGGTTTGTTCTATATAACGACAGTAACATCGTCCTGCCTGACGCTGCCGAACCCGGGGAAGTTTGGCATCTCCCAGCCCCCGGAGGTGTCACAGCTAAAGGTTAAAGGTCAAGAGCAGCAAGACGAGCCCTAACAGACGCAGAAACCTGTTCCCTTCAACTGTCTGCCTCGCTCAGCTGCCAGGCTCCAACGCCCCCCCGAAGCCAGTCCTGCTGTTCCAGGAACCGTTTAATGTCCGGACGCACTTTTACACCTTTTCTGAGGACGCGCAGGACTCAGAACACTCGTGGAAGCTCTTCCTCTGAAGGATTGAAGGTTGTTTTAAGGTGAATTCTATGAACTCCCGTTGACTTCTCTACTTCATAGTGAGGAAACAAAAAACTTTCTTTAAAGCCGCTACGTGCCTCTCTCTGTGCACTCGACTCTATTTCAGTGCGTTAGCTCTTTCTGTTCCTGCAAAGGGAAAGTAAACAGCACATCAATGTGCTTTTCTAATTAATGCTCGATTCCTGTTGCTGTATAATAATCCATCAAGTAAATTAAAGCCATAAATCACTCCGCACCTGTGGCTCCCACGCCAGCATGAGCGACTGGAGAGACAGCAGACATTCAGCTGACGCCCAGAAAAATTACACCAGACGGGTTTTTTTGTTCTTTTTACAGCTGCACGGGTTAAGACAACATTTCATATTAGACAACTTTTGTTTTTGATTGATTCTTTAGAAGGACGTGTTGGCAACGTACGGGAAACACATGCCAGACAGAAAGAGAAGCTGTGTTTCAACGCTGCCATTTTTCAAAGAGGATTTAGTTTTAGTTCAACCCGTCCACAGATTTATTTCACCGCTGACAGTCGCCTTTCAACATCGCATTTAACATAGCTGTTGCTATGGTTACCCGCAGTTTTATACACCGCGACTTCTGATTTAGAAGAATGATGCGGCTCAACTGCTGAGTGGGTCCCGAGCCCCGAGGGGTCGGAAGATGATTTAAGGGATAATTATTTGTCTGGGACTTCTCTCAATGTTTTGGCTTTTGTCCGTGAAACCCGAAAAAAATGCTTTAAACGAAACAGTCTGAGAAAAACAAAACTTCTACGTGATAGTATCCACGAGCAAGAGAAGTCGTAAACAAGTATATTATATACAAGTATATTTTCCTTTAGGATGGAGCAGAATAGAGTTGAGACAATTTATCAATCAATTCATCAACAGACAGAAAATGAATCAGAAACAACCTCTAAGTTTTAGGCAAACGTGATTTCACAGTTTCTGTTTTCAGTTTCTTCAGTGTGAAGAACTTTTCTTTCAAGAGTAAATTTAATATAATTATGTTCCGCACTTTTGCTCTGATAAAAATACACATGTTCCCTTGGTCTAAATTATAAAAAGGGGATTTTCTTGTAGTTTTAGATTTTTTTAAATGAAAACACTCGCAAGTTGCAGCCTCGTTATAAAACTGTTTGTAGAACAGGAAGAAAGGAATTCAGTCCGTCTGGCTCCGGCAGAACAAACAGCTGTAAACCACCGAGTCTCTGAACCTGCTGAACAAAGTGTTGCCACGAGTCAAGTTTTCATTCACCAGATCGGCAAACAGCTCCAGCTGCTTGTTCTCGCTTCCAGACACAAGAAACTGATGACGCGGAGGATTCGGCATCAGCCGCAGCTACCAGAGTAGAACACGGCATGGAGAACCAAGTGTTAACATGGAGGAGACGAGATGTTGTTAGAGCAACAGTCAAACTGAATCTGAACCAAAATGCTCATGTGGAGAGATTGTGTTATTTTGAAAAAGTCGGTTTCCGAGTTGTGGCACAACGTCTGGAATAAAAAACATGAAAAGCTTTTGAAAAGTTTGTCTTTTTCGTGAAGAACTATTTGAGATTTGGTAAAACAACACGTCCTCAGGACTCAGATAACGTCCTGACGCTGAGACGGACAGAAACGATGACGTGACACTTTTCACTATGTGACAGGTTCCATGTTTTTCAGATGTGTTGTCTGAGTCCGGTGAGTCCGGTGAGTCCGGTGAGCCCGGTGAGTCCGGTGAGCCCGTTTCCACCGGAGCAGCTTCACACGAGCAGGAAGGAGGCAAAGTGAGACCCGGTCGTTACGGTGCCGGACGCAGGCACGAGGCGCTGCGCACAAACAAATCCCCAAAGGAGACGAGGCGTTTGATGTGCAACGGGGCGGTGAGGGCCACCCGGAGCCAGCCCCCCCCCCCAACCCTCCACGAGCTCCCTGACATTGACTAACACACACACACACATACACACAAGCACACACACACACACACACACACACACTTCTCCTCAGAAACAGCTGACGTTTTAACAGGCTTACAACAGCTGACAGGCTACAGGTGGGGCAGAGGGGACCCTTCATAAGCCCTCCAACCCCCCTCCCCCTTTAGTACCCAGCTCATAATTCTCCTCAGCCACACACACACACACACACACACACACACAGACACACACACACACACAGACACACACCTGTTGTGACTCCAGAGGAATTGTCCTCTGTGAAAAACCTTCCTTCATACTGTATCACCCACCTACTCACACACTCCCTCCCGTCAGTACATTAAAACAGGGCTTTATGACCCTCCAGCATGTGTTTGAGTGGCTCAGGAGTGTGTGTGTGTGTGTGTGCGTTGTGTGTGTGCGCTGTGTGCGACTATAACAACAGATGCTACCATAGCACAGGAGAACGGGCTAAAAGCACTAAGCTTCTTTGCTTTGCTCCAGTGGAGCCGGTGGCAGCATTACGGCAAAGAGAAAACCACGCTGTCATGTTAATCCACAGTCTCTTCATCCCACAATGCCCAGGTCCTCACTTCAATCACCACTGTGTACAGTCAGTGACGGTCTGACCGTATGATGTGGATCTTATAATCCGGAGGTCACGCCTGAGTCGGGGAACAATTGACCTTTTGGTTAACTTGTTTTACAGCCACAGGGTGTTAGCGATTCATCCGCTGTGGAGATCGGATGCTGCAGCAGCTCAGCAAGATGCCTCCTGGGATGTCCCCATCATTTGTAGATATCCCCCCCCCCCCCCCCCCCCCCCTCATGCACATTCTCCTAACACTTTTGTCAGACGAAGTTTCCTGCAAAGTGAATTGTGTAGGCGGGATATTTAGGCCGCCGACTATCGGTTTGTAGAAAGGAGCAAAGCTGCGAAGAAGAGAGGGGATTTGAAAGCGCAGCACTTCTTTGGATTGGATGAGAAAACCATGGGGTGAAATGAAGAAGAAATAACACATCTTGGGATTATGTATTCTTGCTGGGTTTGCAAAACACAGCAAAAGACAAGTTTCCACAACTTCTACAGAGCCGACGCTCTCGGCACCAAATGTGTTTTTCTCTTCTTCTCATCGTTCACTCTCCGTGGCAGAGGAGACGATTTATCAACATCCATTTCCATTTGGGAGAACAACTCGATATGCAGAACACGAGGAGGCCGGCTGAACCAAAGTGCCGTTGCTTTTGTTAAGGAGGAGGCCTGTCGCTACGAGAAGCACAGAGCTCAGGGTCCAGCACGGCGGGGGGTGAGAGGTCACGTCCTCACATTAACTCCACAGTCGAGGAAACAGAGGAACGAGCGTCAAAACTTAACGTACGACCTGAACGCCAACACGGTCAACTGAGGACGTGGTAAGAAAACTGTGGAGGAGCCGCAATAAACCTTTTTCACAACAGAAACAGACTCACTGCAATGTTCTTCAGGGAGGAGAACAACTTGTCAAAGCACCAGAAAATAAACCTGCTCCTGGGAAGATCAGGTTTTCTGATGCTCGCACAGAATAAGTCAAGCAACCCGACGATGCTCGATCAATGCCGTGCAAACACATTTCAGCGTATTCTTATCTCGTCCTCTCACCGCTCTCGTTTCCTCCCTGCGCTCGCTTTGCCTTTATTCCCTTTCCTCGAGAAAGCAGGAGGACTCTTTCTCTCCGAGCCCGGTGCTGTTCCAGCTGTAATGTGATAACCAGTTCAATAACATAAACAACTGCCAGAATCCTCCGGAGGAAAGATGCAGCGCGAGAGAGAGAGAGTGCGTGTGTGTGTTTGTGTGTTAGTGTGTGTCTGTGTGTACATGAGTCAGTGGGCGGATGTCTGTGTGTGCGTTTTGGTTCTACATGGGAGTGTGTGTGGGCTGGAGAGCAGGAGAGGCCTGGGCGAGAGGTGAGGACGAGTCAGCCATTGAACACCATCAAATAAAACGTTATCTAATGCCTGCGCTGACACGGCCCGACAGAAAACAAGTACACTCTCCATCGACTGAAAGTGCGGCTGTGCTTTTGGCCGTGAAAACCACTGGGTTTGTACATCAGAGCGGAGAGAGACGAGGTTTCAGCAGCACTTACCGGAGCCATCAGGGTTTCTGTGCACTTTCTGAGCAGAACTTCAGAGCCTCGTAAAGACCTTTTAAAAATCGTTCAAAAGAAAGAGAAACACCGTCTCCGAAGGCCGGACGCAAAGAGCCTCGGCTCAGAAGAAGGTTGTGGCCCTTCCTCTGAGTGAAAGCACCAGCACAAGGTCTCCAGCCACCTCCACAGGAGAAGGTTGTGGCCCTTCCTCTGAGTGAAAGCACCAGCACAAGGTCTCCAGCCACCTCCACAGGAGAAGGTTGTGGCCCTTCCTCTGAGTGAAAGCACCGGCACAAGGTCTACAGCCACCTCCACAGGAGAAGGTACAACACGCAGCCTTTCATCCACATTTTAAAACTGTTTAAATCTTGAATTCAACTAAATAGGAAACTATTATATTTCTAAGTGAAGCACTTTCCTCCTCCAAGGCCCGACAGCCCCTTGGAATCCAATCAGGCTTTATAGCTCAGCCAAAACCAAACCAATTGAGTCATGAAATCATAATCTCCACCGCAGAAGAACGATAGGTTGATAAAACAGACAAACCAAATTAAAGCCCACCCCCTTTTATGAAACCACATTTAAATCCGCTAGATCCAGATTTTTATTTGGATCCGAACCAAATTACACACATACACAAAATCAGTCCTCTAAATATGAGGGATTTATAATTCATCAGGATCCATGAGGTTCTCTCTGAGGAGATATACATTTCTGGATCCGCCCCCTTTTACCAGATCAGAGCCAATATCTAAACTGTGAAGATTATTATTATTACCATTATTATTATAGAAAGCATTCTTCAGGGCCTTGGATGTTCTGTGGAGAGAGAAGTCGATATTCTTGTGGTCGTACTTTAACAAACTCCGCCTGGAGGATTCATTTCTTCTTTCTGAAGGATACCAATAAGCACATTTTCCAAAACGTTCAACTACTCTTTAAATGTAAATGTTCTTCTAAGGCTATTTCATGTTAAGTTAAAAAAAAAAAAAAACTTTCTTCAATACCAAAAATATTTTTTAGGGGAAAAACATGTTTTTGACAAAACATCAGTTTGGTTTTGGTTCTTATGGTTTTACTGCGACTCCACTGACTTTCGAGTTGCATCGTAAAACTGAATCACACAATCACACAATCGCTCAGATCCAGAGTGTGTTCATGCATGAATACACACAAACACAAACACACACACAGTCATGGCAACATCACACACAAACACACAAGCCCAGGGAAGTGTGTGACTTTGGAAGAAGGGAGGAGAGGGAATTTTCTCCTTCTCTCTCCCGGGAACCACAGCTTCCTCAGAGGAAGAATGAAAAGGAGTAAGTTACACCCCCCCCCCCCTCCTCCTACAGCTGCCCCCACGCCACCACGTTAGCTCCAAGCTAACTTAATGAGCCCTGCGCAGATGGTCCCATAACACCGCCACAGCTGCGAGACCGTAAAACGACGCCACGCCCCAGCGAGGAGGAGGTGGATATACATTCACATATTCAAATGAGGCCGTAACCTCTGCGGCTCGCTTCACTGGAGGAGGAATCACTGGGAGACGGGACCAGAGGGACCAGGAGGATGGATGGAGGCTGGATGATGATGATGATGGTCCTCAGATCAAAGAGAGGCAGGGTGAGGAAGAGAGAGGTGAGAAGGCGAGGGGGAGCGGGGGGGGAGCGAGGGGGAGCGAGGAGTGTGAGAAGCCTGGGTGTACAGTTTCAGCTCCTGGCTCGGACTCTTGCTATTTCAGCTGTGGCGGCGCGCTGGCCGGCAGCCCCTGCGCTCACGGGTTTGTAACCCCGTCACTTCGGTGGCACGGCACTGGAAGTTTCCCGAATCGCTTGAGAGCGAATAAACAGAGAAGACTGGAAACGCTGCTGGTCCCGTTTTAGTTTGACAACTCGGGGGGGGGGGGGGGGCGAACGGGCAGAAACCGAGACGTTCGGGAACGAGGACGCTCACAACCTCTTGCTGATTGGCTCTTTTCAGGCAGGACGCAGCCTTCGCTGATTCGTCGAGCTTCTATCACATGACCTTCTCCTGGAAGAAAACAACCCGCCTCAGCTACCAGTGTAGAACACAACATGGAGAATCAATACCAGTGCCACTGACCCTGTTGTTTTTGCCAACAGCTGCTGTGCCGTTAAATTCTGTATTTTACAATGTTTACACTCGGAGGAGACGAGATGTTATCTGAGAGGAACACGCCAGTGGTCACGTGATGTAGGTTTCTAGGTGTGTGTGTTTGGACGGGGATTAAAAGAGACGGAGACAAAGCGCTCGTGGGGACAGACGCTCATTTGAGTTTGTAGTTGTAGACGTAGTAAATTAATCTCAAATGGATCATGATCATCAAACACTTTGACACAGAACATTCACAAAGAGGAGACGAGGAACAGAAGCCAAACGCAGGTCGGTTGGTATTCAGGACGAATCGTGACAGAGTGTGAATGTATTGACTTCAGGCTACAAGGAAGTGATGTAGTTGATTACTCATGCGTGACCATCGTGGCCCATTCAGCGCGACTGGGGTCAAATCTATGAAAAGAATGAACTGGGATCCAAAAAGACGCATTTCAGAAGAAGAAGGAAACGGCAGCAGCTTCTTTACTTCTTTACTACGCCAGAGCAGTACTGTATGTGACTGTTTCAAATTTAGATTCAGGAAAAGAGCTTTGACTATGAAACATTTTCTGATGCATCTGAGAGGAAACAGAGAAGTTCTCCTCTCCTGCATCTCTTTGCTCCTGCAGCTTCTTGTAGGTGTTGGACGCTGCTCGTCCCTGCTCCTTCTTCCTCCTTCTCACTTCTTCCTTTATCATCTTGTGTGAGGCATTGTTCTCTGAGCTCCTTGGCAACAGCATCAGATAGACCTGTGCCGACCCCTCGGCGAGCAGAGCGGAGACTGCAGCTCGACTCGCTGGACAGAGGAGCCTTAATCCAAGCTGAACGTAAAGCTGTCGATCGCAGCCCGTTGTTGATTCTCGATAATCCGCCTGGTTCGTGCTGCTTTGACTGGACCTCTGGCCACAAGTCACCTTCAAGTGCAGCTGGGTTATGAAACATATCAAATGTTCTGTGCGTTATGAAACATATCAAATGTTCTGTGCGTGTGAGGCAACAATTAAAAGATCGCCGATGTGACGGTGATATGAAAACAGGTTCTGTGTTTCTGTAGTTCTGAGATTTCAACAATAACATAACGCTGCGAGAATAAAGTCACATGTGGGAATTAGATCATAACATAACGAGTATTGAGTCAGAATATTACAAGAAACAAGTTGTTTTAATGAAAAATAAGTTGTAATGTTAAGAAGATAGACTCATAATTTAATGGGAGAAAAATGTGGAAATATTACAAGAATTAAGATAATTAAAAAAAACTCAGAATGTTATGAAAATGAAGTCGTAATTTAATGAGAAAAATGTTGTAATATAAAAAAATTGGTCTTCGGATATTCCCCCTCTAAAATGACATGTAGCCAAAAATGAACACTTTATTCTCATTAAGTTTTACTTTAATCTTGTAATATCATTATTAGTACTATTAATATTATACTATCTACTCAATATGACTTATTCTCATAGTTTGACTATGTTATTCTCCTAATATTACATTGTTTTCACAGTATTACGACTTTCTTCTCAAACCTCAGATCTTCAATGGACCCTAACACTCGCTGGGTCTATATGAGCAGATCAGACCATAAGTCCTGGACTCAAGTCCCATGTTGACAAGTATCTGTCCTCAGATAAAACACTAAGTCTCTGACCTTCAGTGTCACCGGAGCTGAGCCGTATGGGAAAGTAAAGGTTTCCTGAGGTGAGGGTTAGGGTCACACAAACCTACTGCAGGTTCAAATGGTTTATTCACCTGCTTGTGACGGTTAATGTACATATGTGCAGCACCTTCAGTGACTGAATGGTATAAATAAAGCAGAAATTGTATTTGTACTAGATGAATATTCACAAGTACCAGCTCCTCTGGCTCGTTCTCCGTTTACTTCCCGTGCCGCTCGTTTGGTTTATCGCTTCTCTCCTTCTCACTCTCTTTTAAAAGCTCCACGACTACTGAGAACTTAATGGAATTTTAAATAAAAGCCCATTTTGCTGAAGGTTGCCAGAAGCTGAACTAAATGGATTCAAATTGAGAGTAAGTGGATTTTGACACCGCGGCCCGTTGAAGGTCGAGCCCGGCCTGGTCCCGGTGCCGCGCTGCAACCCTCCGAGTTGTGCAGCACTCAAGCTCCTGTTATTCAAGGTTAATCCCACAAATTGTGTTGGGTTTAAGTTGCATTTAACCTACATAGAGGCCGTGGGTTGTGTCTCGATCCAGGACCACTGGTCTCTGATCCACCACACACTCTGCACAATGTCCATTTGGCTGGCTTTGCACCACGTGACCTCTTTGGTTGGTGAAGAGAATATTAAAAGAAGGAAAATACAACTTAATCTGGATAAAGTGCTGCAAGCAAAAGGGAGGAGAGCGAGAGAGAGAGAGAGACAACAAAACAGCAGACGCCCGGAGATGAAATGTAATAGTGAGGCCAGATTCCTACAGATTCCATAATCCCTGATCAAGATAAATGTAACGTGCTTTCTCTGTTTTCATTTGCTCATCTGTTTCTACCTCACAGCGAAAAACCAGGTCAGCACAGATTTCCACTTTGGCTCCAAAGCCGGATATTTTCAGCAATTTCTTCCGAGGCGGACCAGATAAATTTAGTGCCCCGAGCGAGATATATTTAGCAAAAATCAACAACGAGTGGGGATTTACCAGCGTTTCCTTTACTCCTGTTGAACTTTTATGTAACAGACGTTCGTAGAAGGAAGCGAGAGCGGATCTGACGAACTGTGACACACAACGTGAACTGTTCCATGAATTACATCATCAGTGAAATACCAGAGAGGGGGATTTTTCACTGGGAATAAGCAGGTGAGACTTCAGCCTCTTGCTCAAGGGCACTTTGGCAGAACAATCAGATGCACTCGGCTCCTTTGACCTTTCGTATTACGAGACACTCTCTTTAAAGTCCAGGCCGCTCTGCCGCCCGACTTCTCCCGAATCCATCCCCGTGAGCACGGAGCTGAGAAGTTCTCTGCTGCTGTTTATCTGGGATGGAAAAGCCTGTGGTCGACCACAGAGGGCTGCTCGTGATTTAGGCCGGGCTGACATTCAACTCCACCGAGCGGGGAGCGTGGAATCCGACGTTCTCGTTAAACTCGGAGGTTGAACGTGCCGCCCGCACTGAAAGCTGAGACCAACAGTTGCCGCTCGTCCAGAAAGCCACAAAATATCAGGTTCTTTTCACATCAACACAACTTCCGAATGTTTCACCTCAAATTCCCCTGAATAAATACGGACGGGTTGAGCCGAGGTTAAAGGTTCTTCTGCCTCAAAGCGTCTCGGAGCGGATTAATTACACGTGTAATGAACTCAAAAGCAATATGTTGCTCTTTATACGTTTCTGCTGTTTAACTGATGTGAGCTGGAACAAAGCACTGAAAACACCAGAAGGACAAAATGTCTCCACAAGGTTTTTGAATTCTCCAGCTTGAGCTCATAAAAACACAGTGAAGAGCTAATTAAGCTTTGTTTTCCCTCTCGGCTGCGTTACTTTGTTAAACTAACTTTATGTTCTGTCAGATAAAACACGGCACGTGGGTTTTATACCATCGGAGGAAAGATTTTGGTAAAGCAAACCAACGCTGTGAGAAAATCTCTGGTTCTGACTCCACTAACATTTATTAAAAAGGTTCTGGGGTCATCTGATTTCTAAACCGAATACACAGAGATTTCTTACTTGTACTGTTCAGTTCCTGAAATAAAAAAAAGGAGTGACTGCTGATGGGAGAGTAAAGAGTTCTCCTTATAAAATAGTTATGTATTTTAAAGATTGCATCATCTGTGTTTGTTAATAATTAAATGATGAATTAAACCCGGGAATGCAGAGACATGCTTGACATTTAATTGACCCCTTGGTTGCAGCAGCTTCCCTGAACTCACCCCGGTGCAATGAAAACAGGCAGAGCGACGACTTGCAGGATATTGCAGCATCGAAACCCGGAGGAGTTTCTCTAATGATGATATGAAATAATTATGAAGTAATCTTATCGAATGGTGGCTTGTGCCGTCACAACAAAAACATACCAGCGGCTGTGTGATGGTTCCCTTCCCGACCCTCGCTAAGTGTTGGTTAAATAAACCAACACACGCACGCTCTCCGAGGACGGATGAGTTCCTTAACGCATCCCACTTTACAGACAAATGTGATTTGTTAACACAAAAGGCTTTTAACACGTAATTACCCACTTCCACAATCGTTAGAGGGGAAATAGAAATGATGAAAAATGAAATTTCAAGTGGTAATCTACGAGACTGCTTTTTGAATTCCCCCCCGGTCTGTGCGGCTCAGCGCTCGCTCCTGTGACGGCGAGAGATCATCCGTCAATCAAACAGTACGGACAGGAACGACCCGATACCAGACCTCATGTGAACAAAATGAATAAATCTAAATCCTCAGAAAGTGAGGTATCCGATGTTTACGTGAGATAATATCAGAAGCGAATGGTTAATAATCATATTTATGGTATATTCTGCTATAATCTGATTGAGCTGCGGTTGAATAAAACTAGTTTGGTGGTTTCAAATCACAAAATCCTCAACGAATGCTGAAGATCCTGAGGTTTCAGCTGCTTTTCCCTGTTTCATGTCACTGTGAACTGAACAAATTGGAAAAGACAAGCAGTCTCACAAAGTCACGTTGTGGTCAGAGATACTTCAATGTCCCTTTTCTGCTGCTTTCAGAAATAACTCACTGTTCAAAAACGTGATCAGATTCGTGCATTATCACTTAGCGAAGGAGATAATGATAAATCACAGATGTATTTACATTAATACACGAGAGCTCATCACTTTATGAACTTCTCTGACGTGGAATGATCCAAAAGGTTCGATATCAACTGGAGATCAGTTTTTTGTTTCTGGATTTGAAATCGAATCAGGCCGGACTCCTGCCCAGTGTCCAGCCGCCGCTGAGGAGCTCACCCAGGCTGCAGCCGCTCCACAACCAACACAGCTAAACCAACAGCAAATCACCAACAGGCTGTTTGAAGAAGCCTCCATCGTGCACCGCTATAATCAAGACCACTCAAATCACAGAGAACAGCACACTTCAGTCCTCCTCCTCCTCCATCACCTCCCTGTCCCCTGGTCTGAAGAGCAACCCCGCCTCTATCTGCTCATTACCTTAATTGATGTTTAACCCGTAGATCAGCAGCTGATGATGGCTCAATTAAGAGCTTGCTGGAGGACAGGGATTAGTCCTGTGTAAGTAAGGCGGTTTGTTGCCTTGCGGCCTCGGCCTCTCTGGATCCTAATCCTTCGCTCCGGCCCCGGGGGTCAGAGCGGCGAGGCCGTGTGGGCAAATACGTCCGACCGGATTCCACGAGGGAAAGATCACCCTGTGCATGAAGGGCTGGTCATCCTGACACGATCTCAAGTGGCTGCTGATCATTGTTTTTTGTTCAATCCATAAAATGTTACCAGATTATAAATTGTAGATCATAGGAGATACATAAAAGCTGCAAATTCAGAGGTTTGAGGCTACAAATGTTTGTTACTTTCATTTGATGAAGACTCATTATCAAAAAACTATTATGCAAATGAGCTTGAACGCTCTTTCTTGATCTTGGAAATAGAAATTTGTCGAAGCGTTCTTCTCACCAGGTTCAGTAGGTTTGTCTCCGGGAGGTGAAGATACATTTTCTGGTTTTACAGAGAGCAAAGTACTGAAGGTAACGGACGGCTAGGTACCCGTACCCAACCCCACACACGCTATACTAGTATAAGTATCTAGCTATAATACTCAAGTGCCAATGATTAATCAGAATGAAACCAGTGAACTTCCTCTTTCTCATTTCGATGCTACTGAAAACCAAGTGATCACTGAAGTGACTGAGCTTTATTTGCTACAGCACGTTAAACTCCTGGGCCAAAGAAAACAAACCACAGGCCACATCAGAGAATCTCGCCCGGCCTGGTTCCTCCAGCCTGCCTGGTGCTTCTATGGCTGCAGGCACAGGAGGGAGGCCATTTTGAAATGGCAGTGGGGGGAGAGTGGATTGTGAGGTGAGGCTTGCTGCTGCTACTTCTCACATTAAGTGGCTGATGCTCTCCTCTTTGTACAAAAACACCTTTGGCTTCAAGTTCCATTAAGGGAGAGGGAGCGAGGACGTTTCTTTCCCTCTTTCAATGTGCCGGGGTAAAGCGCTGCCCTGCGATGATTGAATCATAGCCATAATAGCAGAAGGCAGAGGCCTGCTGTGCAGCTGAGTTCTTCCTGTTCTCCTCGCTCAGCGTGGGAACAGCCGTGGACAAAACCTGCCTCGGAATCAGCACACAAAAGAGGCCATGAAAGCAACACGGCCAGAGCAGGTAGTAATTGCTTCTTTCTGCCGAAATGATCCGTCGGTTTGAAAAGGAGCTCGACTCGTGGAGCCTTTCAGTTTGACAGCGATAAAGGGGGCATGCTCGTCTAACTGGGCTCACCGGGTTGTTTCTGGAGCAGGAGCACGGGTCAGCTTCAGGCGAGCACACGGAAAACACATGTCCAGCTCCGAGGCTGCGCTATTGTACACGGCTGAGCTCAGAAGGTAAACAGCCAAATCAACAAGGTGCCGGAGACTCGTCCTCCACGACGCGGGGGCGGCGGCACCGGGACTCACCAGCTCTCTGTCCCTGCTGCTGGAATGTGAAGCAAATTGATGTCACTTTCTGCTCCCACTCCCTAACGCAGCCCCGGCTCCAGCAGTGATTAAAGCCCATCAATACTCAGCCCGGCCAACAAACACATTGATTAGTGAAAATTAGACCCCAGTTACAATTACAGTGCGAGCCAACGTCCTGGGTTCCACTGTGGAAGTGTGGAGGGGCCTGACTAATGGAGAGCGCTGCAATATCTGTCAGGGCATTAATAAGCTGCTGCTCGCTCTCCAGCATCATTCAGAGGTTTGGCTGGGACCGGATTCAGCTCTCCACTGACCAGAGTCATTAGAACACCACCAGTAGGTAGAGCAGGCAGGATCTCATCGAGGAGGGTTATTGTCACGAGTCCAGAATCAACAGACGACCACATCTGGGAAGCTTGAGGAAGGACTTCACCAAATTATCGAGTAACTAAAGAGTTTGTGAATCTATTTTCCTCTCGATCAACGAATGGATTCAGCATCTAAAATCTAAAATACTTAAATTAAAACTAAAATCTGATCCATAACCTCCACTCAGGAGGTTGTTTACATTACTGTTTGTTGTTCTGTCAGCAGGATTGTGCAAAAACTACGGAACCGATCTTATTGAAACTGAAATCTACAACAATCTCCATCGGCCCGTTAGTAGCTGTTCTGGAGTTATCGGCCCGTTAGTAGCTGTTCTGGAGTTATCGGCCCGTTAGTAGCTGTTCTGGAGTTATCAATCACGTGACCTACTTTTACATTTTGAAGACTTCCTGTCCGTGTCGTCCTGAGTGGCTTCGGTACTTTTGTCACTAACGATCGGACCAATTTCATTCTGCTTAAGATCACGTGAAGATTTAAAGCTCCAGAGCAGCAGCCTCGAATAGAGAAGACCCCCGCCCCCTGCGGTTTCCAAGGTCATAATTACCTTACTACCTACCTACTTAGATATTATCATTTATTACATTATTATAATATTTGTTAGTTTGTTTTTTGTTAAAAAATCAAGGTCTGTGAGTGACATGTATGAACTTTGAAGTGAATTAATTGATTGAATGTTGGAATAAGGAATTTAAATCAAAATAAAACTGTCACACACTCACTGGTTCCAGCTTCTGCAGTGAGAAAATAAAACCCCCCAAAAGGTTTTCCACTGTTAGCTAAGCCAGTGAAGACACCAGAGGCAGCGTCACCGTGTTCTGACGCTGTGCAGAACAACAATCAGCCGACGGATCGGTCATGATAATAAGTTTCTGTACAGATGAAAAAGGGGAAAGTACACGTCTGTGCACTCAGACGCTCGTCTCCTCACGTGACTCCGACAGACCCCGGCGCTCTGTCACGTCTGGGGAGCGCGGCGGCCTGTTTGCAGTTCAGCAGGAAAGAATGATTGTACTTCCTCAAATTAACAGAAGCGAGGAGGAGAGGCGGGAGGAAGAGGGGGAGGTGGTAGTTTCTCCCCCCACTGTGTTTTGACTGTAGCCAGCAGAGCACACGATGCAGCACATGGCTGAACCTCAGTGAGGAAAACCAAAACCAAAGTCCTGCTCCTCCACCAACCTCCGAACTCGGACTCTGGCAGTTTGGACGGACGCTCTGCAGAATAACATCCAAGATGATTTTCACTACTAAAAAAAAAGACGGCTTGGCTCTTCCCCCTGCTGAGGAGAGCGGCGCCCGGCGCCCGGCGCCCGGCTCCGGCTGCAGTCACGCTTCTCAGGGACACAAAAGCCCTTTTCTGGAGCTGAGCCTGTAACTTATCTGGAGCTTAAGTTTTGCACTGAACAAGTCCAGTGACAATATTTTGTTCAATTTGTGGATTGTGTTCCCATGTGAGAGCGTGAGAGGGTGGGGGGGTGGGGGTGGGGGGGGGTCGTCCTCCAGAGACTTGAGAGACCACAGCTGCTTTCAGACCTGCACTGAACGCCGGATCTTGTCCAGATATATTGTGATGTATGTGAAAACACTAAAAAGTCAGTAACTGAACACATTTTCCAGGCCTCAAGTAAAACGTCAGCAGAATGTCTCATCCAGAGGATTTACCGTGAGCGCGTGGGCGTGATGACGAGGTTTCCAACACGTGACAGACGGGAAAAGACGGGAGAAAATAGTGTCATGTAATAAAATGGATGGGAAGGACGAGTGTTGACATCTTGACAGCAGGGGGCCGTCTTCTCTCACGTGTTTTATGAGATCACAGGAAATAAGAAGACGATTCACGGTGTCAAGGCACGTTCGGGTCAAATCACTTCTCATCGGCATCTGGGAAACGGACCTTTCTGCACCCTCTAAACTAAAAGTGCCAGAAAACCAAACATACGTGTGCACGTCAAACCCCCCCCCACTACCATCGTTCAATAGAACTAAACCCAGATATGACTGAGAGGGTCAGTTCTCGGCATCTCAATCTTCACAGGACCAAAGTTTCACCAAACTCTCCCTGTTTATTTTGCCCTGGAGGGATCGTGCGAGCTTCACGCAGCAGTGAGCGTTAGAGCAGGTTTGAGATTTAAGAGTTTGAGCTTCAAACCACAGAGACTCTCATTTCCTCTGGATGGAAGCTCTGACTCGCAAAGTCTGAGGATTGAATTGTTGCTTCCACGGGACGAACGTGGATCGGCCCCGGTGAGACTCGGTGGATGGTTCGATCCCTGCGCTGGTTGAACCGAGGGATTCAGGTCCGTTGTGCAGCTGCGTGTTCGGTCACCCTGAGAAACACCGTCCATCCAATCGACCACATCTCCGTTCCTTATCTGGACGAACACTCCTCTGTGGTTACGGGCCTCTGAGGCGAACTCACAGTCAGACACTCAGGAAGAAGCACTGCTCGGCGGCTCGCTCAGCACCCTTATCTGGACCGTCCCCCCCGGGTGCTCTGACATCTTTCTGGCAAACCTGGACTTCACCTGCAGGCGTCACCCGTCCATGTCGCAGCTCATCCCTCTGCTGCACAAGGTGATGATGTAACAGATAACAGTTCCTCCTGCCTCCTGACATGTGAGACTTGTCTCCAGAGACACTCTCTCATTGTCTCGCTGCCGCGGCTCTAATCCCAGTCACCTGCCTCTCTGCCAGAAGCTGCCAGACCGAGACTCCAGATCCAAACACAACACAGACCTGAGACCTGACAGGGTTTATTGATATCTTCATTACTGGGCTGCTTCCACGAGCAAAACGGTTTCCGGGTCTGAGGAGGAAATTAGAAGTTTTGATCTCTCTCTCTCTCTCTCTCTCGTCTCTCTCTCTCTCTCTCTCTCTCTCTCTCTCTCTCTCTCTCTCTCTCTCTCTCTCTCTCTCTCTCTCTCTCTCTCGAGAAAAGCAATTACGCGCAGCGACGAGAGCACAATCGTCGGAAATGGGCTCATGAAAGAGACATTAAATTATTGGAGCGACACAACAGCTTAGAGGATGTGAGGAGAATCACGCACGCACACACACGCGCACGCACGCAGACACACAAAACACACACACACGCACGCACGCAGACACACAAACAACATGTAAACCTGTCACTTTACGCGTAAACTGAATTGATGACGCTATAAAAGTTGCAGATGAGCCCCCCCCTCTCTCTGGCATCGCGTCGGGACCGAGGTGACACTTGGCGTGGACGCTCCGTGCGCGCTCCTGACGAGCCAACCGGCTGCGACACGGCACCGGAGCGACGGAGCTGCCCTCGCGGTGACTCGTGTCGCGCACGGAGCCGCGGGGAGCACCGGGGCTCGGACGGGCCAGAGGAACCGTCCGCACACGCACGCACCGCCGCGGCGGCGCGTGGACGCACAGCTGTCACGGCTGCCCACGCACAGGAAACATGAGGACACTCACCGGAGCAGCGGGTCCACATCTGGGGGATGGCGCCGCGGACCAGCGTCACTCTGTCGGCTTCACGCGCGTGGCACGAGGTGAGATCAAAGGCTTGGTGTAACTCTCCGCCGCCTCGCGCAGAACCGTCCTGACAGTGGAACCGCGGAGTTCAGGCAAATGGAGCCGGATCCGCCCTGAGCGCCGCCGAGCGGAGCGACGGCACCGCGGGCCAATGGGAGCGAGCGGTGCGAGCCCGCTCGGCCAATCACGGCGCCGGCGCAGAGTTGGCGGAGGGTGGGCGGGGCCCGGTGGCGACATCATGTGTTAAGACTCCGTATCCCTCCGCCGCTCATGTTTTGACAGCAGCGAGTGACTTTCACAGCAAATCACACCGCCCCCCCCCCCCCCCCCCCCCCCCCACACACACACACATTAATAACACATTAATAACACATGAGACCTCACATCAGTGGTTCCGGACGTTCACACGGAAGAAGCCCAAACACCAGAGTTCAGACCCTGTGGTGATATTTGTTCAGTTTGACAACACAACAGTGTGTGTCTGCCATCCGCTCAACAAACACACAAACTCTGCATCACTCGTGTCTACACACACACACTGTGATAAAAACAAACCTTTCAATCAGCCAGCTTTTACTTTCACTTCATGTCAGAGCAGAACTACTTTGTCTGTCCTCGGCGGAGGAACACGATGTTTACAGTGAGGGAGGCAGTGACGTGGCGGTGACGCTGTGAGGCGCGTGTCACCGCAGCGCACGTGCACGAGTTCACTCTCACACGCGCTCAGGTTCACACGAGGATGATGAATAAAAAAGTGTTTTGTCTTTATTTATACTTTTTACTCTGAGCTGCGTCACGTGACGTCAGCGTGGAGCAGGCACAGGCTTTTTATACCAGAGTGAAAGTTGAGATGTTCAGTAGTTCAGATGTTGTAATGTTGTAATGTTCAGTAGTTGAGATGTTGTAATGTTGTAATGTTCAGTAGTTGTAATGTTCAGTAGTTGAGATGTTCAGTAGTTGAGATGTTCAGTAGTTGAGATGTTGTAATGTTGTAATGTTCAGTAGTTGAGATGTTGTAATGTTCAGTAGTTGAGATGTTGTAATGTTCAGTAGTTGAGATGTTGTAATGTTCAGTAGTTGAGATGTTGTAATGTTCAGTAGTTGAGATGTTCAGTTGTTCAGTAGTTCAGATGTTCAGTAGTTGAGATGTTCAGTTGTTCAGTAGTTCAGTTGTTCAGTAGTTCAGATGTTCAGTTGTTCAGTAGTTCAGTTGTTCAGTAGTTGAGATGTTCAGTAGTTCAGATGTTCAGTAGTTGTGTTGTAATGTTCAGTAGTTGAGATGTTCAGATGTTCAGTAGTTCAGATGTTCAGTAGTTGTGTTGTAATGTTCAGTAGTTGAGATGTTCAGATGTTCAGTAGTTCAGATGTTCAGTAGTTGTGTTGTGATGTTCAGTAGTTGAGATGTTCAGTAGTTCAGATGTTCAGTAGTTTGCTGTTCAGCAGGAAACAGCTGGATCCACTCCCACGTTGTCTCAGCTACCATACACAACTTCAGAGGTAACACAGAAGTCTGGAACTCTGCAGATTCAGAACGTAGATGAGAACCTGACCTGCTGACGAGGACGAGGGTGAAGACTTCCTGCTGAGAGGGGAGGAAGAGGCAGAACTGAGCATGTTCAACAATGTGTTAATGAACTAAAGGCCGGGGCAGATGAAGTAAGTGGTGGTGACACCGGCTCAGAGTCTGACGGAGGCAGCAGCACACACACAGATTACACTGTGTGTTTCCTGCTCTACATAAGGAGCTTAAGGAGAACTGCAGCAGTCAGATGGTCGTCGCAGCCGTCCAGCTGGGGAGTCCAGCGGTCGGCCGCTCGGCCCCCGGGGGCGGGGAGATGCCGCGGGAAACAATGAAAAACAAGCAAACGACCTCAGTCTGCGGCAGAACCTGGAAGAAAGAGTCCAATGGTGTGAGTGAGTCCAGGATCCAGCTGCAGTGACAGAGTTCTGTTGTCAGCTCCTAACAAGCCCAAGTTCTAACTACTGTTTGGCGCCCCCTGGTGAAGTGATGCAGAATCACTAGGTCCTGGGTGCAGGACGCTGTTTGCTCGTCAGTGTGATTCATTTATTTTTGTATATCTACTGGTAGAAAAGAAACACAGAACGATTACAAATCAATGTTTCATATCCAAACATTCAACTCTTTGGACATCGTCTGAATTTATGAATCAATATCGTCTTTATTTATATAAACATGACAATAAAAACAAGATGAAAAACATTCAGGCTCATTGGTTCAGTGCTACGTCCGTTTGTTAGGAGGAACTAGTCCATCAGTGTGTCTCACTTCAGGAGCTGCATCAGAAGAGAGATTTCAGAGGCTCCTCGAACCAGGAGGTCGGCGGTTCAATCCCAGTCTCCCCCATCTGCATGCTGAAGTGTCCTTGGGCAAGACACTGAACCTCTGTGCGGAACAACATATTGTACTGCGTCATGTCAGTTCGTAAGTTAGTGACGACCTGTGCTGATCTGATTTATTATAACCAGCAGTGGACCAGTGGGATTGAGTCAAAGCAACAGAAATACGTCCCCAGTGGTAATCATGGTTTACTCAGGGTCCGATACCACGTGTGAGGCTTTGGGTGCAGGTTGTTTGAGTCTCTGAAAGTCATGAAAACTAACGGCTCCATAGCTCCGGCTCCATAACGAACATGCAAACACCCAAATTCCATAAGCTGCAGCACTTTGCTTCTCGTGCAATATGGCATTTCAAATGCTTGACACATCTGCTCCGACTTTCTGCTTTCCAGATACACAGACTTTCCAGTTCATTTATTTACCCAAATCTGAGACTTAAGCCGGGAATTCATGTTGGTGGTTCACACGAGGGCCGTGACCCCCCCCCCCCCATTCGGGACCGGCTCTGCAGCTGCTGGATTAGTGTTTTCATCTGGACACTGGGAAGACACACACACTCGTGTCTGATTCTGCCTCCTGAACCAAACATCACACTTTGAGTCTGTGTATTAGAACGACCTTTAAAGGAACGAGTGCAGAGACTCACTCTGCAGCAGGTTTATCCACTTTCCACGAATATAAATATATATATTTACAAAATCAGCAGGATTGATCCTCTGAAGGGAAAGAATATTCTCACAAAATGTGATGCAGTCATTAATCTGTTTGTGTTTATTTTGCAGAAACATAAGTAGCATTAGAGCAACAGATGTGATGTATATAAGCTACAGTCAGCGTGATGCTCTCCTGGATGAAGCTAAATAACGTTGATCATCTCAGAACAAGGTGACGCTCTGCAGATGTTAGACTGTGTGTGAACGGCTGGTCTTCAGACCTGAGACACTTGATAAGGTCCACGTCGATAAGGCCTCACAACTGGGTCAGAGACAGAATGTCCTTCACACTGAGGCTCTCACATCTGGATCCTTCTCGACTCAACCTATCCCAGGACTCATTGTGATTTGGTGATGGCTCCAGCAAGCGAAGAGATGTCTGATGGTTTCCGAGGGTAACCAGGGCTGCCCCGTCCTGTCCGAACACACAGAAGGACGACAGTGGGGCTCTGTGGCCACATGAGACCCACGCCAACACGTGAAGCACCTCCCACGGCATGTGAGCAGTGGCTGAAGTTGGTCTGGGTCCCTCTTCTTTCTCACCACATGGACAGACAGGTACGTTCCTGAATGCACAGTGAAAAGAAGACAAACCAGGGGTGTGAGTGTGACGCTCCATTTTCTCTCAGGCCAGGAACAGCCGTGGTAATGATGCTCCCCGATGACAGTGAACATCGTCTGCCAGCTGCCACGCTGCGCCCGTCGCTCTGGAACATGATGGAGCAAAACGTCCAATCAGCTCCACATACTAACCTAAGGGATCTGCTGCCCACGTCTTGGTGCTGTGGTGTACCACAGGGCACCTTCAGGGGTCTTACTAGATGTGTTTTGGCTGCACACAGAGGACAATCGTGGGCGGGAGGTCGTGGCGTTTGGATCGATCTGGCAGATCTGCATCGTCCTCCCAGAAGAGTCAGGGGCGACTCTGGAGAGGAGATGAAGGGGGATTTTAAAAGCAGCGATCTGAAGACGTGTTAGAAGATTCGTCAGGAGTCTGTCGCCTCTAACGTCCTGTTTCCAGTTGTGTCTGTTGCTGCTCTTGCTCCTGTCACTGAAAACGCTGCTTGTTGTTAAAGATAAATCTGCCAAATTAAAAGAATAAACTCAGCTGAGATTAAAATAAACCCAGCGTCTGACTCCACACGCTCTCTTTCTGAGCTCTCATCTCCTCGCTCCGTCTTTTCCCTTCTTCCTTCATCTGATGACAGTTCCACTTTTCACTTCCCCCTCTCTCTGTCTGAACTGTCGGACCTACCCCCCCCCCCCTCCTGGTTTCTCTTTCCTGTTTACGTTTGTCTGTTGGTTATTTATCCACCAGGAGATGATTTTTCAGCCTCATCTCTTTCTTTCTTTCTCAGTAGTTTCTGCCAACATTTTTCTTTTCCGTTTCATATTTCCCCTCGATTCAAATTTCTGTCTCTTCCTCCACGAGATGAACATCAGTGTTGATGAGGTTCAGGATTTCTGAAAGATGTTGGGATCCTATCATCTCAACTTCCTCACATGCTCCTGAGTCCGACACTTATCTTTCAGGCTCAATTCTCAGCGGCTGTTTTCCAGACTTTAATCTTGAACAACTGGCTTGTAGTTCATTTTTCCGGCACATTTTGCTGAATAGTTCAGTGTCAGTGTTTCCAGCAGCAGCAGGTTGATATTCACACTGTGCAGCCGACGGACTGTTTGAACTCTGGACGTGCTCCTGAGTTTGTGTTTCTCTCGTGAAGAAGCAGGTCAGACTCGCTCAGTGTTTTTGTTTACAGCAGATCCACAGCGGCGTCGGCCTTTGGAGCTCTCTGGACGTGCTGGTGGCTCCACTGTGCCCAACACATGTCGGTCTGTGGACTGGGAGGAACATCTGTTTCCCACAGCTCTGCCCAAGTCACACCTCCAGTGTTTGAATGATTCTGAGTAAAGGTTCAGTCTGTCTGTCTCAGCTGCGTCTCCTCTGTGCTTCCTCTGCTGTGTGAGAGTCGGTCAGCGAGCGAGATGTGTGGGTGCACTTCCCTCTCGCCGCAGTGACCCGCTGCTCCGCTGCACTCCGCTTCCACAGCATCCTTCTGGCTGCCTAGCAACACTCAGTGTCCATGGCAACCGAGGCAACAAACGCCCCCACTCCTCCCCGGCCTGTATCCCTCAATTAGAGCTGAAGTGTGGCAATCAGAGGGAGCGGAGTCACAGAGCGGATTAACAGGGAAGGTCAGGAGGAGCCGGGGGGGGGGGGGTCGGAGCTGGGACCTCCAGGTTATCTGCAGGGAAATGAGTTCAGGTCTGAGAGATGGAGAAGAGGTCAAACACAAAACAACAATTACAGGTTGACGAGCTCTCGATCTAACGTCTCTCTTCTAACGGGGGTCGCAAGTCTCTGCTGTGATTATTGTGGACTTCATGTCTGGTGTAAATCTGTAAATGTATATTTGTTGTTTGTGTGATCATCTTCTCTTTCAGAATGTCTCTCAGGTCACTGGTCACTGAGGTCACTGAGGTCACTGAGGTCACGGAGGTCACTGAGGTCACTGAGGCCTGACTCACTCAACTGCCACACAAACTACTAAAAATTTGCGTTGAAGCAGATTTCTGTGATTATGAAGATTTGGAACAAACTCCCTCTACATAACAGAAATACATTCACCTGTCCACATCTTCAAACACTTGTTTTTATGATCTGGCTTTTAATAATTCAACCAGGTTCTTTCTTTTCTTGCAATCTATCTAAACTTTGCTTTAACAATTTCTTAAAATGCATTTTATTGTTTATTAATTGTTATTATTAGCACAATTTGTAGGAGTAGTTCAACTTGAAGTAGTATTATAGTTATTATTATTATAAGCAGAACTAGAATCATGACCTGTTGTAGTGAAACCAAACAGCCACTAGAGAGAGACATACAACTAAAAATGTGTATTGGCAGGTTCACTGCCTGTCCTGCAGGGGGCGCTACTCCCTGCTGCTCATTGGAAAACCCTCTGCTCTGAATGTGAAGATGTTTCCTGTCAGGTCACTGGTTTCATGTTTACTGTGTTTCAGCTGTGGCTCATAAAGAATGAAATTAATCACATTATGAAAAGATTTCTCTGACTTTATTTGATCTGGTTTTCAAACGATAATGAAGATGACTCCGAGCTGTGACCTCTGACCTCCGGGCTCCTCGGGGCAGTGAGGACGGAGACGCTCTCAGACTGAAGCCCCATCAGAGACACTCAGACGTGTTGAGGGGAGTCGACCGGTTCCTCTTCACGCTGAGATGAAGTGAAATGATCCAGAGACTCAACGAGATCCGAGACTCGACGAGACCCAGAGACTCGACGAGATCCAGAGACTCGACGAGATCCAGGGACTCGACGAGATCCAGAGACTCGACGAGATCCAGAGACTCGACGAGATCCAGAGACTCGACGAGATCCAGAGACTCGACGAGATCCAGAGACTCGTGACGATCCACAGACTCGACGAGATCCAGAGACTCGACGAGATCCGGACTCGACGAGATCCAGGGACTCGACGAGATCCAGGGACTCGACGAGATCCACAGACTCGACGAGATCCGGAGACTCGACGAGATCCGGAGACTCGACGAGATCCGGAGACTCGACGAGATCCGAGACTCGACGAGATCCAGACTCGACGAGATCCAGAGACTCGACGAGATCCAGAGACTCAACGAGATCCAGAGACTCAACGAGATCCAAAGACTCAACGAGATCCAGAGACTCGACGAGATCCTTCACCCCTCAACTTGTCTTCTGCCAAACAAACAGACTTCATCCACTTGGACACTTTTCATCGTTTCAGCTTTTACTTCCTGGTTGTTCCTAAACATTAGCAGCTCCCGAGAAACAGATCAACCACAGAATTAATATTCTATCATACATGTGCAATAATTGAATCAGACCCTGGATCACATTAAAGAGATATTACTGTGAACAATAAACTTACTGGAAGTCAAACTGTTTCTATTTGTTTTACTCGTGATGTGATTTCACTGATAACTTCTGAAATAACTCTAATATATTATTATCTTATATCTAATATCTTTGTGAAGTCAAAGTTTGTTTTCACTGTAACTTATTTCCAGGTCACGTTATCTAATTGATAATTGATGAGGAGCGACTGGCTGTGATCTGATCAGGTTATAATATTTAAAAATAGTCACCACATCTTGTAACGTTTGTATAAATCATCTAAAAGGTTGTTGGTTGAAACATCAAACCGTCAGACATGAACACATTAATACAAACAAATGCACACATATTTAAAATACACCAAAATGAGCACATTTGAAATATTAAAGACAATAGATTGTTTATTCTTGACCCGCCTGGTCACAGACAGGAAACCACACAGCCTCAGATATCACTCCTCTGAACATGATCATCCAAAACATGAATTATTCCAAACTGATCAGAGTCAGAGTTTCTGTTTATCCGATGAAACTATCAGATGAAAACATGGGTCACGACACGTCGTCAAATATGAAACTGTATTATTATGAAGCCATAAATCTGTCAAAGATCTGCTTTAAATCTAGAACCACGATTTATTCTCAGAGACAATGTTACAGGAAGTTTGTTCTTCACTTTGTGTTTTATTTTGTTAAGCATCATAATAAATAAAATAATTACATTGTCATTATTATTATTATTATTATTATTTATTATGATGCTTAACAAAATAAAACATATGGTGAAACACACATTAGCAGCTTGTGCACAAATCATAATCTCCCCTCTTCCTCCTCCTCCTCCTCCTCTTCCTCCTCCTCTCCCTCCATTGTCTTTGCAGCATCCTCTCTCTCACCCTCCCTCCTCCTCTCCTCCTCTTCCTCCTCTTCCTCCTCATCCTCCTCTTCCTCCTCTTCCTCCTCATCCTCCTCTTCCTCCTCCCGTGTGAACGCACGGAACCTCTTTTCTCTCCTCCTCTTTGGATGACCGCCTGTTCCTGGAATTCACGATCCCCTCTCACTTTTAATTTATGCGCATATTAATTGTTCCCCATTGTAATTTCCACCGTGGGATACAACATGCAAATGCGCCATTTGTGCGCGTGCGTGTGCGTGTGCGTGTGGTTGTCAACGTTCACAGCGGTTAATTCAAATTACAGCAGGTTCATCTGAAGCCCTCAGGATTTATTGTGAAATTCTACATCTGCAAATAAGACGTGATTTTTTTTTTAGTTAAATCTTATTTGCATTGAAAATGTTTTTTATTTACAAAAATGTCAAACGAAATATTGAAAAATAAATTGTAAAATTAAATCCGCAGTGATTAAACTATGATTCCTTTCTTGTTCTTGGTTCATTTTAAAAAATAAAACAGAGAAAAGAAAACATTTAGATTTTTACCTTTTTGAAAGTTAAATTATTTTTTCTATTTTTAATCTTCTTACACATTTGCTTTGTTCTTTTTCATTTAATCTTCGGAATTGTCTTTATGGGAGAAATCGTTAGAATAAAAATATTAAAGTTTTCAGGAAGAGTGACGTTGATTTTCTTTTTATTTATTTAATTTATCAATTATTTAATTTTGTATTGCTCTGTAGATTCTGTTCATTTGTGTTAATTTGACGCTACAGATATTCATCATATAAAAAGTGTGTGTGTGCGTGTGTGTGTGTGTGTGTGTGCGTGTGTGTGTGCGTGTGTGCGGTGCGTGTGCGTGTGTCTGATTTCACCTCGTCACTGATTGGACAATTATTTCTGATCTGCCAATCAGAGAACTCAACAAACAACCCATTTATATTAATTACATCCTGTTGACTTTAGTTTAAGCCTCAGACAAAAAAATCACAGATCTTGAAATAATTCAAATTGTGTGTGTGTATTTAAAAATATGCGTCTGAATGTTGGAATAAAGATAAATATCAACAGGTCGTAAACCAATTAAATCCACGTTGAAACACGTCAGGTGATATAAATTAAATGTCCTTTAAACGAGTTTAATGCTTCATGTGTTTTCACACTTTTCTCACTGAGGCTGTAAATAGTTTTCAGTGATGATGAGATACTGAGGAGCTCAGTGGCCACGTGCTTTTCATTTGTATTTGATAAGCCTTTAATAATGCAGATGAGATAAAGTACAAATAAAAACACTTGAGTTTCTATTTCATTATTTATTATTAAAACTCTTCAGTTTTTCTTCAGTGTAAGAAACGACCAGGTGATCCATCCATCTCTCCTCCATCCCTCCATCCATCCCTCCATCCATCCATCCATCCATCCATCCTTCCCTTCATCCATCCATCCCTCCCTTCATCCCTTCATCCATCCATCCCTTCATCCATCCATCCATCTCTCCATCCCTTCATCCATCTCTCCATCTACACGTGTACGTACAGGTCTGTATTATATGAACAGGTTCATCACTGTGAGTTATTAAGAAGTTACACTGAATAACACACAGTACAATTCTCTTAAATGTAATAATTAGTCTATACAACACGCACGCGCAACGCACACACAGCAGCCACCCTCCCTGCGTGTGCGCGCGGCCTCTTTCTGGATCTGGATCTGGATCAGGACGCGCAGCGGCGCCACTGCGCATGTCCGCTCAACTCATCTGGAACCAACAAATAAAATACGATCAAATCAAATCAAGGAGAAGTGAACCCGTGACCTGCTGCTGAACATCGTTCGGTTCCCTCTCAACACAACATTTAACATTTAGCAGGATCCTCATCCGTTTATCAGGAGATAAAACTAAACACTACAAACTATAATAATAATCAATAATATCATTAATAATCTGACAACACTAAAGCACAATGGGTTTCACAGGTGTACCTAATAAAGTGACCACTGAGTGTTTATAAGGGAGTCAAAGAATTAAAATGGTGGAGCTGTTTTTAATCTTTAAGACTAAAAACTTGAATAGAAATAATCACACATTTAATTTATATAATAAACAATGATTTTAATAAAACTAATAACTTTGTTCTCAACATGATTGAAATCATGATCAATGATTTATTCAACTTTGTGTTAATGTGTGTAACAGTGTGTTACAGTGTGTGAAACATGTAAAACACACCATCAACTGCATATTTAACGTCATATAAAAGTGGGCTCACTTTTTATTAACATGCTAATATATTTAATTCAAGAACTTTTGAGGCATTTCTGCAGAATTTCAAACTGATTCTGCATCATTCTGCAGGAAAGTGTTAAACGCGTGGGAACCGGGAACTGAGCCTGATTTTATTTATGATGAATTTCCACACGAGTCGAATCTCACATCTGAGATTTAAACCCTCGTGATTTGATATTCATCTCCTGGATGTTTACAGAACTCGAACCCTCCTCCGGCCTCGAGCTGCTGCCTCTTCCGCCTCCGCGTGCACATCCTCCTTCAAAGGAACCGAATCAGCCTCGTTTCCCTCCAGCGCGTGGATTTCGGACTCATTAGCATTTATGCAAATGAGCTTCTAATTGCAGGCGTAATGACTCTGGCGTGGGAGATTCTTCAATCCGCCATGTTTCCTTTCTGTTAGCGCGTGGAAGCGTTTCTCCATCTCCTGCTCATCTTGGGAAACCGAAGCGGATCTTCCTCCTCGTCCCGCAGCGGCTCCGCGGGTCCCCCGCACCGAGCGGGACCGGCTGCGGGTCAGGCAGCCAGATGTTCCTGCAGGTTCCGCTGCTCCGGGTCGGGGCAGATGTGCTGCAGAGGAAGATGCTGCAGGTGAGTGCTGCAGCTCAGTGTGCGCGTGCAGCTGTGTGCGCGTGCAGCCTGTGGCTCCTGACGCAACGTGTGCACAGAAACAAAAGAGACGTGGAGATGCAGAAGGAAGCAGGGAGCGTGCGCGTGAGCAGGTTATAGGTTCTATGGAGTGTGGCACGAAGCAAAGGATCGATTCCCAGGATGAAACGTGTTCGGGTCTGAAGGAGAAACCGGTTCTGGTTCGAGTCCAATGAGAGAAAAGCAGATTTCACTGTTTTCTATTATTTCTTATTTCTTTTGTCTCAGCTCATCCTTGTTTTTTTAATTTACCACCACAGTGTCCCTGCTTAATGAACTGACTGTGTGTGTGTGTGTGTGAGGAGGGGTGTGTGTGTGTGTGTGTGTGTGTGTGTGTGTGTGTGTGGGGGGGGGTCTGTCTGGCTTGGCACAAGGAGGCTGGTTGGCCCCATGCAGCTCCAACAATGTGGGCAGATTTGCGGGGACAAAAGAGCCGGAGCTTTGAGTTGCAGAGCACGTCTCTGACACCGGCGTGTTACTGGGAACGCTGGGATGTTCCACTGGTGAATCTTCACTCCTGACAGGTATAGAGCGAGTCATGACAGTCCTGCTTCCATCATATTTCCTCCCCCCCCCATCCTGCACATCACTGTAACACAAAGAAACTATGATAATAATAATAACTTTGTTCATGAGGCACCTTTCAGAAACAGGGTTTAGACACCAGCAGACACAGGAAGCTCAGGGAGACTCATAACAAATAAAAGCACGAGACGACACCATCAAATAAAATAACAAAGCGGAAAAGACGACTGAAGATAAAAGCAAACGATACAGAGAAGAAGAAGAAGAAGAAGAAGAAGAAGAAGAAGAAGAAGAAGAAGAAGAAGAAGAAGAAGAAGAAGAAGAAGAAGAAGAAAAGCAATAAAGATAAAAAAGACGACATCAAAAGCAAGTCTGTAAAAATGGGTTTTAAGAAGTGGTTTAAAAAGAGTCTCCTCCGGCAGGTCGAGGGGCCCTGATGGCTAAAGCTCTGGACCCACCGGGCCCCCCCCCCCCGAGGTTCTGAGGCTGCGAGCTGGGCCAGAATAACACGAGCTTCAAACCAATCAGAGGAATTTCCTTCTCACCCGAACAGAACGTTTACTACCAGAAACACCAGGAGCCGTGTTTGACCTCTGCTCACCTGTCACACCAGTCCATACCATCAGCTGTGTTGAGGTATCAGACGACGAGGTCCCGGGTTCGAATCCTCAGCAGAACAACCGAGGGATTCTGTGTGTTGAGTGAGGAGCTGCAGCTCTGAGGCCTCACTGGAGATTTGCTCTTTTATAAGGAACTGGGGCTAATTTAATGTGAGACTTGATAATATTGATAATCCTGAAAAACATCCAAGACAAACCACCAAAAATCCTTTTACACATTTTTAAACCCTGAGACCTGAATCGTTTCCTGCTCTTCTTTGGTCCGTGCACCGTAGCCCGACTCTTCCCCCCCCCCCCCCCCCCCGGATCTCATCTCTTCCCTGGGGAGGTTGACCTGCTGCTCAGCGGCGAGCTGCTCCACGGAGGTTCCTCCGCTCGGTGCCGAGACAGAGCGTCGGCGTCCGAGCGTTAAAACATGGAAACAACAAACCCATTAACAAAAAACTGAAAATGCATTGACTGGAGGAGTTGTCATGGCAACAGGTTAATTTAACATGAGGGTGGAATTAGTTCCGTGTTCTGCTCTCGGTTAAGGTTTGGAAAAATATTTAATCTGCAGTTTTCTTAAATTCACAAATATATACGATTTACACCTGATCTCGCTCAATCGTTTGAGACGTGGCCACAATCACCAGAAATCCTCCTGTCACTCAAGTTCCTGTGGATTTCCTCCGGCTGTCGGGGGGGTAGTCGTGATGTTCCACCCGTCAGCCTCACAGGCTGCTCTTACCTTCTGTAATTTAAGCTTCATGAAATGTAGAATTAGGACAATGTGATTGTTTTGACAAACCGGCCGGTGTATGGGAGAAAGTGTTTTTACCAGCAGGAGGTGAATCTGCTTTTGGACGGATTCGAAGTCTTTGGTGGTTTCGAAGGATCAGAAATATTGAATATGTAGTAAATCATTTCTCATATGTTGCTCCTGCGAAACCTGAAATCTGCTGAAGGAACTTTATCCTTCGTTTCTCTGACGTGTGACGTGACAATGTTTCCACCGCTGATTCAGCTGCAACAACATTTAACAGTTATTGGTTTGATTTGCAGATTTCCTGTATTTTAATTTTATTCTAAACTGTCAGAAAATAGTGAAGAATATTGATCAAATTTTGATTTTGGATCTTTAAATTGAAAAGTGTCCAACACCTGATTTTATTTTGTTTACTATTAAATAAAACCAAGACAAGTAGTAAATCCTCACATGAGGTCGGAAACATTTAGTGTTTGTCCATTTTTTAAATTGAACCTTTGCTATTTTGCTACCGATGGAATTTGTTGTGTGATAATAATTGATATTGTTTTATCGCCTTATTCAATATTTTATAGGATCAACAGTCTGATGAAGCAGTCAGGGACGATTAGAGGCGTTTATCAATTTGAGTTAAAGTTTCTATTTAAAATCCCAGTTGTAGACTCACTGGTTTCCTGAAATGATAAAGTAATTCACAGTCACTGTCTTTAAAGATGAGAGTCTTCATTCATCTCCTTTTAAAGTCTTTTAAAACATTATTTCATAAAAGTGCTTTTAACTTTTCTCTGTGTTATTGCTTCATTTCATCCATTGTCGTGCATTAACTTAAATCTGTAATCGCACTGAAAGTTTCTTCTGATTTTATTAGACACTTTGTAAACCTGTTTTTTAAAGTGATGTATGAATACAGTTCATTATTAATATTAATATTATTTAGTGTCCCTCACTGTAGCTGAGGAGCCGGAGCCAGGACTCGGGCCTGTGCAGGTTGAAGTGGGGGAGGGAGGGAGAGAGTGGGGGGGGGGGGGGGGGGGGGGGTGATGCAGGAATGGCCTGATGGGTACTAATGAAGTTGGGATGCTGAGGTCCACCTCGGTGCCCGGGTTCCCATCATGCAGAAGGAGGGGGGGGGGGGGGGGGGGGGGGCAGCCAGCCTATTGTGCCCGGTCCCTCGCCCATTAGCCCGCACCGAGCCCTTCTCGTTCCCAGGAGCCGCCGAGGCCACCGGCCCCCGGCCCCCGGCCCTGGCCCCCCGGCCCCCCGGCCCCCCGGCCCCCCGGCCCCCGGCCCCCTGGCCCCGGCCCCCCGGCCCCGGTAACCAGGAGACACAGTCCCCGTGTTTAGAGGCTGAGCTCCAGGAAAGCGTCCAAAATGTGGAGAGAAAGAAAGAAAGAGGGGAGCAGGGGACACTGGGAGGACACTGGGAGCAGAGGGGACACTGGGAGCAGAGAGGACACTGGGAGCAGAGGGGACACTGGGAGGAGAGAGGACACTGGGAGGACACTGGGAGCAGAGGGGACACTGGGAGGAGAGGGGACATTGGGAGCAGAGAGGGGACACTGGGAGCAGAGGGGACACTGGGAGCAGAGGGGACTCTGGGAGGAGAGGGGACACTGGGAGGAGAGGGGACACTGGGAGCAGAGGGACACTGGGAGGAGAGGGGACACTGGGAGCAGAGAGGACACTGGGAGGACACTGGGAGCAGAGGGGACACTGGGAGCAGAGATGACACTGGGAGCAGAGGGGACACTGGGAGGAGAAGGGACACTGGGAGCAGAGGGACACTGGGAGCAGAGGGGACACTGGGAGCAGAGGGGACACTGGGAGCAGAGAGGACACTGGGCAGAGGGACACTGTTAGCAGAGGACACTGGGAGCAGGTATGACACTGGGAGCAAGAGGACACTGGAGCAATGGGACACTGGGAGCAGTAGAGGACACTGGGAGCCTAGTGGGACACTGGGAGCAAGAGGCACTGGAGGACACTGGGAGAGGAGAGGACTGGGAGCAGAGAGGCACTGGGACAGAGGGGACTGGAGGACACTGGTGGCAGAGAGGACACTGGGGAGCGAGAGGACACTGGAGCAGAGGGGACACTGGGAGCAGAGAGGACACGGGAGCAGAGGGACACTGGGAGCAGAGGGGACACTGGGCAGAGGGGACACTGGGAGCAGAGGGGACACTGGGACAGAGGGACACTGGAGCAGAGAGGACACTGGAGCAACGCAGGACACTGGAGCAGAGGGACACTGGGAGCAGAGAGGGGACACTGGGAGCAGAGGGACACTGGGAGCGAGGACCGGAGGACACTGGAGCAGAGGGACACTGGGAGCAGAGAGGACACTGGGAGCAGAGGGGACACTGGGAGGACACTGGGAGCAGAGAGGACACTGGGAGCAGAGAGGACACTGGGAGCAGAGGGGACACTGGAGCAGAGGACACTGGGAGCAGAGGGACACTGGGAGCAGAGAGGGACACTGGGAGCAGAGGGGACACTGGAGCAGAGAGGACACTGGGAGCAGAGGGGACACTGGGAGCAGAGAGGGACACTGGGAGCAGAGGGACACTGGGAGCAGAGAGGACACTGGGAGCAGAGGGGACACTGGGAGCAGAGGACACTGGGAGCAGAGGGGACACTGGGAGCAGAGGGACACTGGGAGCAGAGGGGACACTGGGAGCAGAGGGGACACTGGGAGCAGAGGGGACACTGGGAGCAGAGAGGACACTGGGAGCAGAGAGGGACACTGGGAGCAGAGGGGACACTGGGAGCAGAGAGGGGACACTGGGAGCAGAGGGACACTGGGAGCAGAAGGACACGGAAAGGCACTGGGAGGAGGACACTGGGAGCAGAGAGGACACTGGGGACGGGCAAGAGGACACTGGGAGCAGAGGGGACACTGGGAGAGGACACTGGGAGCAGAGAAGGGACACTGGGAGCAGAGAGGACACTGGGAGCAGAGGGGACACTGGGAGCAGAGAGGACACTGGGAGCAGAGAGACACTGGGAGGACACTGGGAGCAGAGAGGACACTGGGAGGAGAGGGGACACTGGGAGCAGAGAGGACACTGGGAGCAGAGGGGGCACATGGGAGACGGAGGACACTGGGAGCAGAGGGGACACTGGGAGCAGAGAGGACACTGGGAGCAGAGGGACACTGGGAGCAGAGAGGACACTGGGAGCAGAGGGACACTGTCTCTTTAGCAGTCGCCTCCTATTGAAGCAGTAATTTATTCAAAGGAGATTTTTATCCCCGCGATCTGATTATTATGATAATCGAGGGACCCAGACCCCAGACCCCCAGACCCCCAGACCCCCAGACCCAGACCCCCAGACCCCAGAACCCCCAGACCCCAGACCAGACCCCAGACCCCCAGACCCCAGACCCCCAGACCCCAGACCCCAGACCCCAGACCCCCAGACCCCAGGACCCCAGACCCCAGACCCCAGACCCCAGACCCCCGACCCCCGCTCCGGCTCCTGTCTGCGGGCTGCGGCTCGGCGGGGACAGTAGAAGCTGATTTGCACGGTGCCCCCCCCCCCCTGCTCGCATTCCTGGACTGCTCTGCATCAAACACGCAGACAATGAGTGGAGGCGCGCACTGGATCCAGGCGCAGGCGCGCGGGCCGCAGTGTGCACGGGGGGGGCTTTGTGTCCAACGAGCAGCCAGACAAGATTACACCGAACTTTTTATAATCCCACATGAGTCCAGATCGGATCCTCCACATGTGGAGGTACCGGATACACGCACGGGGTGACCGTGCATGTGGTTGTTGTGCGTGATGAGGACGCGCGGAGACATGTGGAGGACTCAGACTCAAGTGAAGTCAGAGGAAGAAATCCGACATGAATTCAGATGATTAGTTTCCAGCAGAGAAGTTGGATCACGCACGATTCTTCACACGCACGCTCTCATTCTCCGAGGGTGGAGACACCAGCAGACCCGCACCGTGTCATAAAGGGGAGGGTCCTGCTGGCAATATATGTTTTTAGAGGAGGCTCGTCTTGGTTCATATTGCATCTGACGCGAGGAATGGCGAGTGCGAGCGACGGCGCGGGCATGTGGGGAGGGGGGTGGGGGGGCGTGTATGTGGTCCACGTCCGCGGGAAAGAATGGGGATGATAATAAAACGGAGGGAGAACCCGGGCGAGGGAAGCTGAATGGATGGAGCCACAGACACGTCACCAGCCGCCGCAGCCATGAAGAGCGTGCGCTCCAGCCTCCAGCTGCTCAGTCGCTCTCCATCTCCAGAGCCGCGCGCTCCTCCGCGCCGAGGAGCGGACACACGCGCACCGGCCGCTGCGTGAGTATGAGATGTGGTGTGTTTCCTTCCGAGGCGGGTGCGGGCGGAGGATGGCGGCCGAGGGGCTGCAGGGCAGCGGGTCTGCAGCCGCGCAGCGTTGCATCGCAAGCAGGGCGCGTGTGCGTGTGTGTTCTGGATGTGGCGACAGCGGGCGGAAAATGGGCGATGCGTGTTTGTGCAGCAGCTCCTCGGTTGTGACTGTAACAGCTGGCCTGGTGTCAGTTTGTGTCCTGGTGCAGACAGAGCGCTGACAGGAGGGGACGCTCCTCGGACTGGGAGCTGCTGGGAGCTGTGGTTCAGCTGGAAACATGTGGTTCCGCTCGGAACCCGAACATTGTGTGTTTTATCTTCATTCCTCTGTTTGCAAACTGCACCAACGGGTCTGGAGCGACCCTGGTGACCAGGTGTCTGTAAGGGAGCAGTGTCCATGTGCAGCGAGAGGTCACAGGCGAGTGTGGAGACGCTCTCTGGGCAATACGAGGAAATGAATTAGTGACAGAACAACTCGTGATTAAACGCGCTTCCTCTCTGAGGGAGAACTCCTCATCCTCCTCATCCTCCTCGTCCCACAGCCCCAGTGACGCATCGTGCACCGGCTTCAGATGCGCCACTCACAGGGAGCCACAGAGGCCAAGAGGCGCTTCCAGCCCTGGTTCCGTTTCTCATGCACACGTCTCCAGGCACTTAGCAGGGTCACTTCTCCAGCTCCATATGGCACCAGAACCCCCCCCCCAGTCTGACACATCACCGTCAGGGAACAAAAACACACAAACCTCTGTTCCTGTTTGCACATTAGCCCTTTCGGGACCGGTCCGTGCGGCTCGGAACCGGTCCGTGCGGCTCGGAGAGGAGGATCAGCAGCAGTCGGGCCCGCAATGCGTGCGTAATAAGACCAAGTGGAGGCGTCCACACCCGCAGCGGGATGAAGGGATCACAAGGCCAAAGACCCAGTGCACGCGTGTGCGCGGCCTGTGCCCGGAACACGTGCACGAGCTCCGGACACACCGCGACACCACTGAGGCTGAGGAGCTTTAACAAAAATAAAATAGAATAAAATACAATCTGACATTATGCAACGTTTCACGTGACGAACACGAGCGAATTCGTGTCAGAGGTCAGTGCACGAGGAGCCGCGCACAGCGGATCTGCACAACATCTGGTTCGTCTACAATACGAACGTTTAGAATTTAATTTAACTAACCCGTATTTTAAAGAAACATATTTATGTATTTAAGTAGAACACACAGACACACACGTCAGGTTGTGCATTGTGTTTTTGTGCAGTAGTGTGTGTGTGTGTGTGTGTGTGTGTGTGTGTGTGTGTGTGTGTGTGTGTGTGTGTGTGTGTGTGTGTGTGTGTGTGTGTGTCCACAGCTGAAGTCTCGTCAGTCAGAAGTGTGTTTAAAATAACCCTGCAGTTGTCTGATGCTCTTCAGGGTTTGACCCAACACAGCTTCGCGTCCTGAGCCGATGCGGCTCCTCCGCGCGTTGAGGTCCACCTGCAGAACTAAACGCTCGTCTCCTGGTTCCCCTGGATCCTGGAGAGACGTGCAGCGGCCTCACAACACGTGGTTCCCTGTAGTGACCCGCGCTCCAGCAGCTCGGGTCCCTCACGTCACACACAGGCTCACAGGACCTTTACTCTGAAGGACTCCTGCATTCTGAAGAAATAATAACTGTGACGCTTCAGGGTCAAAGAGTTGTGATAAAGTTATTTCTATAATCGCAGCTGTAAAGTAAAATAGGAAAGTAGTTCAACATGTGTAAGACTTAAACATTTATAATTTAACAACATGCGATAATTTGATGGGATTAAATATCCATCTGTTTTCTGAACGCACACACGATCAGGGAGCTTCAGTTCCAGTGGGTCTGTTACACGCAGGATTGTGACACGTCAGGTGGTTGTGCGCCACCAGGCCTGCACCGTCTGCACCTCAGGTCATCTCTCACACACACGGACACACACACACACACACACACACACGCGTAATCCACCTTTATGTCGTGCGTAAAACTCGCGCGTAATTGTCTCCTGAGAATTCAACAGGGGCGTAAAAGGAAACGTTTTACCGAGATCGTACCACGTGGTTCTAATCAGACAATAACCGCCGAGGCTTCTGAATAAGGATCGTTTCTGGTTATCATCTCTGCACCTTCACATGAATTATTCCCAATTAGAAGCGCTGGGTTTGTTGACGTCATGCACGTCCTCGGCCAATGGCGCGGCCTGGTGAGGTTCGTTTAAACGATGGAGAGAAAGAACTTGGACTGAAAGGCCTATTTCTGGATTTAAAAAAAATCTGAGATCAGGTGAGTCAAAGCAAAGAGGCGAAAAAACTGCAGAACAGAAACATCCACGTGAATCTGAATCGTGAAATGATGAAAACACACAGGCCGGTGTTAATGAAAGGACTATTAATGATAATGGGGAAATAAGTGCAAGCTGCATGTAATTATCTTTGTCTCTATCCAGCTTGGAAATCGTGAATTAAGACAAAATATGAGCCATAAATCTCACAGCAGCACTGAATCATGCAAAAAGAATAAAGACTAAACTCCAACCGAATTAATTCAGAGGAAAGTGAATGATTTGGTTTTTTAAAAATATATATATTTTTTAAAGATACTAGAAATAATCCGTTTTTTAAATTTTCAATATTATTATTATTATTATATTAAAATAATAGTTAGCCTTCTTTAAAATGACTAAAAAATCCAAAATATCTGATCCTTATAGTCAGATTAAATATTAATATTAGAATATATGTATTTTAAAATATCTTGAATCTAAACTATTATTCATTCTGATAGATCTTTATGAAGTAAACTATATTTTTTAAATGTATGACTGCAGCTGTGTGTGTGTGTGTGTGTTGTGAGAGTGTAATTATGCATGTTAAAGAGTGAAAGTTTGCACAGAGGGTTCACACTCTTGTGTGTGTGTGTGTGTGTGTGTGTGTGGTGTGTGTGTGTGTGTGTGTGTGTGTGTGTGCGTGTGTGTGTGTGTGTGTGTGTGTGTGTGGGCGCAGCAGCATTCTGGGGCCTCTGTGTTTTCTTGCTTTGTCCTTGTGGACTGAAACAAAAAGCTCCTTGACGAAGACGTGTGCGTTACGGTGGCAACAAACACATAAAGACCAAATGTGTACATGTATTCAGACAGTAGAAGAAGAAGACCAGCTGTTGGCGCGAGAACAATGCTGGGGGGGGGGTGTTGTTTGCCTACAGGGATGTAGCCGTGGCTGCTAACGCCTGCCATGTTGCCAGTCAAGTGGAGAAGGAGAGCTCAGGTTTGGGCGTGTGTGATGGAGGGCGAGAGTGTTCCTCGTCTCGCCCTCCTCTCACTCCATCTTTCAGTCGGTGGCGGTGGCGGTGGTGGGGGAGGAGCCTGCCACAACAGGGATCTGGGCACACAGAATAGCTTTAATTAGATGGGGCCTCGTGCCATGTGGCTACATGGAGTGTGTGTGTGAGAGGGATTGTGTGTCTGTGTGTGTGCACACCGGCATTGTCTATACCCGAACAAGTAAAGAGGTGTTTTCACTGCGTTTAGCTCGATATTTTCCACATTTCTGTGAACATATTTCACAAAATACATTCTGTGCTTCAGGCGTCATCGTGCTTTGTTCAGTTTATTTGTATGACATCACGGTTTCGTGTGATCGACATCTCCAACCCTTCGATCTTCACGGTGACACCGGCCTCTGCTTTGGCATCACAACGTTCTTTTGTTGTCAAACAGTCTGGATTTTCTTTTAATTTAAAAATGCATTTGGGCCGTGGCGGGGGGGGGGCGGCGTTTGAAGCCTTCACCCTCCTATGGAGCCGGTCAGCGGGTGAAGCGGGTGCGCCATAGGGATGGGCGCCTGGCCGGGAAAAGGAAGGTTGGTGCCATAGCCGGTTTGGACTGGTTCATCAACTTGTGTACTTTTTATTGGTGCCTCTCACCGATCGCTTGACTTGAAGGGAGGTTTCTATATGGAGGCGCTACCCGCAGGCCAATCAGAGCCTTCGTTGCACAAAGAGAGGTTTCCTATTGGCTTCGGGGGTTTGAGGCGGGGTTAGGGGGCCACTTGGTGACATCACAAAATGAAGGGTCAGGACATTTAAGGGCCGCTGTAAGTTGAGTGAGGGGAAAAGGCCCCGGGCCAGAAGAGGAGCATCTTTGTTCGGAGGTGATCTTAACGGTTGTTTGATTTTTTTCCATCCAGGCTTTGCTCGCTTTTAACACGAAAAATCACTTGACCAAATCAAAGAGATGGAGACATGTAATCATGTTTTATTAACTACTTTCTCCTCTGCTTGTAGGTCAGAAGCCATGTTGCTGCGCCTGCAGCTCGAGAGGACGGGTAGCCTTAGGGGTTGGCTGTTATCTTTGGTTATCTAGCTGTATGAGTGATGTACATTCTTCATAAAGCTAGATAACCGAAAGTAACAAGAATCCCATTACACTCCTGAAAAAGGCATCAAGACCCCATTTGCACCTCCCTCAAAAAAAAAAAAAAAAAAAAAAAATACACAAACTGCCACAGGAACAGCAACACGTGAAGAAAATGGACGACAGTGACAAGGACACGGCAGCAGGACACGGCAGCAGGAGGTACGGTGCATGATTCAGGTCTGTGTGTCTGCTCTATTGTTTGTATGTGTGTGTGAGTGGGTGTGAAAGCGTCTGACATCCCAGACCACAAGGCCGTTAGGTAGGTTTGCTGTGAGGCTCCGTCTGTGTCTGTGGTCCGTCAGCATGTAGAAATGCAGAATACTGAAAGCGGGCATGTAGAAACAACCGAAACATGGCCGTACATATCTCCTGCAGCCGGTGGTAGTGATCCATAGCAGCACGGTTGGTGCAACAGGATCACTTTTAATCTAATAAGCCCCATGATCCTTGTGTGTGGGGCTGCATGCAGGGGCTTTGGCATCACATGGCCGGGAGTGACGGGCCTGCTGAAAAAGGCCCACACTGATTCACCAAAGCCGGTGGACTTTGACAAGTCATTTAACAAGTTGGTTAATCAGTTTGCTGGTCAGTTCAGTCGGCGCTCTATTCACTGGTCCCCATGAATTTCAGCTTTGCTGCTTCCGTCCTTGGCATCAAGAGAATATGCAATATAAAAAAAAAAGTAGGCCTTTTATATCATGGGAGCTGCATACGGTGCTATGAATTATACATACGTTCCGACTTGGATGGGATTGTGTGAGTGAAGAATGCTCCCTCCGAGTTAATCCGGGCTCCCAGTGCCCCGCCGGCACCAAAGTGAACAGACAAGCATTTGTTTGAGGCCAGTTTTGTTAAGTTAGCCGTTGTTGATTCGTTTCCCTCCTTCCCACCTACTCCATTCTGCCTTCTGCATGAAAAGATGTTTGATTTGGGGTCCTGGCAGTTGTTTGATTTGACGTGACAGTTGGCTTGGTTGTGAATGGGCCGTGGCAAAGCCTCCATTGCACGAGGTGCTGCCATGTGGAAAGGCCTGATGGGATCTCACTGAATGCTCCTGTGTGTGCACGCAAGTCTTCGTGGGGGGAGTGGTCCAGGGGCAATCAAGCAGAAGGTGCCCCCAGTGACGAGGTCCATGAGTGAGAGTGGGAGAACAATTTCAGCCTTTAGGTTCTTTGCCCGGTCTCATGGTGAGGAGTAATTGGTCAATCAGATCCTCAACCTCAAGGCCCCTGATGGCTGATTGAAGGTGTGATTTCCTTTCTGCCCATCAAAGCTAGAGGGTCACTCCTGCTGAGAGAGGCCACTGAGGATTGTTCCCCAGGCCTGAAGGCTTTGGAGCTACAAGCCGAGCAGTGAACTCCAATTGTCATACCTATTTGGCATGGCGCTTTGCCGTTTCAACACGGCTCAGCGAAAGCAACACCCTCAGGTTTGGATGTATTCGGCTTGACGTGGTACTAATTCTAAACGCAGGCGCGGAGCCGAGGTGAGGTTCCTAAAAGCTTGTGTGGCAGACTCACCTCACAATGTCACTCTCCTCGAGCCCTGCGGTTGTGCCCGCCCGCCTGCTGCATTGCAGGTGCTCAGTGTGACATTTGAGCTCTGGGCTCCGCTAATAAGAGAGAGGAACGAGGGCCTTGACGGGAAGTGACAGCTTCCTGCTCGGACGACAGAGTAGTCCCTTGTTCCCTCTGTGTTGTGGGGCCACCACCGCCGATGTGTTTTTATTACAGTGTTGACTTATGAACATGGCACGGCCTTGATCTGCTATTGGACATGACAGATTGACAACTGTGCCCGACTTATATCCAAGCGCATGTGTGTCTGTACAGGTAAATTTAGCCTTTTACAAAGTAGGGGCACCAGGCAGGGGGATTCTGTGCAGTGTGAAGATAAACGGTGTCTCCTCCTGCTTCCTTTTCTGTGTCAGTGTCAGTGTTGGGGGTGAATAGGAGCTGAAGTCTGGGACAGATTGTGTTTATACCCTAAGCAGTGCCCTGGGAGACGCATGTCATGGTGCAAATGCTTTGTGCTGGCTCTGTGTGTGGCACAGTTATATCACTAACACTTCACACTGGGGACCCCAGAGCAGAGACCGTCTTAGCTTCCGCCCGCCTGCAAATGGCACAGAGATGGGAGAGTTCCTAAAAAGCACCGTAGGGCCTTTGCTCTCTCTTTTTTCTGAGTCCCATGGCAGAGTCTGAAATAGAAAGAGGGCGCAGAGAGAAAGGGTGAAGGAAAGAAGGGAGAGAGAGGAAAGAAGGGAGAGAGAGGAGAGAGGAGGAGGAGGAGGTTGGAGGGTTTGTCTTAGCTTTCAGGCACTAGGCAAGCAGATTTAGACTCCAAGTGTCAAATAGAAAAACAGCCATTGTGGACGGGTCCTACTTGCCCCCCCCCCCCCTCACCAGTAGACTTTACAGTCAATAGAGCTAGTCCACTTGTCACGACGGGACAATGTGCCCCTTTTCCTCCCTTTCAGCCCTGCCAGGTCCGAGCAGCCAGACAGTTTTCTGAATAAGACCCAGTGACTCTTGCCCCTTTTCCTCTGCCTCTCTTTCTCTTGAAGGAACACACCAACAGAGTTTAGAAAATGGCTTCGCTGTCGGGCATGAGCAGAAGGCCAGACCCTGTTATTCTCCACAACACTGGCATTCCCTCCACCCCAATACACTCACCGAGAAATGAATGTATCTAAGGCAGTTTCAAAAGTCAACGGGCCTCCGCAGAGAAAGGAGATTAACTCTGGGAACTCAGCGGTAACAGGTGAACTGGGAGTGTGCCCGGACCACACGGAGGCGACTCCGCTCATCGGACCCGTGGCTCCGTTTGCCGCCCTCTTGGTTCGGAGTCGTCTGGAGATAAAGATGAAATGTGCTTTGTGTTTTCAGACCTTGTCGCCCGACACTGGCCTCTTATCATTTTTACTACTTTTGAGAATGTAGCTCAGCTTTTGCCACATTTCTCCACCGATTTGCCGATAAGTTTTATCCGAAGGGACTGTGCAGATATCTTTAGATCTGGAGCCGCGCTCACCCGAGGGAGTGAGCTGAGGGTAAACATCGTGGGCGCACAGCGGAAGCAAGGAATATCAGCGGGAGCGTGGTACAGCACTGAAGCATGAACACATTTTCACACGCAGAACTGAGACAGTGATGTTTTAAGAGGGGAACCGTCTCTCAAAGAGAATGAGTGAAGCCTTTTCTATCCACACCTTTAGTATTTTCAACCACAATAAATCGAGCCATTCAGCAGCAGCACAAACAGAGCCACTCTGAGCCAGAGCAAAACAGTGCATGCATTTGTTTGTGTCGGTTGTTAATACAGCTTTTACTGAGAGCCTCTGTCCTCAGAAAGAGACCATTCTGGTGAAATGACTTGGCAAAGCATCCGATGGAGGGTCTGTTCAGACTGAAGCTGCTCCCGCTGCCATTGTCTAGCTCTCTCTCACACACCTACGAGTCCAGAGTGAGCACACAATTTCATTGTTGCGTGAGCTGTTAATATCAGAGGCTTCACAATAGAGCCCATTCGCCATATTTGCATAAGGCACTCTTCCAACAAGGACCCGGAGAGGGCTTGAAAGCTGGCCCACTCCAGTGCCAATGGCAAAAAAATGTCAAGTGCCAATTAGGAGAGGTTTGCCACCATTCAGCAGTACCCCACCCACCCCTGTAGTCCGTCCCCTCCCTGCTTACCCACCACAACTCTCTCACACTTCAAGTCACCCCTGTTTTACCACCTTATTCCAATTTCAGACGCAGACCCTTCCCCTGCTGACACCCACAGACAAAAGCTGCCTCCCTCCTCTGCCGGCTAATGGAAGATCCTTTCTGCTGGACTCAGAGTATTAGCCAAATGAGTCAGTGTGCTCTGTGCACCGATTAGTCAGCTTTCTTTGTTGATTCCTTTGAATAGAAGGGTTCAGGAACTACGTGGCTAAACCTACGAGACACAGACTCCACCTGCTTGTGAACACTGAACTTCATCAGCTGGGTACAATGTGCTGCTTTGGTCTCACAGGTGTGAGTCATTGAGGGAAGGTTTTCGGTAAACACAGACGCAATTAAAAATAACCCTCTCATCTGATATCCATAGTGGTAGGTCTGTGTTAGCTCTAATAGCATCCGGCCTCCTGAAGCTAGTCCTGCTCATCATGTTGCACTGATGCGCGGGCCGAACACAGAGCGCCCTGTCCTATCAGGAGAACGTCTCACAGATTTAAATGTGGAGCACAAGCTTTGAGTCAGCTGTCGAGGCTAAACGAAACACACACCAACATGGATTTAGAGGTGCTACGTCAAATCCATGTTAGCTTAACTGGTGAGTGTCAATAGCGCCGAGCAGCTGTTTACATTTCTACCGATGCTGAAAATTCTGCATTATTTCCACTGACGCTTAACTGCAGCTGTCAGATGCAAAGTAGGTGGTGACAGGAATGTAGATCATCGTCAGTGACCCTGACTTTAAGTAACGTCGTGTTTACGTAGCGAAAGCCTTTCGCTTCAAACGGCAGCGACATCAAGCGATTGGAAGAAAAAAAAAAAACGTGTGTCCTGTAAAATGACAAGAATGCAGGAAATGAAATTAAAATGAAGTCGTAGGCGCATTAAAAGAAGGTAATCGTGTTTGTTCAAGTGGGCTAGCGTTGTTTGGCACAGAGCATTTACCTAACTTACCGCCTCCTGCCACTCAGAGGGATTTCTCTCTTGTCCTCTTTTCTCTTTCATTCTTTCATTCAATCTCTGTGTCGAGTTTTTTTTTTTCTTTCCCACCCTTGATTCTCAGATGGTTGGATCTGATTTGCATACATTTGCATAATGAAAGTCATTTGCATGCTCAGGGGCAGACTGTACCATGAGAACAGACATGAAAAGGTGTGTGTGTGTGTGTGTGTGTGTGTATACATTCATTCAGTGTGTGCGTGGCTAGCATTCGTATGTTTCCCTGAACTACACGTGTGTGTTTTGATGGATAAACCACGTTCTTAAAAATGTTCGTCCGACCCTCTGATTTTCTCCTCCTCGTTTCCGTGCAGGCGACGACCACCAGACCCCTGAAGGAGAGCTGGCAGAAGGAGACTGGAAAACAGAGAAGAAGGAGGAGGAGGGGTTGCTGTTGATTCTGCCCTCCCTCTCTCCTCGCCCTCCTCTGCATCGCCTCCTCCCTCCTCCTCCTCCTCCCCCCTTCTTCCTCCTCTGCTCCATCCTCAGCAGACTGCCCTTTTTTCCTGTACAGCAAGACGCAGCCTGCGCCACCATCTTAGAGCAACGCTGGCATGAAATGGAAGTGGGAAGACCGGCCAGTGCAGGTAACACGCCAAACCCCGCTGCGCCCGCCATCCTGCATCTTTCCACTGGCGCCACCCCGACGCTCCATCCTCTCCTCCTCCACCTGCCCGAGTCCTCGCCCCTTGTCTCCCGCCTCGGTTTTAATCATCTCGGATATGTTTGTTAATTGCACGATTCACGAGATGCACTGATGGCGGAGGGGAGGGTGAGCCGATGTAGGCGGGGCGTGTTTTGTATTTGTGTTCACATTAAATCACTCTGCTCTCAATGCCTCTCTCAGGAGGCTTTCAGTGGGCATCTGGCCTCCGACGCGCAATGTTTTCTTTCCCGTTTGGGAATTCTCGTGGCATCCTCACATGCGTGCCCTGACATGGCGGCGGCTGCCATTTTGGAGATATGATGCAAACTGTGCACAATACAGAGCCACTATTTGTGACTCTGTACCTGAGCACTCTGGGATTTGTGCACTGTATTTTCTCAGGCATCAAACAAACATGGCAGTGCTTTAAATAATTTTTGCAACTGAGTTACAACTTCAATATTAATTCTAAAAATCTAAAAGTTTCGTCTCAATGAGGTCAGAAGAAATGTCAAGGTGGGAACATCTGTCGAGTGGATCTGATGGTTTCCCTGAACCACTCTTCACATTCTCATGGAGGAACAGAGCAGCGTGAAACAAGCGGCAGCCGGAGAAGAGGTGGTGGACAAGTGAGAAAGTGGGACCTCGACAGGCAGAGTCTCGGTACTGGAAAGCCTCTCATTGTGCGAGTGGCGAGTGTCGGAGGGCAGTCGCTGCTCAGACAAGTCCAGTATTGTTCTCCCTCAGCGAACTCGCGGCATTATTCCAACCGAGGAGCTTCCAACTTCCAAAACCCCTTAATCCAAAACTCCAATAAGCATCAACTGGGCTTAATTAAGTAAGGCGGGCGGTAAACAGTGCACGCCATTGTCCTCGCCACAGAAACCTCCCATTGTGTGTGTCTGCGGTGCGGAGGTCAAGGAGACAATGCTAATGCTAAGTTACAGTAGGGTGCTAGCACACAGCGCGAGCGGAGAGGCGGCGGAAACACCTCGTTGGGTCAAGCTGAGAGAAAACAGTCCCGTCAGAGAAAGTCAGAATCAAAAGAAAAAGTTTTCAGTTTCTCTTTGGCACCGATTTCCAATATTTACACAGACTAAACCTAAAGAAATGCTAATTCTAATTAGGTCAGGCCGACTGCTCCGTATTAAATATTCTGATGATGCAGCCTTTAAAAGGCGTCGCTTGGCTTTCCAGAGAAGTTCTGCAGTAACTGTGTCAAACCCGAGGCGCACTAATCACAGCCGGGCCGCCATAAACAGGTGGTAGATTGAGCAAAGGGGGTCGGGGTCCTTCTCAATTTGCTGTGTAAATTATGCAGAGCCCAAAACAATGCACACAGTAGACAGTGGAGTGGCTGGCGTTGGCTAATGAGATGATGAGAAGCCTGGGAGGGCTGGGAGCGAGTGGAGGTGAGGGGGTGGGCACGGCCGGCAGCTTGTGTCTGGATCTGTGTGTTCGTGTGTGTGTCTTGTGTGCGAGGGTCTGGAGGAGCTTTGGCAGCGGAGCAGACACTGTCCCGTCTGCACACACCCCACCGTCAGCACAGAGGGAGGGGAGGCAGGCAGCTGGGGGACCCTGCCCCCATTGCACCGGCAAGAGCACCAGCCTTGGGAACCTCTGTGGCAGGGGTCCCCCCCCCCGACACTGGCACGTAGGGGCCCCCCAAAAGTCTGGCTTCAACCCCCCATCACCACAATCCCTTCCTCCCTCTTGTCTCCCCAACCAGCACCACTCCTCCCACTCTGATGGGAGGCTGGGGGCCTGGGAAGGACTTCAAGTTCACGGCCAGACCTCCTATTGAGCTGACAGCCTGACTGTTTGCTCAATTCGGCTCCCTATTCAGGGCCGGGCTGGAGGAGGGAGCGCTGAGAAACGGGCTGGCGGATCGGAGGGTGGGGGTGTTGCTAGACGGGACACGGCAGCACTGTTATAGCCATTCATTCAGCGGGGGGGAGACGGGTAAAGGGCGAGGGAGAGAGTGAAGAGGGATCGGGGGTTCGAGTCGGCGTGCATAAATAAAAAGTGAGGAATCCAGGCTGAAAGTTTGCTTTGAGCCGTGTGCGCCTCTCTCACACCCTTTTAGACTCTTAATTACTGGCACCTTCCTCTTTTCTCCCCCCCTACTCACTGCCCCCCCTCCTCATCCCCGCCGTGCACACTCACACTCACACTCACACACACACGCGCAAAATTGCAATCATTCTCATCATCCTCTCCATCCCCTGGTTTTATTAGGCCACATGCTGGGGCTGTAAATTTACCATTAACAAGCTTATTCACTGTCGTCCTCTCGACAAAACAAGACCACGATGCCAATAACTCAAAGCGACACCAATACCCAAAACTGCCTTTTATGCCACCAACCTGCACTGTGAAACCCCCCCCCCCCCCCCCCCCCCCTCTCTCCCTCGCCGGGTGCACCTGCTTTGTACGGCGGCGCCGCGCTAAACGCCGAGGCCAACGTGATTCTCGCCGGTAGCTGTGGCGATGCCAATTAGCACGGTGGTTGTTGGACGGCTGCATCATCGGTTCACTCTGCACTCGCTGACCCGCTGTAATATTTTAAGTTGCTTGTCTGAGCCGCTTGAAAATGCAACAAAAAAAAAAAGCGGGTTTGATGTAGTCCAACTCAGCCGAGCTTAGGGTGTGTCACATGCTTCATCTTTGTATTAGCAGCTCGCAGCGTACCAGGCTCCTGCTCGGGCCTTTCAACTCCAGCCTCAATCCCCTCGGCCCGTACACGGCGCTGTGCTTCCCTCGGACTGATTTAGGAAACAATGGGATGTTTTTTTTCCAGCGAGGACGAGCCCTTCTCAAATTGGCATTCACAGCCAACTGTCTCAGATAATTGTTTTGACATTCGCATGATTGGCCTCACTGTATGTTTTGACTCCCTCTGAGGAATGGCAGCCGCATTCTGAATGTCATCTTTCTTTCTGCAGGTGAGTGCTGTCGGTGCAGGACGACCGCAGACAGGCAGCGGAGGGGCAGCGGATTCCTCCCTCAGCCGCCGTTTCCAGCCCGGAGGGAATACGTGTCCGCGCACGACTCGCCGCTGATTCCTTGCCGTGACTTTGGAACATTTCCGCAGTGACACGTCTGTGATGCTGCTGTGTGATGCATTATTTGACCCAATAGTCGAGCTGGACTGATGTCTGTGAACGTAAACATGGCGCTGGACTGTGAGTGAGGGAACGAGGTGCAGACAGAAGATCGGCGAAGATGGACGACCTGGTCCACAGCTGTGACTCTTCTGCTGTGGAGGGTGTGGCACTGAATTTTGTAATTTCTATTTTCATACATCCACTTACTTACACGTGAAACTATGTAATGCATCTCCGCTTACTGCAGGTCGCATTGGACGAGCTGCAGCCCGCGTTGTGTTTGATTTGATTGAGTTGCTAGGACTCAGAGACACGTGAATGTGAGACCCACGGCAGCAGTGAATAATACTGCACTGCGATTGGACAGCTCCGTGTGTCGGGCCGACACAATGGAGAAGGAGTGAGCTGTCGTCTTTATACTCTATGCAACTGTTTTATCCTTTTGGTTCTTTCTTCATCCTGAATTCCTCTTTCATCCTCACTGTTTAGTTGTCGTTCTTGGGCTGTAGTTTGTAGACGTTCCTCCAGACGTCAGCAGGAGAGATGGATTTTGAGGAGCCCACATTCCCGGAGTTAATATACTGACGAGACCGTGCGAGCGTGAGCGTCAGTGTGTGACAGATGACAGAACGTAGCTCACTTTCATCACTGCATGTATTGAATCTCATATTTGCAGCCTTAACAGACTCGGCAGCTATAAGCCACAGTCTGAGTGAACGTGGACTCACACATTTAATATTCCTGATGGCAGGAGTGTATTTGATCAGCAGGGAGTAGCTGAGCAGAGCTCGTGGCTCTGTGTGTACAGAACACGCCACACTATTAAAACCTTCCCAGCAGGCTTTGAGACGCGGCCGCTTGGTTCATAGCAGTTACCTGCGTCGCTGTAATGATACGTCTTTGGGTGAGACACGACAAATACATCGGCTTCACACACTGCCTTCATTTCCTGTCCTTAACATTAACACACACCACACACACACACACACACACACACACACACACACACACACACCCCAATGCAATAAAGCAAGTGCTATCGCAGCCTAATTCATTCTATATTAATTTTCAGGAAGTGGCAAATTTTTTATTACGATTGATAATCTATGCAAATCTTTTAAATATTACTTTAAACAATCTATGTCTATGCAGTGCTTTTGCAATTGATTCAAGGGAGACTATCTTAGTCTAATTTAGAAAATGTATTCTTCTGATAATCATGCACATCCCAGTGCTCAAGACAATTACTTATCTGCCTGGATAAGCTTGAAATTATGTTTTTAATCTCTAGAAAAAAAATAAAAGAGTCACTTGTCTGATATCAGTCGAGTGGCGTGAACATCGTGAATTGTCGTCTACAATAATTAAATCGGTTGCACTGAATCTCTTTTTCCTGTAGCTGCAGATCAGACCCAGTGTTTGTATTCAGCCGTGCTCTGTGTGCCGCAGCCTGTTGTTTCCAACGAGCAGCAGTGTTTGTGTCACGCAGTCGACTCGCTGTGGACAAGTGTTCACCACATGTGCCTTTCTATGGAAAACTGTGTTGGAATAGTAATAAAGGTTTACATTGAAAACAGAGGAAAACCGGACGTTGTGTGTTTTTGTTTGAGCTTCCGTGACGATTCTGCACCGTGTGATAAGAAAGGTTGTGTGTTCAGCTGCTGGAGTGTCCTTGAGCAGAGCCATCAAATGCAACCCAGTTCCAACATGCTACAGCCAAATGAGAAGATTATCATAATTACCCTGAGATCAAGCTATTTTCAAAACACCATCAGGGAAGTGGGTTTATTTTCTGTGTTGTTTGGCATCAAGCGGCAGCCGAGCGCCGTCCAGGTTTCATGTAACATTAATCAGCACAAAGATGCCCCCTGCAGAAAGCAGTGAAAACCCTGAACTGCTTGTTGTTGTATAGATGAGTAATAATCCATCCGCACAGCTCATTAATCGACTGTTCTGAATTTGGGCAAAACAAAGAGCGGGACAGCGTTCTCCTCCCTGCCGGTGCGGCAGCGGCGTGGTGCAGGCCCCCGTGCCCACGCTCAACACTTCCCCTGCGTGATTCGCTGTCTGACGCCACATATGGCAAATGCAGCCAACACCGACATATGGGCCCCTCTCAAGTCATCAGCTTTGTCATGTAAAAGAGGGAAATCCCACCGTAAAACAAATGAGATGTAACCCTGTACAGTACAGGTTGATCACACAGCTCCTTTCATTCATTACCCCCCCTTTGATGAAGTTGTGTGTAATTCAGTGACGGAGGTTTTTAACGCAGCCCCTGGGTGTCTGCCTCCTCGCCGCACCGCAGCAGAGGCTTTACAAGCCGCTCTCCTCGTGTTTACAGCTGCGCTGCGTGTTGCAATGAGCTGTAGTACACATAAACAGCAGCTCCATGCAAATATTACAGTGCCCTTATTAACCAGGGCAGCCGGCAATTACATTATGTCCCAGGCGTTAACATCCAGAGAGCGAGCGCCGGTCCTCCGCGGCAACTCCCCTCGGCCTCAGTGTGTCTTGGCGGCATTATGGCCCTCATAATCTGATTCACAGGTTTTGTCATGCTGCCAAGAGGCGAGTTGCATTAGCCAAGCGCTACAGGCCTTAATGAACTGAGAGCCAATGTTAAGCACACTAGAGCACGCCGGAGTGACGGCGTACAAGCAGCCTGTCGTCTGCGGCCATGTTGGATCACGGTCTAAGTTATGGCTGAGGTTAGTCAGGTCTCCATCGAGCGGCTCTTACACTGAGCGTCGCTTCCTTTGGACATAAAACACAAAATGGCTGCTGGCTACATCGATCATGAGACTGAAGGAATCAGATCCCAAGATGGCGTCGAAATGGCATCAACGCCGGTCGGATCAGACCGGATCATTTAAAAAAAAATGGAACAGCCACAGTTGCAGCGACGACTGTTTGAGTGACAACTACACAAGGGCCGATGGCGGGCGGGGGGGGGGGGGGTCCAAAGCGGGAAATGGCGGGTTTTGGTGCAGGTCCAAGGTCTTGGAACACGGGTGCTGCTCCTTTCACAAGTTCCTCGGACTCGTCATTGGTATGCAGGAATGCTCCCCCAGGAGGCCTTTCTGTACGGTGCTGGAGGGGAACGTGTTTGCAACTGGGCGCCAGGACAGAGGATGTGTGTGTGTGTGTGTTTGGATCCGAGCGCGGCCGGTGCCAAGAGAGAGTGGGCACCGGTCCAGATCAGTCCACCTCTGAGCGGCCTCCCAGTGTCGCAGCCCGTCAGCAGGGACAAAATGGCCGCAGACGCTTTGACGGTTACGTTCTTCTGTGAAACGCTTGGGTTTTAATAAAGAGATGATTATCAAAGACGTGTGTGTGTGTGTGTGTGTGTGTGTGTGTGTGTGTGTGTGTGTGTGTGTGTGTGTGTGTGTGTGTGTGTGTGTGTGTTTCCCACGTTTGAATGTGTTCAGTCGTGATTGATCCGCTCGGACCAGGAAACATCTTCAGAATCACGATCACGTGATAAAGAAGCTGAAACACTCGGTGTGTTGCGTTCAGGTGCTAACGGACAGTTTAGATTTTTAAAAAGCGACGATTGAGTCTGACCTTCTGTAGTGTACTCGTCTGTGATTGGCTCTTTCCCCATTGAGGTATTAATAATGATATATTATGTATAATAATTTACTGAATATTAACACTGAAGTGCAGGTTCTCAGCTCTTCCTTCACCTGACTGTGTTTGAGCACGTGGTTATTTTCTACTTCACGTTAATTGAAATCAAAACACTTCCACATTTCAACCACATTCAGCAAAGTTATTTTTTGCACTTAAATGAAATTAGCGCAGCTCTGATGTGGAAAATTACCAAAAACTAGAGCGTAGTTTAAAACAACACTGAAAAGGCAGGTGTGTGTGTGTATTGAAGTATTTGGATTATTACTCTTTAACAGGTGAAAGTCTTAGTTTCAGGTTCTGATGGACTTGGAAGGTAACAGAACCGTCTGCAGAGCTCGAGGCCCGGTGGTTAGAACACGACCCAGGGAGAGAGACGAGGGTTTCACTTAACGGCGACAACATTTCAAACTGCAGTTTGTCCCCGGTACAAGTGGCATGCAGCGCCAACACTAAGCCTGAAATCCACTCGCACTCTGGAGCAATTTCTTGCAGGTTATGTATTTGTCTAAGAAGGAGAAAGCGTGGCGCCCGAGAGGTTAGCGGCGCTCGCAGCTCCGGCCTGATGAGTTCGGCGTCCGAGTCACCGAGGATGCTTTTCTTGAAGGCGAGCGAGCCCTGTTGTGGAATGTCAAGTAGTCTGGCCGGGCCGGGCGACTGAAGCGGGAAGTGATTTGACTAATGTTTTCCCTTTCATGGCGCTCCTCTCCAGCACGACCCCTCCGTCCCCCCCAACCGCCAAAAACCTCCCCAGAAAACTTTACGGTGATGTCATTCATATGCAAAGCAGGCGTGCTTTCAGCGGGCTGAATGTGTGTGTGTGTGTGTGCATGCATGTGTGAGCGAGTGTGTACGTGTGCGCGTGTGCATGTGTTGCTTGAGTGGCTGATTCCATTACTTGAAGGACCATTACACTTGCCTGTCAACAGCCAAAAGAACTGAGAGAAATTAGCAGATTAAATCACTTGGACTCTCCCCTCTCCTCCTCCTCCTCTCCTCCCTCTCTCTCCTCTTCCTCCTCTCTCTCTCCTCCTCCTTCCTCCTCTCCTCTCTCCTCCTCTCCTCCTCCTCCTCCTCCCTCCTCCTCCTCCTCCTCCTCCTCTCTCCTCCTCCTCAGCGGGCTGTTTGCACCATGGAGCTGTAAAATAAATAAATAAATCAGAAATGTACTGTATCTCCTTTTAAAGTCACATCTGTATTTGATCCTAATTTGGGCGACAAATCTCTCAAAACTGACAGAAACTAAAAACGGTGATAATTCTGCGAGACACAATCAGGACAGAGCGTCTTTGAAGCGCTCCGAGGCAGAATCCTATAAACAGGGACAACCAGGGAGACTGGATCTAAATGTGGTTTTACAGCCTTGTAAAATTAAATAACACTGAAACATTAGGAGGTCCAGTACATGTTTATTGATGCAGTTGGGCAAAAGTTCAAATGCCGGGGAGGGTTCAACAGATTCATGAGGTTTGTGTTTCGTTCCATGAATTGATGAAACAACATCAAACTCTGCGACAGGTTTATTCCCCAAAGCCACAGATATAAATCCTGCTCGCATCCAGAGGTTGCACCTCGTTCTGCTGATCCCGGTACACAGGAATCCAGCCGAGCGTCTCCCCTCAAAAACAAAAGAATAAATCCCAGGTCCCAGAATGTGGGAATGAAACCCCCGCGGGTCAGATTAGCATTCTGGGAAAACAAAATTCCCCACTGGGGCGTTTGCCACAGACCAGATGGGTGTACCCCGGAAATCTACCACACAGGGGGACGTGGCTGCAGAAGAAGAAGATGAAGAAGAAGAAGAGGCTTGGCCCCCAGGGGAAGATGGAGGAGGAGGTTGTGAGAGAGGGGGCGTGAAGAGTTAATGCCGACAGCTCAACAAAAGGCCGCCACCAACGCCAAGGGCAGAGAGGAGCACGGGAAAGAGCTGAGGTCAAGGGGACCTCAGGGGGTTCAAGTTCAAGGCGACTGTCAGTGTCTGCACTTTAATGGACGCTCCACTCCCTCCTACTTCCATTTGCAACCACAACAACTGCACCCCCCCCCCCCCCCCCCCCCACCACACACTTCTCCGTTTCCTCCCCAACATTAAATCTAGAGCTACACTCAAACTGGCCTTTGTCTCACCGCTGCCGTATCCGGGCCACACGGAGGCGAAAGGTAAAAGCAGCGAGGAGGGCGAGGTCTGAGCGGGCGGCTCTCACGGTAACACTGGAGATTTAGAACTCCCTCAGGCCGGGGGGGGGGGGGGGGGGGACAGGAAACGTTCAGTGAATTATTCAGCGGACTCCAGGTCTGTGACATCACTGCTGACTCGTCTTGACCACGGAGCAAAAGTTCAAATCCATGTAATGAAGTGAAACACCACGAGTTGTCCCCGGTGATTTGGAGCCCATTGAAGAGGAGGAGTTTGTTTTCTTTCTGGTGACAGGCGGAGGTCAGAGGTCAGGCAGACCACCACCATCACCCCATAAAGCACAACATCCCGCTGACCCCTCGTCACCTCTCCGACTTCCGCACAATGGAAGGTTAACCGCTCGGAAATGCGTGTGTCCCCCCCCCACCCTGCATCTTTTTGTTGCCCTCAAACGGACCAGACAAACCACAACATATCCACGGGCTGACCTCTGACCCCTCAGCCTGCTCGCCACACACTCCACGCTCTGCTGCTTGTCTCGGTGAAGAGAGGAAGGTCTGAACTTCAGCCTCTTCAAACCGGCAGCGGCAGCTCCTCGTTTCGATTGTCCATGAAAAGACCGAAACCAACAAAGAACTGAAATACATGTTTATATAAATCATATCAGGATCCTGATGGTCACGACTGCAGCAGAGACAATCAGGTGTTGGCACAGTGACACGTCATTAACCTGGAGGAGAGACCAGGGGTTGTTGTTGTGTTGTGTGTCCTTATTGTGTTGCTGCTCTCTGCCTCCTGAAGCCAAACCCCCTTTGGCCTTCGACAGGTCAGAATTCATCCATAAAATCCAGAGCTTACCAGAAACCTAACGCAGCCTCTCTCACGTGCAGTTGTGATGCGAGTGCGCTCTGGTCTTCATGTGAAGTCGTGGAGGGGGAAAATGTTTTTCCAGCCATAAAGCGACGTCTAATTATTTAATTTAAACAGCGACGTGGAACCGGAAAGAAGCGGCGGTTAATGGACACGGTCTTTTGTTATTTACTCTTTCTGGATGTTAATGTCGCTGTCCCCCGCCCCCCCCCCCCCCCCCCCCCCCCCGCCTCCTCTGTCTCATTATGGGTCAACACAAAAATATGCACAAATGCACACATTACTGCATCACCTTCACACACAAACACACACACAAACACACACACACACACACACACACAAAGGGTGGCAGTTGCTCATCAAACGGGCCACTCACCTCTCGCAAAGCTGTCATTGCTAGCTCTAGGTGCCTGGCATGGCTGCGTGTGACGTGTGTGCAGCGTGTTGTGTAGTGTGTGTGTGTGCTGTGGTGGTGCGTGTGTGTGTGAGCGTGTGTGAGCGTGTGTGTATGTGTGTGTGTGTGTGTGGTGTGTGTGTGAGCGTGTGTGTGTGTGTGTGTGTGTGTGTGTGTGCACTGTGTCAAGTACAACGTGAAGAAAGAGAGGGGGAGAGCATGAAGAGCAGTTAATGTAGATACACACGCAAAAAAACATGTGCAGGAAACACACACACACACACACACTAATTTATGCAGATGTGAGAAGTGCAGGATTAGCATCACGCCTGGCGTCACTACACATCCCCTTCAGCGGCCTGACGGCGAAACAGACCACGAGTCACACAGACACCGAGACACGCTGCATCTCTCACACACTCAAAAATAAAAGTCTTGTTTTGGAAAACGCAAAAGAAATAAGAGCAACTATAAAAGCAACGACAATTTTTGAAATACAGGATTTGCTCAAAGTGATTCTTTAAGATGGGCCCAACAGTGAGTGACGGCTCCCAGCGGAGGTCGAGGCTCGGTCCAGACCGGACTCTGTGCTGAGATCCTTCACTCCGCTCACTGGAACTCTGCTTCCATGAGAACACAGTGGACATTGACGTCACATCCAGATCCTTCCTGCAGCTTCTCTCCAGGTAAAAGGATGAACAAAAGCTAAACTCCACCATGGCTGACGTTTCCTGCAGCGTTCCAACCGTACACGCTGAAATCTGCTGGAGGAGGAAGAGGCAGCCACGTCTGTTCAGCTCGCCACCATTAGCCTCTGAAACCTGCTCTCTTCATCATCTGGTGGACAGAAGGTCACGTGAACACTTGACCCACACGAACATCTGAACCCAGTGAGCTCGTGGACCTCACGACGCTGCACGTGTTCAGGAGGAAGAGAACAGGTGGAGCGGAGAGAGAGAATAAAACTAAAGAAGAGAAAGAACTTTGACGCAGACGAAGCTAAATGAAGCAAAAAGCAGCGAGTGACCTGCAGCTTCGTCAAAAACACAAACACGGTGTTTTAGTTTAGTTTTATCATCGTTTATTTTCATTTATGTATTTTATTAACCAGTTCCTTATGAGTTTGACACGTTCGATTGAACATGTCTTCCTCGATATCATCACATCACCCTAACCCTATAAACACTGACAGTGCATTTTGATGATTATTGATTCATTTTGTTATTAATTCATTTCAGATATTTCTTGTGCCACAGGTGTGGAGCTCTATCAACATTCACAGAATCACTTCCTCTGTGGCAAAATGTCTTCAATGTAAAAGCACAACGTTCGTTTGTTGCTGCAATTATTATATCGAGCTGATTTACAGAGCTTTTATTTTGAAAAGTTGTAAAGATTGTCATTTTCTGAAATGTTATGAAATAATATCATCAGTTCAGTGAATCATAGAAAACCCAGGATGATGTCACTTGTCAGTCAGACGACAGACGGCCGCTCGGCCGCTCGGCCGCCATTTTGTGTTTCCTTCCATGTCTGAGCAGCTAATTGCAGCTAATTGCAGCTAATTGCTTTCACCTGCCGGCCGTGGTGTGAATCAGGCTCTGACGAGAGGAGGAGGAGGAAGGAGGAAGAGGAAGAGAAGGAAGGAGGAAGAGGAGGAAGGAGGAAGAGGAGGAGGAAAGGAAGGAGAGGAGGAAGGAGGAAGAGAAGCTGCAGCCTGGACGGAGTCACTGACCTACACAGGATCTTTGTTTTCTGTAATGCTGCCATCGACTTATCTCTGAATAACTAATGTGCAGTTAATTAAAGTGTCCTTCAAGTGGCCTGAGGCCCCGGGGGCCGGGGGGGCCCAGTGGGGCCCAGTGGGGCCGTGGGGCCCCGTGGGGCCTCCGGGGTGAGGCCCTGTTCCTGGGAGCGACGGTGTCAATGTATTTGATCCCAGAAGGTCAGTCGTCCTCCACCTTAATCCACATGCACGCCTCCGCCCCCTTTCATTCAGGAGCTGTGATTGGATTACACCACAGCTCAGCCCGCGTGTGTGTGTGTGTGTGTGTGTGTGTGTGTGTGTGTGTGTGTGTGTGTGTGTGTGTGTGTGTGTGTGTGTGTGTGTGTGTGTGTGTACTGTATTCAGGCTCCAGCTGTAATATTTAATACTCCATCTTTAGCAGGTGATATGAATTAATTTTGGTGAATCAATAATCTTTTAAAAATAAATGTCAGTTTTCTTTTATTGATAAAATGATAAAATAAATTCCCATTTCTAAACAGACCTGTTTTTGTTTTAAGAGACAAAAGAAATAAAAACAATGATTCTGTGTCTTTTCTTTTCATAAGAGAATAAACTCTAAACAGGTCCGAGGGATAATCTGACATTTCATTTTTTAAAAGGTCAGAAACTAAAGACTTATTTAAATAACTAAACACATTTTGTGATGAGACAGAAAAACAAATTAAAACAAATTTACATTTGCATTTTAAAGTTGCATTTAATTGATGATAATCGTAATAATTAGAAACACTTCACCTTTCATATGAAACGTATCTCGATATTCTTTAAATTAAAAAAGCAACGAAAAACAGACAAAGTTCCTGTTACTTCAAAAATGTTGAAAACACATTTATTTCTTAAATACTAATTTAAAAAAAGTCTATGCTATGAAAATAATTGAATACTTTGCTGGACACGAACAAACAAGTGTTTTTGTTCCCATATTTTCTGAAATGTGGATCTTCAGATATTTTAAACACGATGAAGGAAACAACTGCAAAAGATGCAAAGACAAAGTGACAGGGGACTTATCATATAAGGGTTTTATATTTATATTATTTATTGTGAGAGCGAAACCAAACACCTGCTTTTATCGGTTAAACCATCAGTGAGGATTTTAGATTTAATCCACTCGGGAGGAAAAACTGAAACGTGAAAAATGTCTCCTTTTTAAAATCCTCTTTTTACAAAGTGGCACTAAAAACCTCATCTTTTAAAAAGACGCTGCTGAACATCCACGGCTCCGTCCTGGTTCTCCGCCGCCGGCACATCTTCCAAATGTTACACAAAAAGCTTCAGGTGCAAGTTTCTAAATCAACTTTGCAAAGAACGAGAGACGCAACAAATACTTTGTCCCAACAGTGAAGAGATGAGAATCTAGAACACGTCTTCGAACGCAGGCAGCAGCTGAGGAGCGTGTGCTTCCTGTGGCCGAGTCGTGGCCCGCGGTTGCCTAGCGATGAGATCAAACTGAAGAAAGTGCAGCTTTCCTCCGTGAAAACACGAGTGAATGGGTTTTCAGATGCATTGTTCTTTACAAAGCAATAAAACACAAAGTGCTCCGCGGTCGGTCTGAGTCAAATACTTGAGCTCTGCTGTGTTTGGACGAGACCTGCGTGTCTTCACACCGACGGCTGCTCGGGCTTCGACCCTGCGCTCGGAGGGTGCACGCACAACGACAATGAAATACAGACCAACAACAACAACACAACCGCATGAGTTGTTTTTTTAGTGAAATGTATCGGTTGCATATTTTCTATAGGAAACTTTAAACTTTGAGTCCAAGTGACAGAACCAGAACCTCAGATCAAGCCAACGAAGTCACCGACCCTATTTCCAAACAAGAAGCACCAGGACCTCCCTGACCTCCAGGAGATAACGGGGGGGGCTGTGAATCAAAGCCTGCAGATTAAACCTGGGGGGGCCGGAGGAGGAAGTCGTCACTTGACCTCTGAGTGTGTGACCGACGCCCCCCCCCCCCCGGGAGCAGAGGACGGAGCATCTCGACGGCCTCCTGCAGCCGGCTCCAGTCTCGTCCGGGACAATGAACAATCAGCGGTGAGTGTCAGTGATTAGAGGCACTCAGAGCAAACCTGGCTCCGGTGAAGCTGCCGAACCTCCAGCAGCTTCCCGGAGCCTCCGTCCACCACGACCTGCCTCCACCGGGGAAACACAGCTTCTCTCTTTGACCTTCTGTCCACAGTAAAGCAGCAGCTTCACAGCGTTCTGACCTTAAATCAGTTCATTAAATAACATAAATAAGCTTATTTCCATGTTTTTACTGTTTAGTTCCCTCACCTTGTTGCACCTCTTCTTCTGCAGTGGGTTATTGTCTCTGGAGGGAGAACCAGCGCCACCAGCTGTTTATCTCCATGAATCAACCTCTTTAATAAAAGTCCAATCGAAGTGTTAAATGTCTACGTTTGGATGGAAATCAACCTGAAGGCTGCATGTCCTCGTCATTTAATATTCGCTGTGAAATGTAATTTGATAATAAAAGAAGGAAGAAGACAGATTTATTCACTAGCTCTGCAGGAAGTAGACAATATCTACACCAAGTCTAAATTTCCACCAATGAGCTGTTTGTTCTCACGAGTGTTTGTTTGAAGGATTACGGATCAGAACAAATGTGCAGATACAGGGTCTCGTTTACTCTGTAGAGATTCACACAGAACGAATCCAATCTGTGGCAGTGACAGAGGATGAGGAAGAGGAGCCGTCCACGTGAGGACGAAGACGTCAACTTGGAAAGACGAGGAGGTTCCAGAGCTTCTGGTGCTGAGGGCCGACGCCGGTGTGGACGAGTCACGTCTGCTGGGTTGTTCATGCATGAAAGACAAACTCCAGGGAAAGTCCGGACCCAAGCATCCTCTGGAGTTCATGTATGAAAATAGTTTATTAATCTGACTGTGGGGGTGCAGCTTCAGACACGACGTTGAACCTCTTCATTTGAATCCAGACTCTTTCACGTCCTTCAGCTCCTGCAGGCTGTGACCCTCCGACACGTGGATTCAGAGGCTGGAGTCTCCGGCTCCGGATCCATTACCACGTTTACACCGAGACATAATTCAATTAACTGAAACACAAAATAAAACCTGCACAGACGACGCAGGTCATCAAACCAGCGACTGGTGTTCAGTTCATATACAACAGCACAGATCTGTCTGCACGGACTTTTCACGGCAACAATTTCATATCAAATATCAGTTTTTGCCGCTCACGCCCTCAGTGTCTGTCTGGATGGTAATTAGGTCTTAGAAAAACCCTGATCTGCGATGCTGCAGAAACCTGTAAACAACATTGTTGTAATCAAAACCGCTTTAGTGTTGAAAGCAGACGCGACAATTACCATCTGGTAACTGCAGGGACGCACAAAGACGCTCCCGGGCTTTGATGGGGAAACAGAGGACACCATTGATGCTGCCGTGAATGCGATGCCCCTGATATGCTGCATATGTTTCTCATCCCGTTGCAACTCTATGGGATTAAACCTCCGTAGCCCCACACACACACACACACACACACAGAGATATACACAATCTACGGCTACACAATCTCAGGGTCCCCCTAATCATGTTCCTTCCACGGGTCCCCCTCTCTTCATTAAAACTCAGACAAGAAAAGGGGGTGCAGACGGGAGCAGGGCGGCGAAGAAAGGCTGCTGGGGCCGAGTCCTCCAGCCTGTCTGGTTACGAGTGTGGGAGCGCGTGTGACGGTGTGTGTGAGTGTGTGGGGGGGGGGGGGGGTGTATGGGAATTGACTTTGCCATTAAACGACTTGATTGAGAGACACCCCCCCCCCCCCCCCCCACCCTCCTCCCGGCTCAGCGAGCGGCAGCGGAGCAGCGAGGGACCCGTCACTACCACCGCAGCAATTTGCTGTCTGGGAGGCACAAAGGGGGGGTCAGAGGTCAGATAAGTGCAGTGAGGAGGAGGGGCTTTCTCATGGTAATGCCGTCGCAGGCAGCGCCGCCTCAGTCCAGGGCCGCGGCAGGAGCACGCTGCGCACCGGACGGGGGCATTTCATAAATATGATGCTGTGAGTATGATGGAGGACATCTTTAAAAGTACACACAGCGATACGCAAGTGGTGAACAACTGTCAATCACTGCAGCAACATGTGGAACATCAAGAGACTCTGATGTGTTTCTGACAGAACGTCAACGTGACCCTGGATCTGCCTGTTGATCCAAACCGGCTCCTCGGCCGTGCACAACAACACCTGGAGTGCAGGTCCGACCCGGAGAACTGATCTGACTCTGGTGCATCTAAAGAAACAACTCCATCTGTTTCTGACCCTGAGAGAGAAGTGATGATTGCTCATCACTGTTCTACGTGACTTAAGGTTCAAGCTTTGAAAAACAAACACATGCAGAGAATGAAGAACACAAATAAATGAAACTAGGACAACACAACTACTTCCTTTAAAAATCCTCAAACTGAAGTCTGACAGTTTTACTTGTGGCTCTTTCCAGTGTTAAATATCACAAGTTGTCAAATTGTCGACATAACATTTAGCTAATACTACACAACCAGGAAACCCTTCTTCTTCTTCACCGCTCGACAAACTGCAGCTGCTGTTTGTCGAGCGGTGAAGAAGAGGAGAAGAAGAGGAGGTGATTTCCAGGAACAGAAGATCTCAGTTTTATCTGGGTGAAAGTTATATTCTGATTACTGGAACTTTTTTCATGCTCACAAATCTTTTTATTTGATTTGGATTCAGTCATTGAACGATATAAACGTGAGTCTCAGTTTGATTTGCACAGAAACAGTCGATAGAAACTTTTTTACTTTTACTCAAGTACAGAGGTGGAATCAGGACTTCAGAGGTTTTAACACAAGTATCTGTACTTCTACTGGAGTAAAGAAAGTTTGGACCTTTGCCTCCTCTGATAAACACAATATAAATGATAATGAGAACGCTCACCTGATATTAAAATATGACATATCGTGTTAAATTACAGTAATATGTTGTGAATCCTGGCGCCCTGAACACGACTCACGATTTAAGACGTCAAGAAGAACTTTCCAGCTCAATCCACTCGTCCACACCACACACACACACACACACACACACACACACACGCACACACACACACCACACCACACACACACACACACACACACACACACACACACACACACACAGCCTTTGAAGCTATTTCTTTCCACTCTTTCTCTCATAATTGTGTATTCAGAGAGCTGTCAATCAGCCGGCGCCTGCGTCGCTCACCTACAGACACCCCCTCTCTTTCTTCACGTTGTACTTGACACAGTGCACACACACACACACACACACACACACCACACACACACACACACACACACACACACACACACACACACACACACACACACACACACACACACACACACACACACACACACCACACACTGACCTGAGGCCGCTGGTTTCCTGAACTTTGACTTCAGAAGAAACAATAACACTGACTGTGATGTGGATGAAAGATTAATCTGCTCATTACCAGCTTCTCTGAATTGTTTTGTTTCTTCTTTATTTGTTTTATAAATGTTGGAGAGAGATTTCCGAGGGTTCTGAATCTTACTCTCGGCACAGGAACAGATTCTCTTTACATTTCCTGTTAAAATAGTTGTTCAGAGTATTTATTAATATTTAATTAATATTCAAGTATACAAAATGTTTCCTGTTAAACTGGATCATGTGCCGGATTAGCAGTTACTATAAAATATGCAAATAAAGTACATAACTATTTTAGTTTACTTCACAAACTGAATTCACCCTCGTTCTAAAACAATCTTTTTATTCATTCCAGGTTTCGGTTCAGCTTCATCAGAAAGAATAAAGATAATTCTGACACACACACACACACACACACACACACACACACACACACCACAGCCCAGTTCCCCTGGACACAGCCTCTAGTGGCCAATAAGGAAACTGCGTCCCTGGAATCCTGATGAAGCAGCAACAGGACGAGACTGAAGTGAATCTGGTGACGTAAGAACATGAATATTTATTTATCATCAATTAGATGAAGAGAAAAAAACTGTTTGTGTTTAAAGTTACACTTAAGTTTTAGATCATTCAACTCCCACTGGTTTGTTTAGATTACACACAACACAACTGAATAATATTAATAATAATAATAATAATAATAGTAACGATGATAATAATAATAATATTAATGTATTATTATTATAATTATCCTTAAACTGTAATAAGAATCATAATTATATAATAATTATGATAATATAATAATAATGATAACATAATTAGCAATCTTCTCCTTTTTATTTAAGACCTTTTATATTTAATCAGTTTATAGTTTATCATTTGTGTGTGTGTGTGTGTGCATTATCAATCTTTACTGTCCCAAACGTTATTATTATTATTATTAATAATAAAGTAATCAGAAAAGGTCTCAGATTGTTTTTTTTAATTTCTCAAATTAATGAGGAGAAAGCTAAAGTTGATCTTAATCTATAAGTAAAATTCTCTGTTTTATATTTACTGGTTTATTCTTTGATTAATCACTGACTCTGCCCATATGTAATTTGCATGATAATTCAAATCATACACAGAGATTCATATATTTTGTATTGATTCTTTGAGGGACACAAACAGTGAAATCATCCTTTAGTTATGAGATGAACTGTGAGTTTCCCCTCAGGTCCGTCAATCTCCAGCAATCATCCGTGTTACAGAGGAAACAATAATAATACATAATCCTGTGCACATGGAACCTGAGACATGAATCCTCGACGCACGTTAAGTTGAATCACAGGATCTAGATGGATGAACAGAGGAGCAGCACCTCTTGTTGTGCGTTGGCCGGGCAGGAGGCCTCCGGCCGGTGCCTCCTCCTGCCCGGCCCCTCTCCTGCTCCTGTTTGCTGGGGGGTGTCTAATCAGGGGAGACAAGCGGCCGGCGGAATGACGATGCTTAATTGGCACCGAGTCGTGGGAACGCGTAAACAAACAGCTGCCATTTTCATTTTGCTTGTTTCCCCCCTCGTCCCTCTTCCTCATGAATAGAGCCGCCGCCGAGAAGTGGAGCAGCGACCTGGCAGCTGCAGGAGGCTGAAGGATCAGAGGAGGAGGAGGAGGGAGAAGAGGAGGAGGAAGAGGAGGAGGAGGAGGAGGAGGAGGAAGAAGAGGAGGAGAGGAGGGAGAGAGGAGGAGGAGGGAGAGGAGGAGGAAGAAGAGGCAGGAGAGGAGGAGGAAGAAGAGGAGGAGGAGGAGGCAGGAGAGGAGGAGGAAGAAGAGGAGGGAGAGGAGGAGGAGGAGAAGGAAAAGAAAAGGAGTGGGGGGGTGGATAGGAGGAAGAAGAGAAGGTTGAGGAGGAAGAAGATGAGGGGGCGGGAGAGGAGGAGGAAGAAGAGGAGGAAAAGGAGGGGGGGGATGAAGAAGAGGAGATTTTAGTGGAACGGAGAGGACAGACGAGGAGGAGGGGGAGGAAGGGTGAGAAAGAGGGGGGAGGAAGAGAGGAGGAGGAGGAGGAAGAAAGGAGAGGAGGAGAGGCAGGAGGAGGAGGACGGAGAGAGGGAAGGTGAAGGACGAGGAGGAGGAGGAGGAGGAGAGGAGGAGGAAGAGGAGGAGAGAAGGTAGGAGGAGGAGGAGGAGGAGAGGAGGAGGAGGAGGAGAGGAGGAAGAAGAGGAGGAGAGGAGGCAGGAGAGGAGGAGGAAGAAGAGGAGGGAGAGGAGGGGAGGAGAAGGAAAAGAAAAGGAGTGGGGGGGTGGAAGGAGGAAGAAGAGAGGGTGAGGAGGAAGAAGATGAGGGGGCGGGAGAGGAGGAGGGAAGAGAGGAGGAAAGAGGGGGGGGGAGAGAGGAGAGGGATGTAGAAGGGTGAAGGAAAGGAGGAGGAGGAGGAGAGGTGAGAGAGGTTGAGGAGGAAGAGAGGATGAGAGGAAGAAGAGGGGGAGGAGGAGGAGGAGGAGGAGGAGAAGAGAAGTGAGAGGGGAGGAGGAGGAGGAGGAGAGGAGGAGAGAGGTTGGAGGAGGAGGAAGGAGGAGGGGAGGAGAGGAGGAGGAGGAGGAGAGAGGAGAGAGGTTGAGGAGGAGTTTTCAAACTAAAACAGATCAGCAGCGTTTCCAAACAGCAGAAACATGAAGGAGCTCGTTCAACAGGTTCATTCTGGACATCGACACACACACACACACACACACACACACACACACACACACACACACACACACACACACCACACACACACACACACACACACACACACACACACACGGCTCTTCCTCAGGTCTCATGTTTCACACGTTGTCCTGCAGCTCCGATCCTTATTATCAGCATCAAGGTGAGAGATGCTCGACGCCGTCTGACCTTCGGTCCGTGTGCTTTCATTCTGCTGCAGGTTTAAATCCCGCCTGTCAGTCACAGCACACACGTGCATTATGCATGTGACCTGGAGGCAGCAGCATGTTCTGCTTGCTGAGGTTCCTCAGAGTGAGACCAGCCGGGGAGACTTCCCCCCCCCCCCGTCACCTTCATGTTACAGCTGCACCTTGTTTCTCATGTTTTAACAAACTCTGAACAAAGTCTCTGGTTGAGTTTAAATTCAAAGCAGGGCAACATGTTATTCAACAGTTAGTATGGATCTCATTATAGCTCTTCTTCTTCTTCTTCAGTATGTTCTAATTAGCTTATAATCCCTGCATATATATATATAATATATATATATTTAGTGCTGAGCCGTCGTGATTAAAAATGACAATCATTCTCCTCTGCAGATCTCCTGATTGGCTCTCGTTGCAAAGTGACAAATTATCTGTTCATCTCCTTCGAGTGAGATCGACTGTGATCACATATGTTTTAGATTAAAATTATTTTCTTATTTGCATTGATCACATGATCACGCTGCTGAAATAGCCTCAACAAGGAATTAATATCGATCCAGGTTTGTGAGATTCACATAAACAACGTGATGTCACAGAAGAGCTCAGTGGATCCACATCAGGGGCAGAAGACATGTGTAAGTATTAAATAGAATTAAATAGGTAATAAAATATAAAATAAAAAATATAATAAATGTGAATCTGAATGAATATGTAGATAATAAACATCTTTCACTACAGATGGAAATACTGTTTGTGGATGAAAGGTGGTGTTAGTTAGTGACAATAATCACACAATGATAATAATTTAAAATCCAGATTACAACCAGTGATAAAAGCTCTAAAAGATAATTAACAAGAGAACTAATATTGAATGGATTTCCAAGCTCAACCCTTTGGTGCAGATGTGGATCAGGAGGCGGATCCAGATATGGATTGGAATATGGACATTTTCCTAATTTTCCTCTGGGAATGATTCATGGATCTCAGGCATGTTTAGCAAACTGATATTTCTGAGTGAGTGTGGTTTGGTGCAGCTCGACTGAACTCCAGGGGCCGTTGGGCCTGAGGTTGACTGACATCACGATGTTTTAAATCCATATGAGTTTGTCCTGTGAGGAGAGATGGATCCTGGACCCGGCTCTGGACCAACATCTGGATCCTGGACCCGGCTCTGGACCAACATCTGGTCCAGTAACAGTGAGAGCGGGTGATTTGTGCACTTACGCTGACGAAGGTGAACGAGAGAACTGGGTTTGAAATGGAGCTAAATCAACGGCCGCACCCGGGGGGGGGGGGGGGGGGGGGGGATTGAAGGATTTGAGGTCCGTTTGATTTGCGTCTTTCAATGAAGGGGCGTATTTGCCTCTTTTGTTTCCCAGAGTGGTATAATTGAGGACAGCAGTAGCGGGGGGGGGGGGGGGGGGGGCACCTCTGCAGGGCCACCAATTACATCATTTTCCGAGTTGTGTTGTATTTTGTGCTCAGGAGACGACGCGCTGGCGGAGGTGGAGGCCGTGTTGGGGGGGGGGGGGGGGGGGGGGGGGAGTGGGAGAAGAAAGCAATACAGCCACAATTGGGCCAATGAAGCATATCACAGGCATTCACTCTGCGTTCGCCACTTCCTTCAGGACTTCTCTTTCTCTGGTTCCTTTGAGGCTCTGCGGCTCCTCACGCGCTGATAATAGACCTGTCCATCAACGGTCCCCTCCCTGGGAGTTAATTGGCGCTGTGCAAAGTGAGCCAGCGCCGCTCTGAAGTTGGGCCGTCATTAGATCAGTGGATGCTGACCGTCTCCCGCTCGCCCGCACCCCTCTGATCTCCATCTCTTTTTCACCACCCCACCTGCTCTCACAGCAGCCCCCCCCCCCCGCCCGCCGCCGCCCGGCCCTCCCCGATGGAGCTGACCCTCCCATTCGCCCCCCCCCCCCCCCCCCCATGGTGTCCTCTCAGAAGAAGACCAACCTGCCTCCTTTCACATCTTCCCCTCAGATGTGGCTGTGATCCGACCAGACAGCTCGGTGCCACGCCCACAGGAAGAGCCAGGATGCTGTCCCCAGGACACGAGTGGTTCTCACCTCCGCACTGACAACCAGCATCTGCTCATGACACTGATCTCAGACCTGAATCTCCTGGAATCACACACACGACATTCTCCAGCCTCCAAGTGAGGAGACGACGTTTCTAACATGCGACGGATGCAAAACCCCAAAGTCCACAAATAGGAGCCAGAACCGTAGAGAACAAAGACGTCGAACTGGAAAGACGAGAAGAAACGAGAGCTTGTGTTTGTCGATGAGCCGGAAAACAAATATACAGCAGCAAGATTTACATGTGACGTTCTGGCCTCCTGCTCGACTGAACACCAACAATCACAAGTGTTACTGACCCGGATGTCTTGTATCTCAGACACACACTGGACTCCACGTCCGTCTCTTCTCCAGAGGAGGAGCATGTGTGGACCCAGAGGTCACGTCTGAGGAGACGAGCTGTTACCAGTGGACGAGGATGAGAACGGACCGAACCGATGTGTCCTAACACTGTGTTGTTTCTTCCTTTTTAATGGCTTTTAATCATAATAACATAAATATACAATATCACCAGAGATATCACTTCATATATATTAATATTATATAATATATGTTTTATGTGCATGCTTGCATTTGTATAGTTGTGTTGGGATCATACAGTTAAATAATTCCGATTCAGTGTTAAAAAGCGACGTCATGATCCAGTTGAACTGACGGAGGCCGAGTCGCCTTATCGACAAACTGTGCACACACACGTGCACGCATCAGTTTGTGTGCACAAGGGAATAAATGTGTCCTTTTGGGAGTTTGTGTGTATCTGCACGCAGCTGAGCTCAGAACATTAAACAGTCTCATAAAATACCCTCTTTGCCACCCCACACCCCCCCTTTGCCCTGGCAGCTCTCCCGTGGTGCCCCTACCCCCGGCTTCCTGCCTCTAATGGCCGTCTCTGTGTGCCATCTCGGGAAGCCTGACATCCCCTCCAGAGGCAGAGGGCCTGGCGTTAATGGACGCCATTGATGGGTGAAGAAAGAGTCCTTTGTGGCGCCGGGGGCAGGCGTGGGCACCCGTTTGCTCACACACAGCTTCCCCTCCACACACACTGGGCCGGTCGCTCAGAACTGAGTGCCAACAGCGGAGATCGAGATACAGGAGCAGCAAAGTGCCCCCTGACCACAGAAAGACGGGTAGCGCTGAGGGAGGGGGGGAGGGCTGTGAGAATGAGAAAGGCAGGGTGGCAACGACAGAGCGGCGAGCTGGCAGCGAGAGGGGAAAGCAAAGAGGAAGGGAAAGGTGTGGACAGGCCACAGCGAAAAGAAAGGCCCAATAAGACAAATTCAATTGGTGAAGGAAATGGGGTACAAACCTCGCAGCTCAACACAGAGCGCCGGAGAAAGGAAACCCGGAGAAAAGGGAAACTGAGCAGCAGAAACAAAGAAACGGAGGTTGAGCTCGCCCACGTCAGTGAAGCTGGGTGGCCCCGGAGGATTAGAGAAACGGTGGCAGGGCACCGGAGGTCTCCCTCTGCCACTGTACCGCCTGTCACCCGCTCGCCGGCCCGCTCCCCTCCTGGTGATTTATAGCACCTGAATTGTTCTCCTCTAACAGAGTCGTGAATGGGAGAAGAAGAGGGGAGCTGCCCTCACGCCAAACGGCCCGGGCGTTATAGATAACCAAACAGATGTGTCCGGTTCGGAATGAACATCTGATGCTAACGGGTTTTGTTGTCAGGGAAATACTGTACTCTGTGTGCGATACTGTTTTCATTCATCAGAAATAGAAAAGTCTGTTTCCTGTGGCTTCCAGGTGACGTCTCTTCTTCTCTCCTTCGTCGGCTGTGAAATGGCGTCATTGGAAATCCTCTCTGGTTACATTCATTCACCTTCGCCTCAGGTTCCATGGCACATTCTGAGGCTCGTGGCGAGCAGAGTTTAAAAAAGGAGAAGAAGGAGATTGCGGGTGTGAGCTTACTCGACTCAACATCACCACCTACTGGTTTGACATTCGTGCCGTCAGCCACCTCTCGTCCCCCCCCCCCGCCCCCCCGCTGTGTCGCACACAGCCTCCTGCATTGTTCAGGCCACTAATTCATCCCAACAGCTCCTGCTGCTAATTTCCAACCACTGGCAGCGGGCCACGGCCGGAAGTTGCCGTGTGCCCCGCTGGTATCCATGCGCCACCGTGGGAGAGCAGCGGGAAAGTAGTGCCACATTTGTCCCAGTATGTCATCTGCTCCTCACGCCTGATTGGCTTTCACACCATCGCCTCCTAATTAATATGCAGCGGCCCCTCGCCCCGCCCCTCCTCGCCATGCCCTAAGACAAAAGCGTATTGTGTGAGCACCTCCTGTTTCAATTACGCTCAAAAGGGGGTTGTGTGTGTGTGTGTGTGTGTGTGTGTGTGTGTGTGTGTGTGTGTGTGTGTGTGTGTGTGTGTGTGTGTGTGACATGTGTGTGTGCGAACACTGTACACAAACGTACAGTATGTGCATCAAGGGATTCATAAAACAAGCGCATTCATCGCCATGTCATCCTGTGTGTGTGTGTGTGTGTGTGTGTGTGTGTGTGTGTGTGTGTGTGGTGTGTGTGTGTGTGTGTCCATTGCTAGGGGCGGAGCTGCTGCTGTCCTGTGCCACAGGGGAGGGAAAAAAAAGTGTTGTTGCTTGTTGCCTTTATGCAAATTGGCATCCGATGAAGGTTTCTTTGGAAGCGCCACAAAGAGGGTTTGTGGTCGCAGCCCGGAGGAGAATGGGAGAGGTTAGGGGGGGTTATGGGGAAAAGACACGGACAAAATTCCCATCGGCGAACCCACAGACATCATGTAACATTCCTCTTTTCTCCTCTTTGCTTCCCTCGCTTCCCTCGCATCCATGACCCGGTTATTAATTTGGTTTGAGATGAGTCGCTCGTTAATTAACGCATGCCCCCCCATCTTTTCCTCTCGCCGGCTCTTTCTCTTCCGATTGTATTCCGGGTGCTTTCTCTTTTCCCTCTGTCTTTTATCAGTAGCTTTTCTTTTCTGTCTTTTGCGCTGATGAGAATGAGGTAATGTGCGGAGTGAGGGGGGGGGGGTAAGAGGATTCGGAGGACCCCCCCCTCACACGTCCCCTCTGGGACCTTCTCAAACGCAGATAGCGAGAGCTTAACGACTGCATGCGATGGTCTAAGGAGTTAAAATGAATTAATCTTTTTATACCACATGCACAAATGTAGATCTCCTCCAAACAACCTCAGACTCGTCACAGTCGAGTCCTCCTAGTTTTTCCCACAGAGCAGAAGTTTGAGTTAATTCTTGTTCAGAAGAATAAAAATGATCGTGACCTTTTTGGGGTTTGGTGGAATCGCGTGGAGGAGTGAAGTGAATCTTTCTGACCATAGACTGCTTATAAGGATGATCTATATCCGTAGATAAAGATGGACGACACTTCCACTTCCTCCCATTTTACACAAATGAAGCCAAAATATTCTGAAAACGGGCTCAGCCATCGGGTGACGTCATTCAGAGCCTGTGTGTCGTCTGTACCAAGTGATCATGGAGTACTGAGGTCAGGCCGATACGACTAAATGATTGTTTCTAACACGTGACGGACGTGAAACTAGAAGAACACAAACATCTCAGGATGAAGAAGAGGAGCCGGACACGTAGAAGACGAAGACGTCCACTTGGAAACACGAGGAGGTTCCAGATCTTCTGGTGCTGAGGGCCGACGCCGGTGTGGACGAGCTGTAAACAACAACACTGATCTTTCCACAGCAGAGTTTATACGTCATGTCCGGCCTCCTGCTGCTCTACAGGCTCCGCCCCTGCTGCTCTACAGGCTCCGCCCCTCGCCTGGATGTTCCCCACATGTTCCTGTTGGTGTGAACGAGTCGGACCCGACAACCTGCTGCTGCTTCAGACTCGTGCAGCGTTTATTCTTAACGTGGCTGTGACCTGCAGCAAAGAACCTGAACTGCAGAATCAGTGGACGCTCTATCGGCGTGAAGGACGTAGGTTGGTGAGTCCCAACTGAGCGCTGGTCGTATTCAGGGTTTATCAATAGTGAACTTATCACGTGTCCAAAATCCACTCAAATCAAAACTGGACTGAAGCGTGAAGCCGATCTAATGAATATACGGTTAGCGGTGGTAGCGGCGGTAGCTTCCTGCATGTTCACCTCTGGGACAGAATTCATCCCTTCATCTCTCTCTCTCTCTCTCTCTCTCCCTCTCTCTCTCTCTTCTCTCTCTCTCTCTCTCTCTCTCTCCCTCTCACCCTCTCTCTCTCTCCCTCTCTCTCTCCATCCTAGCGTGACTCCTAGCCCCCCCCCCCCCCCCCCCCCCCCCCCCCCTCCACAGCGCTGACTCTGCCCCGTGAGGCCCTGCTGAGCAACATGCCTCCTCAATGGCCTCACTCAATTAACAGGCCACGAAGCCCCCGACCTCCCGACCTCCCCCCCCACCCCCGTGTCACGCACCTCCACGATCGGCCTGCGTGCGGTGGAAGTGGCTGATTTGAAGGAGTGGGAGGACAGGGCGGGCTGGTGTGTGGGGGGGGTCGGTCAGTGCTCTTTTGTCCCGGCGGTGTCCGGCTTGCCCCCCTTCACCCCGGGTGTCTTTCATAAGGAGTGTGTAATAACTGCCTTTGTTGGTTTTTCCCTTGTGGCGGCTCGGGGGGGGGGGGGGGGGGGGGGGGCCTTGTTAGTGCGCGGGGTGCGGAGCCAGGGGACCTCGCTGGAGCTCCGGGATTAAAGGCTGCGCCATTCCGCCCTAAACGTGACACCCCCCCGGCCACAATGCTCATTCAGCCCGTCCATGAATGTGATTTCTTCAGATCTTCTCAACAGCGAAAGCTTTTAACTGTTCTTCTATCCGAGGGTCGGAGGCTGGAAATCTGAGGACGGATCAAGAGAAGTGTGAATTACAGAGTGGTACGTCCATGATATAATCACCTGAAGCCACAGGGATCAGAGGAAAAGCCTCAAAGACTTAAGTGGCAGAACTTCTGAAGGATTTTAATGTTGGTAAAATATGTTTCATGGAGTTAAAAGATGCAGCAGAAACCGTTTGTTATGGGTCGGACACCTGGTGGTTCATCCTCCCGACACCGAGCCGACTCGTTTCATCAGTCAAAAGGTTTTTAAATCGCTCAACATGTGAACTGAGTCATAAAATTAAGAAAACCTCCTTAACGCTCAATAGCTGCTTTCAAGTCCGGAACTTTTCCTGACTGATTCCAGGTCAGGTGACGGTGGACGTGTCGATGAGGTTTCTAACACGTGACGGACGTGACACTGGAAGAACACTAATATCTCAGGATGAGAATTTCATACCACATATCTCAGGATGTCCTAATGAAACCCAAACAAATTACGTAAATCTGCAAATAAATTTAAAACCTGGCAAAAAAATAACCAACTTCATCAAATCACAAATCTCTTGTGTTGTAAAATACTTTAACTTTGTTCTTTAGGCAAACACAAGAACAAATCACGAAACAGAACAGCAAATAGAAACCATGAAGTTCTAGATTTGTGCTAATGACTCGTTGCTGATTGGACGAACAGGACAGGAAGGAAATGGGGACATGAGCTGATTGGCTGTTGTTGCCCTTCAGAGCCACCGTAGCTTCTCCCAACCTGTGGTCGTACATGTCTCATGGTCGACATGAAGAGAGGTCGCACACTTCGCTTTCACACGCAGGATTTCTGTCCCCCCCCCCCCCGAAAAGAACACGCTGCTACTTTGGTTGATTTGGAATTCACACGGGGGGGGGGATTCATGTGAGGCACTTCCAAGCACTCGTGGAGCAGTGACGGCGATTTCCCCTCAGTCAAGTGGCTGAAACGGCCTCTTCAGCTGAACCACTTCCTGCGTTTAGTGAGCGACCAGCCCCTCATCCCACCCACCACACACTCCCCCCCCACCCCACCCACCACACACTCCCCCCTCACCCCCTCACCCCCACCCACCACACACCTATATGTCTGTGCAACTCATGGCTCACAATCTGTTTCCCTGTAAACAGATGTATTACAAACGCTCGATGGGTATTTGCTGATTTTACAGTATTTATTTTACAAGCATCTTCTCACTCATCAGATGAATCCTTCCTCACCTGGTTCCAAACCTGCATCATCCTAACATCTCCTCCATCAGCATCAGGACTCTGACCACAGCTCAGAGTCCTCGACGGAACTTTTCAGTTTTCCAGAGTTTGTTTTCTGGTGGTCGCTGCTTCCTGAGCATCGTGAACACGTCTCCCATGTTCTCCCGAGTGTTGATTGGAGAGTTGGGGGTGACTTCTCCGAACTGTATAACGAGAGTTAAATCATCTCTGATGAGTGTGCACTTCCAGATGCGCCAGCAAAGCCTCCGTATTTATGCTCCGAGTGCTGAGGACTCAAAAAACCCAAAGCACGTGGAATAATTATGCAATCAGAGGACGTTCGCTTCTGTGTCGTCTAAACAGAGAAGCTACAACATCCATTAACTCACAAGTTCAGAAAGTTTGTTTCTGAGAGCTTTTGCTTTTTAAACATCTCTATTTCCGTTCACACAAGCTTTGCTTTGGTGAAGGGTTTCTGCTGAGCGTCCCGTCAGCGAGTCACACGGCTTCAGCCTCGCCACGTTAGGGCCTCGGCCGGGCTGCGAGCGGGCGGCGAGCGGGCTGAGGGCTCCCAGGGGGCCCGGGGGATCCTGGGGGAGCCTATTAACCCATTATGTTCAACTCCAGAGCCGCGTTAAAGGACAACAATCACATGCTGGAGGCTGAGCTGCAGGGGGGGGGGGGGTGCAGCTGCTCGGAATAGCCCTGTGTAGCCTGAGGCGCTGATCAGCACCATTCCCATGCCGTGCCTTGCTCAAGAGCCACATGTAGAGAGGAGAAGTGATTGGGTCAAGAGTGTCCTGTTATTACATCGGCCTCTTTGTTGAAGACGTCAAATAACAAATGAAGTAATTTACTGTAGATTACTGCTTAAAAAGTGACTTATTCTTTTAATGTGAATGTGAAAACATGGAAACTGTGTAAATGTATTTCATGTTGTAAGTTTTTATTTCACGTGTCAGCATCTTTGAAGTAGACGTTTCCTGTGTGCTGCGTCCGTGGCGAGAGGATTCATCACACTATGAATTTACATGAATTATAGAAATTAGTGTTTTTATTTATTTCTGTTAAATAAACTTATTCAAATTCCTTGATCCCAAATAATCGTTCAGGTCAAACTCAGATTTGTTCCACATGATTAAACTACATGTTATTATTTCACGTCGCTGCAGAATAGATATTAATATTAACAACAGAAATTAAATCAATCAACAGGAAGATTTCCTCCTGGTAAAATGTATTTTTTGTACTCTCCATTATCTTTCACACTTTGCAGGTATGAAGCCAAACAAGCACATCAGCAGAAGACGTGTTAGACAATGGAATCATTAACATAATCATGATTATTTTTCTCTGCATTTTAATTAGCCCGATGAAGCTCAATTAAGCTCTTCAGTGTGAGGCCCATTGAGGAAACAGCTGTCCACCTGTCTCCTGGTTCCTGGGAAAAGGCTGCGGCGCTTGTTCACGCCGAGGTTCCATCATCAATTTGGGGGGGGGGGGGGGGGGGGGGGTAGCAGGAGACGAGGCCCCTGCGGCCTGCAGAGGGGCCCCCCCGATATGAGGCGATTAACGCCAAAGACAAGAAGGACATGTTAATAACCTGCTTATAAATAACATGAAACAGGCAGAAAGAGGAAACTGCTGAATGAATTCATCTGTTAGAACAAACTGCAGTGATTCAAAAATACAGTTACAGGCAGGAGGTTCATAATAATATTAATATCCAGTAATTAATTTAAATTAATGAAGTTACAGCAGCTAAATGACAGGAGTCCTCTTTGTTGTTTCCTGGCGTCTGTGTCTCAGTGGTGCTTTACTTCATTACTGTACTTAAGTACATTTTCATGTATCTGTACTTTCTACTACTAGCGTTGTATTACATGTTCACATTCTTTTAAAATATTTTTAAAGTAATCGACTCCGCCTCCTTCAACGAGAGCCAATCGTGGCCTGTGGCAGCAGAGACGCCCGACCCCACCCTGCCACGATGACGTAATAAAGTCCTCGACATAGAAGTCTCGTCTTCGCTCCAAATGAAAAGTTTGAGATTTGTCTCCTTGTACTTTGTGACGCCTCCTCCTCCTTCCTCCTCTCCACCTCTCCTCTCCTCCTCCTCTCCTGGCATAATACCTATACCATGACTGCCATTTCACCATCTCTGCTACTCTACCTCCTCCTCCTCCATCCTCCTATCCTTTCCTCCTCTCCATCCATGCGTTGAATCACCCTCTCTACCCAGTGACTGGTTACTTCTTCAGATGTTTGATCCAGAAAGTGAAAGTGTTTGAGTGACACAGAGACAAAGTTCATCTGGATCTGAGGCTGTAACGTACCTGGATATGGACAACACCTGGATCTGTTCAAGTCCAAAAGGACTCTCCCTACCCCACTGTCTAAGTGCCCCTGAGCAAGGCACCTTACTCCCCCAGCATCTGCTCCCTGGGTGCCGTCCATGGCTGCCCACTGCTCTGTGTGCTCAATGTGTGTGTTGTGCCCTACTGTGTTCACACGGATGGGTCAAAAGCAGAGGACAAATTTCCTCCATTTGCATGTAGTGTGTGCATGTGTGTGCATGTGTGTGCATGTGTGTGTGCATGTGTGTGTGCATGTGTGTGTGTATGTGTGTGTGCATGTGTGTGTGCATGTGGGACCAATAACTGTATCTTGTATCTTGTAAACAAACGAATCCACAGGCGTCTGATGGAGAAATCCTAAATGGATCCATTACTTCCTGAAGAGGTTTGATTCCGGTTCCTCTGATGACGATGTTCAGGAAGTTCATTCCTCCTCATTAAAATGCAATATACAATATACAGTTAAATATTGACTATTTATTCATTTATTGAATTAATTTCGTGAAAAACTTTATCCAACGTTGTGTTTTCAAACATTTCGATTCAAAGGGGGAAACAGTGAATACAGAGATGATCGAATCAATTTAGGCAAAACAAATAATTGATTGAATTTCATAAAGTTTTTTGACAAACAAACGACGTTAAGATACAAAGTACTACAACTACACAACTACTCATATACAAGTACAGCTAAAAACACAGAATCCCAAAGCAAAACTACGAGGAGAAGATACACGTTTCAAATACTCAGTTTATCTATTTCAAATGAAGAAAATAGTGGAGACAGAAATTGGTTTTGTGTAAACATGAAAGCCAGGTTGAAATTCTCTCCGTCTTTGGTTTGAACTGGCTGAGAAGTTAGATTCTGTGTCTGGCTCTGGTTTCACTGGTTTCACTGGTTTCACTGGTTTCACTGGTTCCACTGGTCTGTGGGAAAGTAACGCAGCTCGAGATCGACCTCTGGTGGTCGAAGCTGCCCACGACATCTTTATAAGCACTACGGGGGGGGGGGGGCACATTTTTATTTTAAAAATGTTTTTTATCAACAGCCTATAGGATGTAATACTCAAGTGTTAGGATGATAAGACCCCAGGTGTGTGTGTGTGTTCTGTGTGGTTGTGTGTCTGTGTGGTTGTGTGTCTGTGTGAGTGTGTGTGTGTCTGTGTGTCTGTGTGGTTGTGTGTCTGTATGGTTGTGTGTCTGTGTGGTTGTGTGTCTGTGTGTGGTTGTGTGTCTGTGTGTCTAGCTGTTGAGCTTCTCTGCCTCCTCGGTCTGCACCACCGTCAGCTGCTCGTCGTGACTCGGCTCTTCTCCAGGAACCTGAGACACAAACAGGAGAAGATGAAAGTTGAGTCTATAAATCTGCACGAGGTTAATATAACATATGAATAATATGATGTACGCGTGCACTGGGAGAATCTAAAGAGGTGAGCCCTGTCATGAACAGGTGTGACGTCACCCTGTGAGTCCACCTGCTCCATCCAACTGTGTGGTGGAGAGTGGGCGCCCCCTGGTGGCTGCACCGCGCCACTGTGGTGCACCAGCTTCCACTTATTTATTTGACCCTCTTTTACTTCCACTTGTATGATGAAGAAAAAATCTTCATCTCCTAAGGGCCGTTCAGTCCTAATAACTTCTTCATATGATTACTAGGATAATATCAAGATTTCCATTGGAAAGAACTCCTTCATTTAAGGGAAATAATTACTGAGGGGATTTTGTTAGTCTCTCAATAAATCAGATAATATCGTCAACCCGCTTGAAAAGAATCATGTTTCAGCAATAAAATATGTAATAAATGAGGCTGTGAAAGAAACAAGAAGAAACCTCAGAACAGGAATAAAACTGAAGAGGACGATTTCCACTTGGAGAAGAAATGATTTGAGAATTAAAAGATTTGAATTGTGATAAAATAATCACATTCAGTTTTCTGTATTTGAGATGTTTCCCTTCTTACAGTGTGAAACAAATCAACAGACCAAAATCTCTAAAATGACGAGTGCATGGAAAAGTGGCGTCGTCAGGTTTTGCCTGATAAAACTTCCAATGAACAACTTCCTTCGTGATCTGTGTGAGAGTGTGTCACCGAGTGTGTCACCGAGTGTGTGTTACCGAGTGTGTCACCGAGTGTGTCACCGAGTGTGTCACCGAGTGTGTCACCGTCTCCTGGTGTGTAACTCACCTCCCAGTAGATGCTGTCCTCAAGCAGATGGAGTCGGGGGGGGCGCCGAACACAGGGAGCTTCAAAATGAAACCTGGAGGCCGGAGAAGAGAAGTCGTCGTTTAAAAAACGTGCAGAAACAAACACAAGAGTAAGAGTTTGACTGAGTGACTTCAGTGAAACAGACGCGTGATGCGTCCGATCAACACCTACCGACAATGAGCCCCCCCAGCAGGGAGATGCCCAGAGTGACAGCGAGCGAGATGGCCTGACGAACGCCCTGAGCAGACGCGGTAATCTCTCCTGAGGCCACATCGGGGAAGACGTCCACCATGCTGAGAGACACACACACACACACAGGTAAATATCACCTATGATCCCTGTTTGCCCTCTAACAGGCTGAACCCAAGGAGACAAGGTCAAGCATCAAGGAGAGAGGCCTGGGAGCCCGGTGCATTCTGGGTATTGGAGTATTTGTTACCTCAGTCTCCTCTTTTAGTGACTCTGAGTCAACCAAGCAAAGTTAGGGGGGGGGAAACTACGACGCCACAGTATGAATCGTTTACCCAGCTCCATAGATGTCCATGGTCGCCACAGCAGCGGTGACGGCTCCCACGATGGCGCCCAGGATGCCGGGCATGCCGTGCAGGTTGTGCACGCCGCAGGTGTCTTGGATCTTGAGTTTGTCCTCCAGGACGGGCTGAGGAGCAGAACAAGAGTCAGGCTGCGTCGCTCCGTCATTGTTTTAGTGTTGACACTAGAGTCTTATTGGATTAGACCGTGAACGACCCGTCACCACATCACTATCAAACTGTGACTGGTCCTTACTGAGAGGTACTTGAAGCCCAGGACGGAGATGATACCGGCCAGGAGACCCACGATCATGGAGCCGAAAGGCATCAGCATCATTTCACCGGCTGTTCCGGCTGCAACTCCCCCAGCCAGGGCGGCGTTTTGGATGTGGACCTGAAGAGAACAAGACAACATGAGATTCACAGAAGATGAAGATGATGCAGAGAGTCAGGAACAACTTCTGAGATCTGTGTCCAGGAGAAGGTTAACTGAGAAGATCCTGAACCAGGAGCCTCAGGATCCCAGGCACACACCACACACACACACACACACACACACACACACACACACACACACACACACACACACACACACACACACACACACACACACACACAGGTGACAAAGGACCTGGAACGTAGAGAATGTGCAGACGAATGAATGACATGTGAAACGTTGTCAGAACACGTGCTGCAGCAAACAGGTCGAACACGTCAGAGATGAACTGAACCAATCAGCTGATTGTCTTAAGTCTCAACACCCCCCCCCCCCCCCCCGGCACTCTTCATGATTCTCAGGTTTGATAACCATCACTGCAGGAATGTACCATCTTGATTTCAGGGTGATTTACTGCTGACAGTCGTCATGTGACTGAGCCGTCAGGAGACACGAGTTATGACCCTGATAAGCTGAAATCCACCCTGACGCCTAAAGGTCGACAGAAACCTGTCCTCCTCCTCTTTGCCTCTGGTTGCTCCCGAGGACTGTGGGACCTAACCCTAACCCTTATTCTGCAAAAGCACAAGATCTTCCTCCTCTCGTTTCCCATGACCCCTCACCCTCTTCTTCTGTGGATTCTCATCTTTATTTGACCTGTTTTTGTTTCAACCTTCACTGTTAATTGGATCTGCCCCTTTTCGGCTCGGTTCAGGAAAGCCCGGTCTGAGGCCTCACCATGTCCAGCTTGCCGTCGTGCGCCGTGAGGGCCGACATGGCGTAGGAGGACAGAGTGCAGGCTGCCAGGGAGTAGTAGGTGTTCATGGCCGTGCGGTGCTGGTCGTCTCCGTGAGCCGTGACGGCCGAGTTGAAGCTGGGCCAGAACATCCACAGGTACAGGGTTCCTGCACGCAGGCAAATAACAGGAGCATGTGTTTAATTCATCAGTGCAATCAATGTTTAAAATGAATACAAAAAATAAATACATTGTAAAATAATATGCCATCAATGCACCGAAGATTATATAAAAGATAAATGTGGGCAAAGATAAATCAATCATCATATTTGTATTTACTTTTGTTTTTATCCACCTTCACGTTAATTCCCTTCTTTATTTACTTTCCTCTTATTTTACGTATTTTATTTATCTTTTGTGTCGAACTACACAAATTAACAGGCAAATCGTTTCCTCCATGACGTTTTACACTATTTATTATTGTTTGTTTTTATATCTATTTATTAGACTGTAATGTGTCTGCTTCTTTGTTACTATTTGTAAACCTGGGACGCTCAATTCAATTCTAAAATTAACGGCATAATTGATTTATTGAGTTGTTTATTTCTTCCTTTACTTTTAGTTTAGTCAGTTTCAGTGCTCGTCACCGACTCTGAGAAGAAGAGCAACTCAGAGTCAGAGTTCTGGGCCCACTGGACTGAATGTGTGAAATCAGAGAGCTCATGTTGGCAGTGCGTGTCACAGCCACTAGATGGCAGACTGCTGTTAGCGTGTTGCTCACCGATCATGGCGAACAGGTCGGAGTGGTAGACTGAGCTGTTCTTGTGTTTGCTCTTGTCCAGGTTGGGCCGGTACAGGACCCGGGTCACCATCAGGCCGAAGTACGCTCCGAACGTGTGGATGGTCATGGAGCCGCCGGCGTCTTTGGCCTGAAACAAAGAGCGTTCACTTGGTTTCCTGTTGCTGTGGTTGAAGATGGAAGTTCTCCTGCAGAGGAACTACACTGAGAAGAAGAAGATTCTCTTGTGTGACTCACCCCGATAGCCGACAGCACGATGAACTCGTTGACAGCGAACAGCGTGACCTCGAACATGGCCATGACCAGCAGCTGCACCGGGCTGGTTTTACCCAACACGGCTCCGAAGGAGATGAGCACGGCGCCGGTGCAGAAATCAGCATTGATCATGCTGAGAGAGACGGGTTTGGATCAGCACAGTAACAGAACCATTTAGAACACAGAACATGTTCCTTTAACTCATTGTTTCTCTGGTTGTATGATTTCTTAGTCAGTGGCTCTTCCTCTTGGATCAGCCAGGTTTTTAATTGTTTTAATTTTTAGTATATCGCTGTTTTAAAAGGTATATATAGTTTGTATTAATTTTGTCTTTGCATCGATTACAGTGATGCTGCACTTTAATATGTTTTGACTGTGAACCAAACCAAACGATAGTTCTTTGACTCTCTGGAAAGAAACCGAGTCGTGTAATAACTTGAATTGTCACGTGATCTTACATAAGAACACAAAGGTTCCTCGTTTCTGGTTTTGGAAGAAGAACAAGAAGAACGGTTCAGACTCTCTCCTGAACCCGTCGTCCTGATTTCGATCTCTCAGGTAAATCACGTTGTGCTGTGACAAGTTAAAGGAGAGAAAGTAATTAAATGGGCGTGGCCTTCGCATCAGGCCTCAGGGCGACGGCAGGCCTGCTGAAACAACCGTGCTTTACACTTCTGCATATTGAGTGTGTCGATTGTGCGTCTGTTGGTGTGTTTGCATTCACATGGCGTTCCTGTGTTTCAGTAGGAAACCAGTTGAGTGTCTGTTTGGAATGAGCGTTTGACCTGTGCTGACGCTGCAGACAATTAGCTCCTAACATTCAAGAAGACTTTCTTCTTCACGTGCACAGTTTGCCGGTACCTCTCCACTCCGATGTGGATCTTGCCTCCGTGCATGCCGTGGAAGAAGCCCTGCATGAGCGTCGCCCACTGCAGGGCGAAGGCCGCGATCAGGAAGTTGAAGCCCACGCTGCTGAAGCCGTATCTCTGCAGGAAGGTCATGAGGAAGCCGAAGCCGATGAAGATCATCACGTGCACATCCTGGAAACCTGCACAAGGGAGAACATGAAAGAAGCAAACATGAACAAATGGATTTACAGACTAACTGCAATATAACAGTTTTTTAAAGACGTCCGATACCACTGCAGACCAGACTCTCTCATGGTCGGTCACCTCAGATCAACCTCATGTCTGCTCCTCAAAAGCCTCGAGCAACAAAAGCCGCCGACCACTGCCAGCGACTGGGAAACTTGAGGTCTTTGTCATTGACCAGCAGCCTCCCACTGGGAATCAGCCCAGTTACATAAGCTCTGGTTAACAGAACTCGGGTCGAGCTGCAACTCCACGGCTCAACATTGTGATTGTGAGGAAATGAAAGCTTCACCCACACTGAGGCTGATTCTCAGAACCGATCACACGACTCGGCTTTTTGTTTTGTTTTTGTTTTCAAACTCACGTTGTTTGTCTCAAAGCTCCTCGCACAACACGGCCCTGTGCGGCGGCTGCTGTCGCCATGGAGACTGTGACCTGGCCCGGTCCGACCGGAGGAGCTGCCAGCGTCCCCGTTGGCCGTGTGGCCCAGATTCAAGCAGGGACGTCCAGGAGGACACCGGGCGCACAAAGCAGGTCGTCTCATTGGACCTCGCCTCAGGTTTTATGGTGATGTTTGAAAAAGGAGTTCTTTTAAACACGAGAGAATAAAACTATGAAATCTGAACTTATCGCTTTTTCAGTTGGGTCTCTTCCATTTTTGTGGTTTAGGGAAAACTATATTATATATAATATCTGTGATGGTAACATTCAAAATGATCATCTTGCTCTAAGTTATACTTATGTTTTTACCATCTTCTACAATAATACAAATACAGGTTTTAATCAATCAAAAACAGCCGTATCGTTTAAATGTAAGGAATTTAAACACTTTTAAAACTAAACTAAAAAGTGAAATGAATGTGATAACACCCACTAATCTTTAATCTTAACTACATGGACTTTAAAGAAAGAGTTTCTCTGCCCTGAGGATAAGAAGCTGACTGACAGCCACAGGTCCGATTGCTTTGTTCACCTTCGGCAGATCAGTTGTGTTACCACACTTATCTCAGTTGTGTTACCACACTTATCTCAGTTGTGTTACCACACTTATCTCAGTTGTGTTACCACACTTATCTCACACCAGTATCTCTGCAGACAATGCGTTGACTTCATGACCTGCAGCAAACAGTGGGTTTAGATTAAGATGCACATGATGTCTGTCCCTGTCCTATAGACGCCCCCCCCCCCGCACAGCGCCAGCTTGTCTGTTTGCAGTACAGACTCGTCCAGGCATGCAGTACAGACGGATGTAGGTTGTGTACACACAGCAGTGAAACATGAAGGTGACCTTGTGTTTCCGTCCCATGACGGAGAAGGTGTCGGGTTAAAGATTATCTGAAGCCATTAACTCTAATGGACCTTGCTCTTAGTTTTTTCTTGAGGTTTAAAGTTGTTCTGAAACTTGAGGCCTGAAAGTTACAACAGCAACACGCGTGTGCATGTCTGGGACGAGAGCTGCTCCACGAGGAGGCATGTTCAGAACCTCCAGAACCGAGGCTCCATGGAAAGATGGGACATCGGCCAAGAGAGAACAGATTGTTCCCCAGACGTCTCCCAGGCCCCATCCTTCCAGCTCTTCCTGGGGGGATCCGGGGCGTTCCCAGGCCAGATGGGATATGTAGTCCCTCCGACGAGTTCTGGCTCCGCCCCGGGGCCTCCACCCATGCCCACGAAGAGGAAGGATCACGACCCGGAGCTCCTGACCATAAGTGAGGAATGTCGCTCGACTGGTAACTGTTCACCAGTGATGCGGCACAGCGCCCGCATCACTGGTGAACACCTGCCTGCTCGTCTTGTGCCTCATCGTCACCTCAGTCCTGAACAAGATCCAGAGATACTAACTACCCAACCCGGAGAGATGGATCTCTGCTCTTACTGAGCCGGGGCCTCGGACCAGCAGGTGCTAGCTCTCGTCCCGAACACTTCAGACTCAGGTGGTTTGCTCAGAGGACTGATGTTTAAGCCCTGGAGAAGGTTTGAGCTCTACTGACACATTCCAGCTGTGAGGTCACAGGTCAAATCCCGTTCAGAATCCCAAACCACCCAGAGGCCGATTGGGCGCTTTGACTCTTTTTTTTAGTTTTTTATCACTTTCTTTAAAATTGTGAGTTATAGCATTTTGGATATTTTAAAAAGTTGTCATGTCTTGTGACCTGAAAGGTGCGTTAAACCAAATACTGGAATATTCAACATGCGCGACACATTTAAATCCGACGCCCGGTTTCGTCTGAGAAGCCACACAGATACAGATCTGACAGGCCACGCCCACCAGCTGTCAGTCATGTTAATGAAGGTAGTTGTTCTTTAAGGTGGAGCTGTGACGAGTGAATTACAGAGCAAAAAGTGAAGTCGTGCAATTTCAATTAAATGTCTATTTACACCAGAAGAGCGACGGACAGATGTGGGACAGATGTGGGACAGATGTGGGACAGATGTGGGACAGATGTGGGACTGATGTTCCAGCTGTTTTCACTTCTGTCGGTTTAGGACGAACAAACCTTGTGCTCATCATACCTGGTTCATCTGCACTGAAGATTTTAGAGTCAACGTTTTCATCAAATTAAACTGAATTTTCTCTATAACTGTTGTGTGGTTTATATATAAGTTTTAATGATTTACTTTACAGACATTTGTGGAACTAGTAGGTAGATATGCTATAAGGTCAATAACATACAAAGTAAACACACCTCTATTATATATTAATTGATGGATTAGTTATGATTATTTCCTTCTGAATAACAGCCTCAGGTTTTGTGCCAGTGGAGAGAGAACGTGCTGTAGAAGCAGTAATGAGCGTCTGACAGGCTGTAATCAGTGGCCTGTGTTCCACCTCCAGCCAGGGAGGTTTTTTATTTAGACAATCAATCCTTCTGAACCAGAGAATGAACAATCAGTGGACGAGCTTCTGTGGGACGGCAGCGAACCGGAAGACGTCTGTAACAAACGTCCCCTCACAAAGAAGAGAAGCCGTCCAATTAGAGCGAAGCTGCAGCTCATCACACGGCCTCTCCCTGAATGCATCGTGTCTCAGTGGAAACACTTTGACAGACACACACACATGTTTCTGCAAAGCTAACGGAGAAACATGGTGTAATTACAGAACGACCAGACAGACCGACAGAACATTAAGAGAGTTTGTTGCTCCCTGATTTAATAAACTCTGCTTCCTACATTTAAAATGTTTCAGTCAGATTCAGACTTCAGTCAAAGCATTCAGCCCCTGAGCCGTCGCTGTGACCTCTGACCTCTGACCTCCCCACACATCCACACTCACTTGCGTAGCGGTAGTAGAAGTCATTCTCGTAGTCAGAATGCTCCGTCTGGTTGTGCCACGCTGCTGCGTCCGTCTCGTAGTTGTACTGCACCAGCGTCCCGAAGAGGATGATGAGGATGATCTCCAGGACGAAGCAGGTGATCGGCAGCTTCAGCCGCATGTTGGTGGCTGCGTCCGTCATGTTGTCTTCAGCCGGGAGGCGAGGGAGGAGGCTGGAGGAGGCTGAGGATGAAGAGGGATTAAAGATCCAGCACAGAAAGTTGGACACACTCCGGGACGTCCTGAGCGCAGAGACAGGAGGCTGGTGTGTGTCTGTGTGTGTGTGGAGGGGGGGGTAGAAGAGGAGGCTCACAGTGAAACACTGAACTGTCTTACACGTGTGTTTTTGTTCCTCTGGGCCACACCTACCAGCCCGGCCTCCTCCACACGCTGAGCTCCACCCCTCTGCTGCTGGGCTTTTTGAACTCTTCAGCACTGGAGCTCAACTTGTTTGAATTGTTTAAGTTTCTTTGCTTCTCTGTTGTGTGTTTGTGTGTGTGTTTTTGTGTGTGTGTGTGTGTTTGTGTCTCATGTGGTAAAAGCTCTGTGATTATAAAGCTCTTGATGATCTGTTCATCCATTCACACACAGCCTCTATGTGCAGCACTGATTACTCACTTATTATTCATTTGTTCAGATCCATTTCCAACCAGGTTTTGCTTCTATTTGCTTTTGCACTTTCACGGTTCAGCATCTTGCCCAAAGTTACTTCAGCATGTGGACCGAAGGAGCCAGGGATCGCACCGCCGACTCTCTGGCTGGTGGACGACCCGCTCTACATCCTGAGCCACACCCACTGTTAAACAAACTCTGTTTTTTTTTGTGGCAACAATATCAACAGTGACTAACTGTCACTGAGACATTAGAGGCCTGATGGGTTCAGTACAGGCGGCAGGTCCGGGTCAGGCTATGGGACACTCCCCCCCCCCCTCCTTGTGACACACAGCCACACATGTAATAATCCTATCAAACTGTTTCAGAGGTCAAATGCATCAGAAAGGTCACATGTCCGATTTGAAAATGTTTTAGTCTGACTAAGTGTTTCAAATGGAAGTCGGCTGCTAGCACTGATTTATGTTTGAACGTGTTCCCTCCGTGTTGAAGGGGGAATGAAAGCTGCTGTTTCTGTTATTTCATGTTTTATGTTTTAAGTCTTATGTTAAAACAATCGTATTGACAAAAGTAGCTCATGTTAAAAATGCAACAAATCCATAGTATAATAGTGCTGTAAAGTATATCAAATAATATGTGAATATTACTTAGAAATGTCTGGATATAAAGCAAATACAAGTTAGGTAATTTAAATAATTAGATACAAACTTAGTTTGAGTACAATTTACAAGCAAAATGTGAAGATATTTTATACCTGCGGGTTAAAATTGCCCGTAAAATCTACTTAAGTATTCTTTATCTACCAAGTCTCACTAGTAAGTCAACTTTACTTGAGGATTTCCCAAGAATTTCTGAGGAGAATTGTTACGTAGCTTCTGTTAAGTAAATGTCACTCCAAATGTTTCAGTGTGAGAGAGTTCAGACTCACCTGTATCCCCCATCCTGTTCCTCTCAGAGGTGAACCAACGGCAGGAATGTTGTTTTGATTCGGAGGAATTTGAGCTTTCACCAGTCGAGACCACCAGGACAGAAAAGGCCTCTGTCTGAGCAGCATCCGGTCCGCTACGCCCCCCGAACCAAACTGCAGAATCACCCACAGACACCCACACACACCCACAGACACCCACAGACACACACAAACACCCACAGACACACACAAACACCCGCAGACACACACAAACACAAACACCCACAAACACCCACACACACCCACAGACACACACAAACACCCACAGACACACACAAACACCCGCAGACACCCACACACACCCACAGACACACACAAACACCCACAGACACACACAAACACCCGCAGACACCCACACACACCCACAGACACACACAAACACAAACACCCACACACACCCACAGACACACACACACACCCACAGACACACACACACACCCACAGACGTTTGGAGTTTGTCTGCAGTGGGAGTTGATTCAATCATCCACTCACCTGACTCGCTGCAGACACAGGTTGTAGAAGGTCAACCGGATCATTAAAGACCCTTATCACCCCAGCCATAAACTTTTCTGCCTGCTGCCGTCTGGCCGACGGTACCGCAGCATCCGGGCCCGCACCACCAGGCCCAGAGACAGTTTCATCCCCCAGGCCATAAGACTTTTAAACTCCTCCAATCAGTCATAACTCTGCACCTTAGCATATTTGCACTATGCAATTTGCACTATTGCACACACACTGCACTATTGTTTTCCCTTTTTTTCTTTAGGTGTGTATATATATATATTTTAGATATGTATATTTTATTTAAAATTTGATTGAGCATTGTTATAAGAGAGCCTGAGACCCAAGCATTTCATTGCAAGCGACTGCTTAATGTTATCGTTGTGCATATGACAATAAACTCTTGAATCTTGAATCTTGAAATGGTATCAGCGCCGGCTCTGATCGGCATTCTTCTGTATTTTGATGCACTTAACGTTGCGACCCACATTGAACTTCCAGTCTCTGGCGCCTAAATAACCATGAACTGATTCTTTTTCACATCTTGGGAACAACGTGCAACGTATCTGGCAAAACGCCGCGAGGTGAGGTCGATTCTCTGGCACGTTCGTGACGTCGAACATGGCTCACGGGGGGGGGGGGGTAACAGAACAGTAAACTCCTCTATCGGCAATGGGAAATGAGTCAATTGTCTTTTTTTAGCATCTCAAGCTACGTTAAAAATCCTGCGTTTCCTGAGAGGAATGTGTCTGAAGAACATCACAGAGGATGCAGGTGGAGGAAATGAGCTTGTGTCCCTTTAAGGAGCCGAACGCTTCATCCTCAGGCCAAGTGGATCAACTGTGGGAGCAGACGTGTCTCTGCTCGTCTCCCTCATCACCTCATCTCAACGCTCTCAGTTACATGTTTCACCTGCATTAACAAACCAGGGCAGAGCAGAGGAGCTCCAGAGCGGTGTGGACTCCGGGCGTATCTGGAGTCGTAGTGTGACGTGGCCTGAACGTAGAAACTATGCTTCTGCTAGGTGTCGCCTGACTCGACGCGCTGAGCTTCACATGTGCGTGCCACAGATGTTCTTCCTTCACTCTGGAAGCGGAGGCCTCTTGTCGCTCCATCAGTGCAGCCGGACGTCTCCTGATAGCACAATCTCCCAATCGGAGGCGGAGCGGGGGGGGGGGGGGGTACCAATAGTCACTACAGGAGGCCTGGCACCAGATGAGACGAGATAAACACAAGACCAAACCTGCCTGTTATGTCACACTGAGATAACATACATTAGGAAGTCGCACAGGCACTTCACACCCAACCTGCCTCTGCACAGTGGAGCTATTATACTTCCCTGTGCGTCCTGCACGGTCACTTCACGGCCACGATGTCTGCAGAGCAACAACATCCAACAGAGACTCTTCATCAGGTGTACAGTGTGATGGGAATCTGGAAATACAAGAGGCTGCAACACCTAATGCAAGGATCGTATAGAGGAGGACTAAGGCTGTGTGTCTGAGCCGGTTCAGACTGGTTCTGGAGGCGCAGTTTGAGAAAGGAATCAAAACACAGAAATCTGATTCACAGATGTTTCCTTTGGAGATAGAGCCGACATACGTTCAGTTCTCTGGAGAGTAAATAAGTGATAGAAAGGTCATAAAGGTTTCAGGTCATAAAAGTCTTCAGACAGGTCTGCAAAAACTTACTTTTCAACCACACTTAGTTATTTTCCCACTACATCCCCCCCCCCCCCCCTCCCTTTTGTCATTTATGACAACACAAGAGAATGCACAACTACAGTAAAACACGGAGTTCCAGTAAGTGAGCCGTGGGGGGGGTTGAGTCGCCCTTCAAGAGAATGTATGAGACAGATAGTGGCTGCCTCCGCTCCGGCCTCCCAGAGAAGTGTGAGCATCACATTCACATCCTGCAGACTGTTTGGGGGGGAGGACAGCATCAAGCATCGGAGACACTAGAGCATGATGTGCAATAGATTTGTTCTCTGTTTCCAAATCGTGCCAAAATCATCCTCTGCTGTCAGGGTAGATATTGACCCTTCTCCCTTCAGCCTGCTTCACTGAGCAGTGAGCTCTGCTGCTTGTGCAGACAGAAGCAGGGAGTGGTCGTGTGCTGTTACCACAGAGAAACACACTTGATTAGCTCCTGTGTCTGCGAGACGCTGATCCACAAACAGTTCAAAGTCTGGCTTCTGCAGTGGTGTTTCCTGTAAGTCTGGTCTGGGGAACAAGCTTCAGTTATTGTTACTACACAGTTGTGTTGTTCACCGTCTCCTTCTGTTGGAAGAAGAGTCGCCGGGTTTAGAACATTACGTCTTTTCACCGTGATGTTCCAACAGAGCAGCGTGTTACAGCATCACAGACACAGCATGTGGGACCAGCAGGGTGAGTGGGGAGTATCCTACTAAACCCCCGGATGCCTTCTCAGTCTTCTCTGAAGCAGACATACATTCAGCACTGATGTCATGTAGCCCCCCCCCCCCCTTCATCAACTGCCTGTGTGAAAGGTGGGTCAGGGTTCGGTCGTCCTAAAGTCCGGGTCGTGTGTAAGGTCAGTTTCAAGTCAGTGAAAGCTTTCTCTGTGTCGTCAGTCCATGTCACCTTACTATATGCTGAAACTTGTTCTTTTACAAACTGCAGTTTTTCCCGGCTTGCCTCATGTCCTTCTGCAGCTGGATGTTTTAGGAGAGCCACAGAATCCTTTTCACATTGTTCTTCAGTTGGAGCACAAATCATTAAATCATCAACATATTGTAAAAGTGCTCTTCCTGGTGTTATCTCTAATGAGCTTGAGCTTTCTTTTAGTGCCTGGTTGTAAATAGCACTGACGAAGGCGTGTGAATGTATAACTGACTCAGTTAGACTCAAACTTTATCAATTTGAATGCTGAAAAATGCATTTTCCAGATCAACAACAGAGAACCAGTCACTATCCTGCAGAACTTGCTAAAGGATCGTTTAAGGCTTCGGAAAACAGACGGAGCGCGTTGTTGTACTGTGGCGTTGACAACTTACAGATCTCGGATGAATCGCCAATCATCAGGTTGTGATTTATCAAAAGATATTTTTGACCGGAAAAAATCGGAGTGTGCACGAGTGAATCTTTGCAAGGAACAATTACACCTGCCCTCAACAGAGAGTTGAAGAGAGAGGGCTTCCTGCTTCAGTGGATATTGTCAGATTGTGGTGTGACAACCACAGGTTCCATGTTTTGAATTAAACCCACAGCATGATTACCTTGGAATGTTGTTTGTATCATGTAAATATGCATGTGCATATTGGGCATCTGTATGTGTGTCTGTGTAACAGTTGAACAATCCTGAATCTGTGAACAACAGATGTAAATCGTTTTTCTATACACTTTCAAAAATGGATTATACTGAACCACAGGATCTGATGTCTTTTCCCAAATGTCAGCATTAACACTTCATCAGGTCAAAGTAGGGTTAGGGTTATGGAGTGATTTCATTTCACATATTTTACTGTGGGACCAAAGTCTCCAGTTTTATCTTCCGTGTGTTTCTCAGCCTGAGCTCTGGTTGAATGATGAACTCACTCCTCAGCTCCTGTGGATTCCACTCACTCATAACAATGATAATAATAAAGACTTTGTTTCTACAGTGGATTTCAAAACCAGTTAGCTAATTATAGAAAAGTCAGATCATATACTCAGCAATGCAATAAAACCAAAACAAATAAAAGAACAACATTAAATACAACTTCAAAATGATAAAAACTGTAAAAATGCCAGTCGAGCCAAGTTTCAATCCGTCCAGAAGTTCCAGAATTATCTTATTCACAAATAAACAAACCGACCAACGGACGGACGGGTGAAAAACATCTGATGCTGTCTTTGCTTTTCGTGCTGAAGGATCTGTCGGCAATGTCTAGACTGAAGAAGGGTTAGGGGTTAGGGTTAGGGTGTGTTTATGGGTCTCAGAGGTTATCGGTGCATGTGTGACAGTTTAATAAATAACATTTATGGCTTCAGCTGCACAGGAATCTGATGAATTACCTCAACTGGGAGTAAAATGTCCAAAGATTCCACGATCTTTAAAAAGTCTGTGTTTTCATTTATTATTGTTTTGGGGACTTGATGAAGCGACAGCTTGATGAGACACTGGCAGCTGAGCAGCTTTATTACAGTCAATCAAACCCACATCGTTTTATTATATTGTACACTGTATTTCAAATTTAATTTTTGGAATAAACGTCATTTAAACGTATTTTAATGAAACGTCGATTTAAGAGTTTCTAACTCTGTTTGTTCTTCTGCCTTTACTGAGGATCGCCTTGGATGTTCATTAAGTCAAGTGTCGTTTCCCCCAACGTACTATAATCATTAAATTATTACATCCAATTATCCCATGTTCTTTCTGTCGTCTTGTGTGCCTGTGAAATGGTATGTGACTGTCATGATCAAGTTTTTTAAATCTGTTGTTCTTTCCTTACATTTGTACATTTGTGTGTATTAAAGTAGTTTCCGAATTAGTATTAAGTATATTGTTGTGTATGTATTTGTGTGTTGTGCTGTTGTGTGACGTGGTCGGTGTGATGAATCATGCCCATGTTTGGTATGAGGTCTCCATTGACACACCCTTGTTCCTTTGTGGAGGTTGTTTGTGAAGCAGTGTTAACTCATAACATCTTCTTTGAGAGAGTTTGGTGTGTGTGTGTGTGAATGGACAAAGTGTCCTTGTTTAAAAGGTTCTACACACTCTCACACACACACACACACACACACACACACACACACACACACACACACACACCAGAGCAGCTCCAGGCGGAACAGAGAGGACAGGTAACTTATCTTCCTCCTGTTGAGTGATGAGTGATGAGTGATGATCCCTGGGAGCTGATTGGCTGAAGAGTCTCGGCCTCGTCAGGAAGAACGAATCAAAGACTTTACGTCAATAAACGTTTGAGTGAAACCAAAGCAGCCAATCAGTGAAGCCAACACCTCACATGGATCAGCTGATAACCAGTTCAATGAAATTAGATATCACCAACATCACATGTCAGATAACAAAGAGTCACAGTGTAAAACTGTCATGTGACACATCATCAAACGACCAGCAGCACGAGGAGGAACGATACGATCACTTCAGCCCAGGAACGTAAACA